>JAJOZX010002407.1:462500-475000 GCA_023014485.1 Bathynomus jamesi | reverse complement strand
CTACATTTCTAAGTTTAAACATTATAGCAACGCTCCTTGAAATCTTTTTCGCGATATAATTTACATGATCACTCCATTGCAAGTTCGTATCTAGCATTACACCAAGAAATTTTGTTACAGTACACTCTTTTATGGCAATTTCATTAACATTAAGTTCACCAAGATATACATTTCTTTTATTAGTAAAAATCATGAAATTTGTTTTACTGGTATTTAGGAAGAGTTTATTGGTGGTCAACCATTTCATTACACTGATGGATTCTGAATGAAATATATTCTTAGCTGTATTAACATCTTTGCAAGAAAAAGAGACAGTTGTATCATCTGCAAACATTATGAAGTTAGTTCATTGTATCAGATAAACGTGGAAGGTCATTTATATATAATAAAAATAACAGTTGACCCAGAACTGAGGCCTGTGGCACACCATGTTTGACAAGCGCTTTAGTTGAGCAAACCTTATTTACTGATACAAAATGATATCTGTTGGACAAATAACTTTTAAACCAATCACTGATTGCTCCTCTAAAGCCGTAACAATATAATTTATTAAATAGAATATTATGGTCTATTACATCAAACGCCTTACTCAAATCCATAAATATTGACATCATTATTTCTTTGTTCTCCTGAGCTATATTTACATTTTCCATAAGATTTAAAATAGCCATTTCCGTTGTTTTATTATTACGGAAGCCATACTGATTTGGAGATAATAAATTGTAGGATTCTAAATGTCGCTGCATTCTACTTTTTACAATTTTTTAAAAACTTTGCTCAACACAGATAATGAACACACCAGCCTGTAATTTGTTGCTAATGTAGGATCACCCCCTTTAAAACGGGGTGTTATACAACCAGTTTTTAGCCTTGATGGGAATATTCCTTTGGAAATACTTTGATTGATTGATAATTTTAGCCAAAGTTACAGATATCTTATCTTTAACAAGTTTCAATATAGGTATATCTACAACAGAATGTAGTCAACTTCAATGGAAAAAACGACTGGCCCCCGCAATCACCTGATTGCAATCCCATGGATTATTGCATATGGAACACTCTAGCAGAGAAGATTTAGGAAGGTCAAACAGAAAAGTTTATAGAAATGCAATTAAAGAAAAAAATACTCGAATGTTGGAAAAAATAACATTAGTAGAAATCAGAAAATGTATCATGTCGTGGAAGAAAAGGTTAAGATTAGTTTGTAAGTAGGAGGGCGGACATACATATTTGTTGATAAGATGTGAATAATAAAATTTTTTCAGTTTATGATATTCGTTTTTTTCACTATACCTCATTGTTCCCTCAGCTGTGGAAAACGTATTTTATGTAGAGGTCTGAACTTTTTATGATGACTTGTCGATAGAGTGAGGTAAAAGTTACGTAAATTTTGGAAGTGTGAGCTGCATATTTTTGAAGTTATTAATGTTCAAATATCAAGGCTTTTTTTGGGCCACCCGATATATATATATATATATATATATATATATATATATATATATATATATATATATATATATATATATATATATATATATATATATATGATACACACAGACCGTGCATGGAACAAGGAACTCTACTGAGATAATTAAATCCACTATAGTCCGAATAAGTATTGGTAAATGACAAATACCATAGTTTTTCTTTTTCATGATGCTAGCCCGACGTGGGCAACGGGTCACTCGCAAAGAGGTCCCATAAATATAGCTTCCCTCACCAGCTATCTGCAAAGCAGACAGGATCCAGCTTTGGGACATGGATCTAGGGTTTAAAGCAGCCTAGCCCTGCAGGGCTAGGCTTACTACATCACCTCGGCACACACATACAAAAAATGGCTGTTAATAAAAAACAATGAAACAATTTTAATGAAACATGTCCAAAACAACAAATATGTACTTTCAGAAGACAAACAGAAAAAATACTCTTCACGAAATTCCTGAAAATTAGCTTATACATTATTTAGAATAAATGACAGAACTATGTATAAAAAATAATGCAATTATCAACTACCAAACAATTACTAACTCTACGATACAATCGTGTAATAGCTAACAGTTATACAGAACAGTTTGTATCTTCAAAATTTTTGCCTCTTAGATTTTTTCTGGGCGAAATCATCAATAACATCATCATATGAAATCTCCCTGCCAACGTCCTGGTTGATGCTTATGATGCCAAGGCCACTGAGGCGATCCTGCCTCATTGATGATCTGAGGTAGTTCTTGATTAGCTTCATCTTAGAGAAGCTCCTCTCGGCTGACGCTACTGTCACAGGTAGAGTGCAGGCAATTCTTAGTGCAACCCAGAGATTGGGGTATAGTTCCTCCAGTTGCTTCTGATGAATGAAGGAAAGAAGCTCCAATGCAGTCATGTTGTGTTTAGGTAAAGTCGGCAAGTTCTTAATTTCGAGGGCCTTGTTCATTGTGGTGAAGTTTAGGAGAACCCCAAATATGTCCCTTACATCATCTAATGTTTTGAATCTCTCATTTATTGACTCGATGGCACAATCCACCACCACATTGAAAAATTTTACTTCCAGCCTCTTTAAGGCTTTTGTAAATGGTTCGTCAGGAGCTTCGTAAGCAAAGTGCTTTTTTGTGGATCTGAGCCTCTTCTCCTTCAGCACAACCTCCACATTCATTTCCTCACATATGTCCCTAGCTACAACTTGTGCTGCAACAAAACCTGTATTTCTGTAGCTGGTGAGTGAGTCTTTTGATTTTGTAAGGAGGTTGACTGCCACATCAAACTGCATTGTAGGAGACTGCAGAAGTTCGCTCACATGATTAACTGCATGAAGAATGTCATACCATACTACTGTGCAAATCTGAAAACGATAAGACCCTACCTCCTCTGCAAGTGCTTGTGCTTCAGTCCTGGCTATGGCATCTGTGGCCCCCTAGTAGCAGCGGGGCCCTAAGCGGCCGCTTAGTCTGCTTATGCCAGGAAACGGCCCCGTATATACATATATATATTTTAATTATTTGCTTAACCGCCGATTCGTACCTAGATTCGTACATATCTCGGCGAGACAGAGGGCGGGAAATGTCGCTGGGGTGGGGGTATTAGACTGAGGGAACGAGAAGGTTCAGTTATTGAATATGTGAGAGGGGAAGTATGAATTTAGATGTGGTGAAGTAGTTCGGATTGGGTGAGGTATGAGAAAATCCCTTCCGCTGAGAAGTGGGGGCCTTCGGGGAGTACGGACTGGAGACGTACGGACGTGGGGATGCGGGACAAGTAGGGGAAACATCTGTGGCAGAGGCCAGACAGATTCGGGCATTCGACCAGGTGGACGACGGAGATGGGGGTATGGCAGGTGGGACAGAGCAGGGCTGGCAATTTAGCCATAAGGTGACCGTGTGTTTCGTGTGTGCTCAAGACGGAGACGGGCTAAAACCATCTCTTTATGACGGGACCTATGGAACGAGGAAGCTTTGTAGCCAAGTTGAGGTTTTATCCGCTGGAATTTGTTGTGTGCAGCCTGGTCCCACTCCCGCTGCCAGATGGAACGGAAGTGAGAGCGGAGAGTCGGGAAAAAATCCGTGAAAGGGAGGGGCCAGGCGGAGAGTGGCAATGAGCAAGCGGATTTCGCCTTATGGTCCGCCTCCTCATTACCCCGGCGGGGAAATAGCAGAAGGTGACCGTCTTGTGTTGGGATGCCGTTAAGGAGTGGAAAGTTTGTTGGATGGTGCAGACAAGTAGGTGAGGGGGGGGGGGTAAATTTTTCAAGGGAGAGCAGTGCGCTTTGTGAATCTGAGTAGATGACATAGGAATTGTTGTTGTTTAGCCGATCAGCCCACCCTGATCGAGCAAGCCGGCGGCACAGGTGTCGTCTGTGGAGTTGTCTAGTCTGTGTTTATATGTCCGTAAGTTGGGGTGATGTTTACATCGGAATCGTGCTAAGTTAACTCGATCCGATCTACTCAGGCTGATTTCTGACCTGTTAATGGGTGGCGGCTTCGCACCTAGGACCGCATTCGGACCGAGTCGTGTCAGTGCTTTGTGGGTTAGGTGCGTGTGTGTGTGTGTTTTCTGTACTATGTGATGTCTGTGGGGCGTGATATGGAATCGAGTATTTGATTATAATGTCTCTCTGGTGTTACCTTAATGGTGCGAGGTGTCGGTGCATGATTATACATGTAGTGGCAAGGGCAGGGCCGCCGCTTCCATTAGGCGAGGTTAGTAAATGCTAAGGGCGCCAAAGATCTGGGGGGCGCCAGCGCCTCCCGCCCTGTGCACGTCTGATAGTATTATGTAAGAACAACATGAAAAAAATAATGAAGGAATGAGAAGCATAGACAAATGATGAAAGGTTGTACGACGTATGTACATTGTACACCAGTTTAGCTTGACTGATATTTACATAATTAACTTATTCATCTTATTGGGTCATTATAGAACTTTCACTATCACGACCTTTAACCCTTTAGGGACGGGAGTCGTAAATAAGCGATTTAAAAATGTTGCGCGCACAGACGGGAGTCGTCAATAAGCGACTCGGCTTATTTACGGCTTAATATGAGTTCCGGGAGTCGTCAATAAGCGAATAACTGTTTTTATGTGACATATGCCCTTCTTGCTTGGAAAAAACAGTAGATATGTCCTTTTTGCACGCATATTTTAGCACTTTTGAGCGTTCTGATTTGTTACTACATATGCCTCGCTTTACTCGCTGTTTTGATTGGTCATGACACTTTCTTGAACTGTGAAATGATTTTATAATTTTATAATAAATGTATGTATTAGCAAATTAAAATAGATCAGTGTAAGGCAAATAGTTTCTTCAATATGGTACCTTGATTACTTTGTGGGCAAACCCAATCGTGAAGTGGGAGGCGGGTGGGGGCGCCAGCTGCAGTCCTGCTAAGGGCGCCAAATAGGCTGGCGCCGGACCTGGGCAAGGGTGTTGTGGCTTAGTTGTCACTACTGCCATGAATTGTGTTCTCTCATGTCTAAATGTTCCCTAACTTTCAGTATTTTTGTTTCTGTGTGCAGGTGTTCTATTGGTGTTGTTTGAGTGCATCCTGTAATGATACGAAGTGCGTTGTTTTGTATTGTCTGTAAGGTGTTTATGTGTGTGTTTGAGATAATGGGTGCCCAGCATGGGCTAGCATAGTCCATAACAGAGCGAATATATTGTTTGTATATGAGTGATGTTGTTTCCTGCTGGTGTCCAACGTTTGTGCCTGTAAGTACCCTAAGCGTGTTAAGTCTTGACGTACATTTGTGTTTAATGTCCTGAATGTGGTTTTCAAAAGATAATGATGTGTTGTATGTGACTGCAAGTATTTTGGTCCTGTGAGTGTGTGGAATGTTGGTGTTGTTTAGTGTAAGCTGTGGAGTTATCTGGTGTTCTTTTGTAATGCTTGTAAGCAAGGTCATGGTTGATTTTGTGGGCGCTACGTTGAGTCTATTGTGTGTGAGCCAGTATTGTATACTGTTTATGTATGTTTGTAAATTATTTGTAGCGGTGTCGATGTTGTTGTGGGTAGATGTTAGAGTGATGTCACCTGCATATGATGATAAGGTAAGCTTATTATCTATGGGTGTTGGAATGTCATGCATGTATAAGTTGAACAGTGTTGGTGAGAGAACAGAGCCTTGAGGGACCCCGTTCGGAAAAAGCTTGTTTTTGCATGACTTGCCATTAAATGTGACATGTGAGTATTTTCCTTCCTGAAAGATAGTTGCTCAGCCATCTTTTAGTGTTATTGTGCATCTTTGTGTTAAGTATTTTCTTTATGAGAGAGAAGCGTGGGATAGAATCACATGCTTTACTAATGTCTATTGTGGCTAATAGTGTACGATGAGCTGGTCGTCTGGAGTTGATGCCATCCATGATGTGCTGCACGAGGTTAGTGAGTAATGTCGTGGTTAAGTGGTGAGGTCTAAATCCATGTTGAGTAGCCGATAGTGGTATGTGTGGGTTGGTGATTTGTAAGATTAGTCTTTCTGTTGCTTTGGAAGGTGTGCATAGTAAAGTAATGGGTCTATAGAAAGCTGGTTCTGTTGTATTTTTGTTTGGTTTGAGTAGTGTAATAATTTTACCTTGTTTCCATATGTCAGGAATAATACAGTGTTGGTATGAATATGTGCTGATATTTGTGAGAGCTAGTATTCCTTGTGGGCCCAAGTGTTTAAGGTGTATGTTAGATATGTTGTCTGGTCCAGTAGCCTTCAAATTCTTAATGTTTTTGATGATCATGTGGTCTGGTCTGTTTTGAAGGGTGTAATGGTGGTGTCGAGTCTGTAGGTTTTCTTGTGTCTGGCTGTTTGTCTGTCTGCGTGTTTCTGGTTGTTGTCTCTGTTTAAGTGACTTATCTTTGCGTAGTGATTAACTAGAATGTTAGCTTGTTGTGTATATGCTGGGATTTTATTTTGGCTGCGACAGATAGCCGCGTGTGAGGTGTGAATGCCGCTGTTAGAGTGGGTAATGCTGTTTATAGTCTTGTATAGCCTGGATGTATCTGTGGAATGGTTTAGTGTTGTTATGAATTCCCTAAATGTTTCTGTTTGTTTTTCTTGGAGTTAGTTGTTTATTTCTGTGTTGAGCTGTTGTATCTGCCGTTTTATGGCTTCTGTGTGTGGTGTTTGAGGTTGTTACGTTGCCCTATGAGGTGGGCTATTTCTCTAGTGTAATTTGGGTTGTATTTCCTAATGTTGCCCTTGGGTATGTATTTGTTTGCATTATTGATGATCTGATTAAATGTCTTGAGTGTTGTATTGATGTTTATGATGGGTGTGCTGTTTAATGTGGTAAATTGTTTCTCAGCCTGTATTTTGAACTGTTCCCAATCAGCTTTCTTGTAATTTCTGTAAGTGTGCCTAAGGCTGTTTGGGCAGAGTGTAGAACGTGTTGTAATGATGATGGGCAGGTGGTCTGATGACAGTTGTTTTTCTGTTCTCCAGTGTGTATGCGTTGCTAGTGAGGGGGAACGGAACGTTATGTCTGGGGAGGAGTTTGAGTATCCTGCTTGATGTGGTATGTGTGTATGTTCTTCTGTATTGTTAAGAATGAAGAGGCTGTTTAGTTGTGTGGCTATGTTGGCGCCACTGGAGTTGGCGGAGTGGGTGTTTATAATGTCGAGGGCTTCCAGAATAGCGAAGAGTTCAGCCGAAAAGACAGAGGCCTCACGGGAAAGGGGAACGGCTCTAGAGAGTGATTGGGTTACTATCACCGCTGAGTCAGCCGCACCAACCTCTGATCGGGAACCATCCGTATAGATGGGGACCTTGTTCAAGTATCGGGTTTCGTGTTCCTGGAAAAGCGACTTATATACTAAAGCGGTCGTGGTAGCTTTCGGCAGGGCACATAAGTCCCTGCAAAACTTGATAGGGGTGAGGAGCCAGGGAGGATGGATATCATACAAGATGGGGATGACTGCGGGAGGGGGCATGTTGGAAAGAACCAGGAAAGAGCGGACCGCTTCCGTGAAGTGCCAGATCTGACCCTGGGGTGGAGGTTCTAAAATTGCCGCGTACAGAAGTAACAAGGGCAGCCTCTTCGCGCGAAGGTAGGACCTCATGAGGAGCAGACCCTGTCGGTGGGTGAGAGGGAGGTAGTTACATTCTGCTTGGAGACTGGAAGCTGGGCAGGATCGGAAGGCACCGGTGGAGAGGCGGAGGCCCCTGTTAAGTACCGGGTCCAAGATTCGGAGGGAAGTGCTGGAGGCAGATCCGTATACAATACTTCCATAGTCCAGCTTTGACTGGACCACGGAAGTGTAAAGATGGAGGACGAGCGTCGGTCAGCGCCCCACGTGGTGTGGGAAAGGTGGTCTAGGAGAGCGAGGGGACGCTGGAGTGTGTGTTTCAGGTGCCTGAGGTGGGGAACCCAGTTGAGCCGTCGGTCGAAGGTCATGCCCAGAAATGTGCGGTGGACACCACTTCGAGGGGCTCGCCGTATAGCGTGACCGATGGGGCAGGTATGGCCGTGGATCTTCTGCTGAAGACCATGCATTTGGTTTTAGAGGTGGACAGGCGGAAACCAACTGGTGACGCCCACCTCTCCACCCAATGGATGGCGAGCTGAATTTGTCGTTGGACGACGGGCAGTCCCCGCCCCGTGAACCATATCGCAAGGTCGTCTGCGTAGAAGGAGGAATGGACGGTGGGTGGAAGGGGTTGTGCTACTGTGTTCATGACTAATGAAAAGCATATGACACTAAGGATGCTTCCCTATGGGGCCCCATCCTCTTGCTCAAAGGTGTCAGAGAGGACCGAGCCCACCTGTACTTGAAAGGTCCGAGAGGAGAGGAAGCTCCTGATGAAGGTCGGCAGGGCTCCGACGAAACCCAAATTTTGGAGCTCACTGAGGATGATACGTCGATGGGTGGTGTCGTAGGCCTTCTGGATGTCGAAGAAAGTGGACCGGACAAACTGTTCCCTATTGAAGGCGTTCTGAATATCTCGGCTGAGGAGCAGGAGGGGGTCTATAGTAGAGCGAAACTGTTTAAAGCCAAACTGGGTAGTCGGGAGGGAGTCATTGTTTTCAGGGAGAAAGGAGAGTCATGCAGCGATCATTTTCTCAAAGATTTTACAGGCACAGCATGTTAATGCGATTGGTCTATAATTAGTGGGGTGAAGGGGGTCTTTGCCGGGTTTGGGGATTGGTATTACGTAGGCCTCTTTCCACCGAGAGGGGAAAGTGCCCTCAATCCATATACGGTTGTAGAGATAGCGTAGGAACAGTTGCATAGTAGGATGGATGTGTTGGATCATACAGTAGGGGATGCCATCCGGCCCAGGGAAAGGAGACCGTCTAGAGGCCAGTGCCGCCTGTAGCTCTCGCATGGTGAACAGCCGACTGTAGTTGTCGTCGAAGTATGGTGAGCAGCTCTTATTAGGGGCCAGTGCGTGGGGGCTGTCTGTGGAGGAGACGGCAGCGAAGGTAGATACGAGAAGATTCGCCACCGACCTAGGGTCATAGAGAAGCCCGTCATTAGTTCGGAGGACCGGGGCCGGGAGGGGGCATGTCGTCTCTCGACACTCCGCACCTTCTTCCAGATGGTAGCCGATGGTGTGGAGGAGGTGATACCTGATACAAATGTACGCCGGGAAGCTCGGCGCACTGTCTTCATCGCATGGCGAGCAATGGCTCTGGCCCGCCGCATCTCTATGCGATGGGCAGGGGTTCGCGTACGATAAAATCGTTGGGTAGCCCTCTTCTTGGCTCGAGTAGCCTCCGCGCACTCTGGGTTCCACCAGGGTACACGTCGGGCGCGGGGATAGGCAGAAGATCGTGGAATGCTGATGTTTGCTGCTGCGACAACTGTCGCCTCAAAGTACGCAATGCATTCATCGGAGGATAGAAAGTGGGCCGTCGTACAACGTGTGGAAGTGTTGTTCCGGAAAAGTGGCCAATTAGATCTGGCTGTTATCAGTGATGGGCATCGACACATGAAAATCGCTAACGCGATACCGATACATCGATACATGAAGAACGTCTTAGGCGATACCGATACGCCGATACTTTCTAGATGTCTTAAGCGATACCGATACCGATACATGCATCGCCGGTACATTTTTATAATTATTCATTTAATATGTAGGTATTAGATATTATTATTTATACTAGTAATTTGTACGCACTGTAAGTAAAATCAACGACATTTTAATGGGTTTCATAGATGTAAGTAAAAACAATTGCTTTATTTAATGAAAGTATGTTTTAATTTTGTAGGATACATGAATGACTGAAAATATTACACTAACAATTAAAAGTAATTACTATTACCCTTCAAAAATACCAGCTGGCTAAACATCTGGTCAGACAGTCTATTCCAATAGTGTTGCAACACCAATGAGCATTTCTGTATTATATGAGCGTTTCTATATTATGAGCGTTTCTATATTATGGTTAATTAATCTCAATAACACAAGTACAAACGTGTTTAAACGTTGCGCCGTACTGTGTGACGTGACCAGTAGAGTAGTACTGTCATTAAATAAATATTTAATAATATTATTATTTATGTATATTCATAAATATAACTCAGTAGTGTCATATTATAACATCTATGTAAATATTTAAAAATTCTTATTAATGCATCGATGTATCGAAGTATCGATTTTTTTCGATACATTTAAGAAAATTGACCTTAGCGATACCAATAAATCGATACTTTTGTCAAGTAGCTAAAGCGATACCGATACCGATACAAAAGTATCGATCGATACGTATCGGCGATACATGTATCTAGATACTGCCCATCACTGGCTGTTATCCACTTCTTCGGTTCCCGAACGGTTTGGTCGTGCCGATTTAGTGTGATGCAAATAGGGAAGTAGTTACTGCTATGATCATCCCGAAGCACTTGCCAGGTGAAGTCCAGGAGGCCATCCGTCGAGATGAACGATAGATCTATACAGAACGGGGGTGCATCTGGTGGCGTAGTAGTGTGTGGGAGAACCGTCATTGAGGCACTCGAAGGAGGGTTCAGCCATGAGGGAAATCAAGGTCGGAGCCACAAAAGTGGAGGTCGTATCACCCAACAAGGAGTAGCGATTATTGAAATCGCCCAAGAGTAGGAAGGGCCTGGGGAGTTATTGAACAATCTCAACCAGGTCATCGCGGGAAACTTGGGAGTGAGACGGGAGGTAGATCGAGCAGATTGTGTATTGCTTGTCCAGGAAAATCCTGGCAGCAACCACCTGTAACGGGGATCTAATAGGGAGGCTGTGAAAGGGGATTGTACGGTGGACGAGGATGGTAGCCCCCCTTCGAGTGTGCAGGTAGGAGACGGGGAAGTAGTGCTAGAATACCCAGTAGGGCAGGGCATCAGTGTGGTCCCAAGGATTAGCTCCTGGAGACAGACACATACCGGACGAGCAGAGGCAATCAGGGAATTTAGGTCTTCGTAATTTGCGAAGATTTCCCTACAATTCCATTGTAGGATCGTCGCTTTCGGAGGGTTCATTGTTGGACGAGGGAGAAGTAGAGAGGGTGAAGGTGCTAGGGAGTTAGGCTGTGGGTGTAGATCCAGATCCATGATGACGAGGGATAAGTCGGGGGCCTGTCGGATCACCTGCCATTCACCATGGAGGGAATCGGCTGACCTGCCAAATCCTTCGGGGACTATGGGGCAAAGTCGACCGAACGGGATCGGAGACTTGGATTGCGGCAGTCCGGGGACCGACGAGGGCTCAGAGAGTGAGGAGTCTATAGGCAGGGTTCAGTGGTCATGCAACGGGGGAGGGTTCCGTTGTCCAAATTGGCACCTCCCTGTTTGTCTGTGGTTTCCCGGAACACCCGAGGTGACAAGAAGGTGTACCATTAAAACCGGGCGGGTGGGGGAGAGGACAAAGTTTGGTTGGCCGATGAGGGAAAAGCTGGAGGTATGAGAGGGGCCGGGTCAGTGGGGATACAAGGGGATGAGCCAGGGTGCTCCCGTGGTGAGGTGGTGAAGATGGTACCAGTGGGTAAGAGTAGATCCATGAGGCTCGAGGGTGCGGCCGATGGTACTCTGGTCACACCATGTAGGCGTGCCAGTGCCGCGTCCACTAGATCCTCGGATGTGGGGTGATCTTCCCCGTGTCTCGCCCTAGGTGGTGGCTCGTGCACGTCAGCAACGACTGTCAACTTCTGCAGGGGCGAGTGCGACGGTGAGAGGGTAATTGTAGGCGAGGTTAAGGGTGTAGGTGCTCGAGTTCTCCTTTTGGATTTAGAAGATAGGGAGGCTTGTTGGATGGTCGGTGGGTCTGGAGACTCACTCTGGCGTCTCCGGCTCGTTGATTTACCCAAGGCGCTAGGTTTGGGTGTGTTCTCAGAGTGCGGTGAACGTGGGGTCCCTTGGAGACGGGAACCGAGAGTCCCGATTCCAAACGTCTGGGAAGTGTGTAGCTTTGGACATTCATGGTGGGTAGGCATGGTAGGGGGACAAGCAGCTGCCGGGCCCGGCGTGGGGCCCGATCGGGAAGGGGGATGAATAGTGGATGGGGGTTTGAGTGGCGGATCCCGACGGCGAGTCGAGGGAACTGAGCCGAAGGCTGCAGCATAAGAGACCCCCGGCCTCACCTCCCGACTCCGCACCCTGTCTCGCACCTTTCGGAGGCTAAGGAAGTCCGCTACCTGCAGGCCTCGGACCTCCTCCTCAAACCTGAAGAACAGGCATTCGCGGGATGAAGAGGGGTGTGCGCCTTCACAATTGGAGCATTCGGGTGTGTTGGGGCACTTGTCTGGGTGAGCGAGTTGCCCGCAACGAACACACAGTTGGTACGTCTGTCGACAAACTCAGCTAACGTGTCCAAA
This sequence comes from Bathynomus jamesi, assembly GCA_023014485.1. NCBI lineage: Eukaryota > Metazoa > Arthropoda > Malacostraca > Isopoda > Cirolanidae > Bathynomus > Bathynomus jamesi. The sequence goes on along the minus strand of JAJOZX010002407.1, from coordinate 462,744 downwards.
CTTGTTGCATTTAAAGGAACGGGTCGGGTCTGGGATGTATGGGCGGACAGAAAACTCGCAAGCCGTGCAGTCTCCCATCCAATACGGTCAGGAGGGACTAAGGTATTGAAGGTAAAAAGTAGACGCGGGGTGGGGGAGGGGGTGCCTCCTTATCGGGATGTGAAGCGATGGATCTTAGTGACACCCTGGGGTGCGAGATCCTCCAGGAACTCGTTCACTGTGATCGACTATAGGCGCTTAGGCG
>JAJOZX010002407.1:455000-457500 GCA_023014485.1 Bathynomus jamesi | reverse complement strand
AAATTAATTACGATGTGAAATTATTTCTGTGGAATTATTTAGTTTGTTTTCTTTTCCAGGTGTCTACCAGAGCGAAAACAGAAGTGTTTCTTATTGGCCAGACGGATGCGAACATCACATCAAGTGGCCTTCCAACTCAGTTGCAAGTACTCAAAAAGTACTTTTACCACCAAAAGGAGCAAAAATTTGGACGTACTAAATGCCTGAACCTGTGCCTGGATGCCTGTCTCATATTTTGGGAGAGAGCGAGAATCCCCATGATGCGTCGAGATTCGGCCTTGAGGAAGATGGAATCCCTTCTCAAGGAATACGACCGGCTTGTGAAGCACAAGTCACATAAAGCAGAGTCCTTCCGAGTGAAGGAGGCGATGTTCAAGGAGGCAATAGCGAAGGAGATCATGGACATTGCTCATTCACAGGCTAAGGAAATGATGAAGAATCAGGAGGACATCCACTTTCTCGACATGCAGCGTGAAGATCCAAATTCCTGCAGCATGGGCCCTGTTGACATGAAGCTTCACTATAAGGAGATTAGGAAAAGGAAGAGGCTGGACAAGATTAAGGAACAACAGGAGAAGGCCAGGAAGGAACAAGGAGCTGCAGAAGATACGGGGGCTTTAGTGATTTCAACTTCGTCAGAGACTGACTCAGATGTCGTTGACCCAACCGTGGAAGTTTTTCCATCCTCCTCCAAGGGAAATACCAAGAAGCGACGCAGGAATCTGATCTCACAGGATGTGACAACTACCTACGATCGGCTGAATATTTCGTACCGCGATTCAGCTATGTCGTACGCTGCAGCGGCTAATTCACTAGGTTTTGACTTGGATGAACTGTCCATTTCTGCCAGTACCATGTACCGCACACGCAAGGCTCTCAGGAAGGTGGCTGCTGAAAGTTATCAATCCGACGAAGTTTGTCCTGGTCAGCCTCTTGTCTTGCATTGGGACGGTAAGCTCCTACCTGACAATGAGCAATGGAAGGAGAGCGTTGACGGGATCGCCGTCCTCGTCTCTGGCGACGGCAAGGAGAAGTTGCTCGGCGTTCCTAAGGTGACGTCCGGAACCGGCGAGAAGATAGCGCGAGTTTGCTTGGATTTGGTCAAGGAACACAGGATGGAAGAGCGCGTGCGGGGACTGTCTTTCGACACGACAGCGTCGAACACCGGGATTCATATCGGGGCCTGCGTCCTGATTGAGAAAGGTCTTGGCAGAGAACTCATGTACTTCCCCTGTCGGCATCACATCTATGAAGTCATCCTCAGCTCCGTCTTCAAGCGTGCATACGGCCCTTCAAGTGGCCCCGATATACCCGTTTTCAAGAGGTTTCAGGCACAATGGAAGTTCATCGACCGGTTGGACGTGCGGCCGTACGATTTTGCTCAAGTCAATGACTCTATGAGGGAACTGAGGGAGAAGTCAGTCCTGCTGGTGAGAGGGATGGTGAGCACGTCGCATCAGCGCGATGACTACAAGGAACTGCTACAGTTGGTTCTCATCTTCCTGGGAGAAGCAAAAGTGGTGGATTTCCCTCTCAGAGCCCCTGGCGCTTACCATCACGCTCGATGGATGGCGATAGCCATCTACTCCTTGAAAGTAATTCTACTGAAGAAGCAGTTCAAGATGTCGAGTCACGAGTTGGAAGCTCTGACAGCCGTAGGTCTCTTCGTGTCCCTCGTCTACATCCGAGGTTGGACTCGTGCTGCAACCTCAAGCAAGGCTGCCGCAGTTGATCTGGAATTTCTGCTTGACGCGGAAGCCTTTGCCATGTCGGGATATTCGTGTGTTACCGCTGCGCAAGAAGCCATGTCTCGACACCTATGGTACATCTCTGAGACTCTTATTGCCATGGCGTTCTTCGACGCAGATGTGGCAGATGAAGAAAAGGCTCAGATGGTCGTCAGTTTGGGTAAGCCCGCATCGAAAAAGGAACTCAAGCGACCCCAAGGGAAGAACGTCAGGAATCTTGCCTCGAAACACCTGGTGGAGTTCGTGACAGGAAAGACGATGGCTTTCTTCCATGCATTCGACTTGGACACAGAATTCTTGAAAAAGCCAGTTGCCGAGTGGACTGAAGTAGAGGGCTTCAAGCAAGCAGCGGCAACTGTTAACAAAATCTCTGTCGTCAACGATCGGGCCGAAAGAGCCATCGCGCTCACCAAAGAGTTCAACTGTTCTCTGACGAAGAACGAAGAGCAGAAGCAGTATTTGCTGAAAACTGTGATGCAGCATAGGGCGAAATACCAGAAATAAAACCAAGAAGGATTTCATGGACAAATGATTCGCAAGAAGTGGTTATGTTTTTTGTATCTTTGTGAAAATGTGTAGTGAAATGGTACTCGTTTGTTAAATAAAAATTCATTGACAGATTTTTGTTTAATTTTTTCCGTTTATGATCTGCCAGAGCATCAAACTGGGGACCCGTAAACTTTAAACTATTGAATTAATACTTCGGTTTATCAGTCTCCTCAGCAAATGGAACAAGGGGATCCATGTGGATT
>JAJOZX010002407.1:0-445000 GCA_023014485.1 Bathynomus jamesi | reverse complement strand
TTGGGCAGGAATTGAAAGGGAGGATGTCGACCTCCTTGGTCTGAGGCTTGGGCAGGAATTGAAAGGGAGGAGGTTCGACCTCCTTGGTCTGAGGCTCAGGCAGGAACGAACTAATTTTATAATGAAAAAATTAGTTAAATTGGGGGGGATGTAGTTTGAAGGCTAAGTCTCCCTTTAGTTTGAGATCTAAAGAATGTTTTTGAGGTAAGAGGTAGGCACAATTTAAACAGACACTAGAATTTTGAAAGATTAAAAAATAAAAAAAAATATAAAAAAATTGCCTAGTGGTGACAATTCCTAGGTGGTGACAATGTCATAGCAGTACATTCAGTACAATCTAAGAATTGTACCATTACTATATACAGTGTAATTTCAGTACACTGTAATTACTATTATAGCTACCAATTAATTTGAATTAAGTTATTACATTCAAATATGTTTTCATAAATTACAGTCGACTAATTACATATTTAACAAGTTGCCACCGACATATTTAATACTGTAGTAGTATACACAATTTACATAATGTAGGGGAGTTACCCGTTACTCAATTCTATAATTTAAAGGGAATTAACAGTGTGATATATTCATAGTTAACCACAGTAGCATGGGCGAAAAAAGGGAGAGTGCAAGAATGTTGCAGAGATAATGATCAATGTTGCAAAGGGGGAGGGGGTTGCCAAAAAAGAAAAATGCAAAAAAATTGCATTGAAGGGGGGAGGGGGTATGCAACAACTCAATGCTGCAAAGGGGGGAGGGGGATGTTAAAGGTGCAATAAGGGGTCATGAAACTTGGAGGCGGCGTTTTCCCCCCAAGAGAAAGACAGGAGGAGAGAAAAGAAGAGGTGTTCACCTGACAGAAGCCAAGTGCATATTAAGACTTCAGCCGAGCGGCCGTTGTTTTATAGGACTCCTAATCAGCCAGCTAGCTTAATCAGCCAACGGGCGCCACAGCCATTTGTCTTAGAAGGCGTAAATGGCTTGTGCAGGTTGAGTTGCCAGTTTGTGTTAGTTATTTAATTCTTAACAGTTGGCTTACAGAGCCAACGGGCGCCACAGCCAGTTGGCTTAGAAGGCCGTCAGTAGGTTTAGTAGGCGTATCCAGCCATTTGGAATAGTTAATTATCGTTTACAACCAAAAGAATTAAATAAAACACCATTACATCATTCTGTTTATTAAATATTGTAAATTTAAAGAAAATAAATATACATTGGAATGATAAAAAAAAATAATAACCGTCAATGTAACAGTACAGGAGAAATATATATACACAATTATATTAAATAATTAAATATATCGAAAATAAATACACTATCTTCTACCGCACAAAATAAAAAAATAAGAAAACGTATAACCATCAATATAGCAGTAAGGAGAAATATATATATATACACAAACACAATTATGTCAAATAAATAAATACATACACTTTATCTTCTACCGCACAAAATAAATAAGAAAACGTATAACCATCAACATAGCAGTACAGGATATATATATTATATATATATATATATATATATATACACAGGGCGTCCCAAAAAAATGTATACACACTTTAACAGCTGATAGCTCAATTGATGTTTCTTTCTTTCCAAGTTAAACCCATTAGAATTAATAATGGCAGTCAGACTAAGCTTTGAACAAAGGAAATTCATTCTAAAATGTTACTGGAAGTGTGAAAACGCAGTTGAAGTGCAAAGACAGTTTAGGAGGGAGTTTCAAACAGATCCACCAACGCGACTTACCATCACTCGAATTAGAGATAAGTTTGAAGCCGATGGAACTGTTCAGAATGTCCACAAGAAGCGTTCGGAAGACCACGGACATCGACAAGCCCCACAAAGCAAGAAAGAGTACTGGAAACGTATCACCAAAGTCCAAGAAAATCTGTGCGGCAAGCGAGTCGTGAGGTAGGAATTTCAGAATCGTCTGTCCAACGCATTTTGAAGCGCTGTCAATGGAAAAGTTACATTCCAAGATTAGTCCATGCTATTAATGAAGATGATCCGGACCGAAGAGTGGAGTATTGCGAGTGGTACTTGGCACGATGTGGATGTGGATTGGACGAAGGGGTTTCGTAGAATACCCTCCGCGTTCACCAGACCTCACACCACTAGACTTTTTTATGGGGATACTTAAAAGACAAAGTCTACGCTATAAAACCTGCAACAGTCGCTGAATTGAGAGCAGCCATTGAACGAGAATGCACACAAATACCAAACGAAATGTTTCGTGATGTTTGCGATTCCATTGCTTCGCGTTATCAGCAGTGCCTGGACCAGAACGGACGTCAGTTTGAAAACAGGCGTTGACAAAACAATTAAATAATGTCTGTAGATTCTATTACATTTTGAAAATGAAATGTATTTTAATAAACACTGCCTTTATAAGTATTTAAAGTGTGTATACATTTTTTTGGGACGCCCTGTATATATATACTAGTATATGTATACTAAACTCACACGTAATCGAGTCTACATTCACATCGTTATTGCTTTGCATTACGGAGTATACGCGGTTTAATATTTCATCGCTCAAAGTACAGGGAAACCCGTACTCTACATAAATGCCCTTCATATCGTTCAGTACTATTTTTGTGCCCACTTTACATCTGGTTGGTAAGTTATCTTTAAATACGGCTACAATACAATCAAAAGCACGCACAAAGAGGTCATCGTTAGCACATTAAATACAAGTTTATAAACAAGCCTTTCCATTCGAAGGTTCATTTCTACCGACCCGAGCTTTTCAGTCGTGAACTCTTCTTCACACTGCATAGCGACAGTTGAAATAATCTTCTAAGTCGTTACGACAGCTGCTCGTTATGTAAATAGTTCTTCAGGGTGAACGGTGTAGGTGAGCTCAGCCCTGTACTGCTCAAGTGCTTTGTACCAAAGTTCATGATATTTCAAAGAGTCTAAACTTTTTAAATAAGCATCCAGCTCTAGACCATTCTCACCTTGTTCAGCCCTACACTCGGTAAACCCATCGAGCAGAGCGGTGTATGCGTATTCAAGAACCGTATCAAAATAAAGCATATCCGTAACACGCGCGTCTAATATAGGCTTCAGCTTGCGGAATCCGACGATTTCAAACATTCTCTCGAGGATGAAACGGTTTCGTGTAGGGACAAGAGCGTTATTATCAGAAGCATTCTTCCACATCAGCCGTATATCAATGCATGGCGATCGTTATTTATACTCAACGTACAAACAACGGCATATGAGGGGGGTCACTAATCTGCTCTCTTCTTGTACCTACACCTGCAGGAATTTTATAACGATCCTCACTCCACTTCTCAACTATCACGAAGATTCTATTCATCTCCTCGACACTTAAATAAACAACATTCCGTTTGTATGTTTGTCTACAATCCGTTTCCAGTACATAGTTAACGATACCGGATTTACGCCTGAACACGCGCAACGACTTCGTCACGGAACATCGTACACGGCGTTGAGAATGCTGCTCAAAGGAAGTTCCATCGTATTCGAGGAGCGCACGTCCACTCGGTTCAAGCTCTGAGATGACTATGAGCCACATGCAACGCGTCGGCTCGATGGGTGGAGTGATTCCTACCATAATCTAATGAAACTTGTGTGGCGCTGTACCAACATGAATCGTTGTATCCCATTACATTGGGCAGGTGTTTCGAGAAATTTTCCGATACAAGAAATAACGGTTTTAGTGTTTTATCACCCCCACTCCCCAGAATACGCACCAGACATTTTTGCAAAGGGGGGATTTTCACGAACTAAACACATTTTATAGCGGTTTTAATGTTTTATCACTCACCATTTCCACAAACTAAACATCTTCACACTCCGGCGCACTATTTGAGAGGAACATATGCCCATATTTTTCCTTTTTGCCTAGCAAACGATACTCGTCCCTAAATTCTATTAAAAACTCTCACAGCGCCTTAGCCACAACCTCACTATAAACTTCGTCATGATATATATTAATATAGTGATAAAAATACTTAAGATTCTCCATGATGACGAGATTTACATTCTCAGTCGCAGGGTAGAGTACTCGGCATGATGCAGCATGACATAATAACGCTTGTCAGACCACCCATCAGCAAGACTCAATAACCATATCCGTTGCTTCTTTTCTGCACGTGTTTCTTTTACTTCACGGTATATGTAGCTTTTATAAAGTTTAGTCCTACAACATAGTTCAACACATCACTTGTCCCACGAAATCCCACAATGCTCTCACCAGAACAGCCATACAGTATTTGAGCATCTTGCTCCTTCGCACGATTCAATGTAGCCTTAAAAGCATCAAAGGAGGGTGGAATAGGGAGTTTTTCAGTATCCACCACATTTATACACTTTGCTAAATACCACTTCATAAATGTTGAACTAGCAATATTAAAGGTAGCCATTACTATTTTTCTTCTACGCGAGAGAATACACGTCTGAGCTCAACGGCTTACTGCGATCAAATGAGCACGCAGGGAAGTCCAGGTAGTAGCAGGAGTCACGTTGCTGGTCTTACAGTGGGCGGAGCTTAGAACTTTCTCCTGTACACACGCTGGTCGGAGCTTAGAATTTTCACCTGTGTACACACACACACACACACACACAAAGGAGAAAATGAAACACTAATTAAAACAAGAATTATTTAATAAACGAAATATTCAAGATATATTTACAAATACGTGTAATAAATAAGTAAACAATAGACACATCAAAGAATATGTTGTACCTCATCGTCATTCACGGTTCTGTGGAAGAAGAAAAAATATAAGGAGCAGCACTCAAATATTTATAATATTTTGTAATGACCCACTTAGGAGTGACGGGTTAGAAATGGCTTCTACAGAAAAATTCAGTTTCACGAGCCCATCCACATGTATTATATCTGGCCCTACAGGATGTGGTAAAACTGTTTATGCTTAAAATCATTAAAGGGAGAGATGTTCTAAAAATTTGTGCATAAAGTTATATGGTGCTATTCGGCGTATCAGTCAGTGTTCAACGAGTACCAAGATGATATTTTGTTCCACAAAGTGGTATATGACGTTAATTCGTTAAAGGGAAATGAACATACAGTCATTGTAATTGACAATCTCATGCTGGAGATGGATAAAATGTTTGCCGAGACATTAACAGTATTCTCCCACCATCTTAACATAAGCGTGTTCTTCATAAATCAGAATCTATTTTTCAAAAATAGATACATGCGCGAAGTGTCGTTAAATACACAATATATAGTTTTATTCGCGCAACGTAGAGATGTATCACAAATTGGGGTATTAGCCAATCAAATGTTCCCGAATCAGCGTAAGGAGCTTTTGGTAGTTTATAAAGAAGCTACAAGCACGCGTTACGGATATTTGCTTTGCGACCTTCATCCGCGAAGCACGTTTAGGGTGCTTCTAAGAACGAATATATTTCCAAACGAGCCTGAAACGGTGTATATTCCAGAATGACAAAGAGGCTAAAGAAAAACCATGGATCTATAAAAATCTACAGTATCAACGATTGCCCCGGGCAATGCAGCAGATGTTTGTTAAAAATATCGACTCCGACGTTTTAAAATGCATCTGTGAAATCTGTCTTAACGTTATAAATTGCAATGTATCAATGAAACCACCTCAGAAGGCTCGCCTACGCCGTTACAACAACATAATACGTGCACTCGCTCGTAAAAGTCAAACTGTAGGGAAGAAAAAACGAATTATTGTACAAACAGGAGGGTCATTTCCCCATCTTATTTTCAGTTTTGGGTCCTTTACTACTAGATTAATATAATGAAGAAGTGGTAGTGATTCCACACGAGGTGTATGCTTCACTGCAAAGAATCCAGACACGGATCTAGATCCCGTAAAAGCAGACTTAAAAGAATGGAAAGCGAATTGCTAGCCCTATTAAACAGTGAAAAAACACCTGATGAGAAAAGAATCTTATACCAAGAAGCTCTTCAGAAATTTATTTACGAGTACGAAAATTATAAGAACCCGACAGAGATTCCCGTGGTTATTAGGCACTGCACGGGTAACGATGGACATGGTGACATAGGACCTGTGTCCGACGATAGAGCTGACCAACCAAAGATTAAGGAGTCGGTCACAGAACAGCGAGCATGTATTAAAAAGCACCCTCCCACATACATTGAAGAATAAAGGTTTAAGTCTTTATAATCTATTGAATGAGGACCCAGCCATACAATGGACCGATACAGGTGAAATCATTGTGGAAGGAGCAAAGGTACAGGGATCGAATATCGTAGACATTGTCCACAACCTGGTGAGAAAGTGGGATACACCCTCACCATCAGGATGGAAACATATTAAAGAAAGACTACAACAAATGTCCCCAAAACATTGATAGGAAATCTGAACAGGTTAAAAGACTTGGAACATGCGACGCACGTGACACAATTGAAGACGCCATCACCCCCGGCGATAACATCTTTGAAGAGGAGAAAGAAGAGGTTAAACAACGATCAACCCTACCCACGTGCCTCTAAAATATGCAAATGGCTAACATATTAAGATGTTATTATGACATTTCTAACCCTGCCTCCTACGGAGGCGTAGATAGACTGTACAGAAGTGTTTACCGGGTAGAAAAAAAAGATGAGAGATTTTTGCGGGAGCAGGACGCTTATACACTTCATAACCCTGTGAGAAAAAGGTTTAAAACAGCCAAGACAATAGCTGCTTCGATTGACTCTATTTGGCAAGCAGATTTAACAGACATGCAAAGATATTCTGTGTATAACGATGGTTACCGCTACATTCTATTCATAATAGATGTATTCTCTAGATATCTGTGGCTAACTCCTTTGAAAAATAAATCGCCTGAAACAGTTGCTAAAGCCACCAAAACGCTGATGTTAAAAGAAAACAGGGTTCCTGACTATTTTTGTACGGATATGGGGAAGGAATTTATAGGCCGTGCTTTTCAGAACATGTTGACAGAGTTTAATATCAGCTATTACACTCCCAATTCTATACATAAGGCTTCTTTAGCTGAAAAGAGTTCAACGTACCATAAAGGAACGCATGCACCGCTATTTTACACATAAAAACACATACAGATTTCTAGATATTCAGGAATCATTGGCCTCATCCTACAACCGCTCACACCATCGCACGATTGGGACAACACCTAACGAGGTTTTAGAAAGAGGTACGCGCCCGAGAAGAGATGGAACACCACCACCACACACTACGCGTTTCAAAATCAACGATTATGTAAGGTTGTCGCGTTCGGGTAATAAATTCGCGAAGGGATTTGAGCAAGGATGGACACGCGAGATTTTTAAAGTTAGTGCTATGAGACCTAAAGGTGAGTTAATGATGTATTACATTGAAGCTTTGAATGGGGAAGAAATCGCAGGAGGCTTTTACCGCGAGGAGTTGCAGAAAGTGGCATTTAATTGAGGAAAAAATGTGTTTAAAATTGAGAAAATTTTAGGAAGCAAAGGTTCAGGAAAGAGAAAAATGTACCTGGTGAAATGGCTAGGATACCCAGAAAGCTTCAACACCTATATAAAAGCTGCTGCAATAATAAAGCTTAAATAGTAGGCAACATGGCTCCTAACCATTTCTACGTCACACTCCCGTCCTCCTCGTCCCTGTCTGTACACCCCAACAACACACTAGCCAACTTTGTAACAGAATTCCACGGTCCCATTGAATTGGGTCGTGATTCGTATGAGGTGGGGTTATGTGAACTCCAGTTAGCCACCCTCTTTTTAAATATGGATTATAAAGACCGCTTTTACGATTTTTAGAGACATTAACGAGTGTGAAAAAGGCGGGGTACCTCGCGATGAAACCATGCGTACCATCCATATTGGGTATGCACAGTATTACAGTACAGAAGTAACACTAGGTCCGGGGCGTTATGGTTCGGCCGAGGATGTGAGAGACTTAAACCTAAGTTTAAAAAGCTCAAATCTTACGGAGGATTTAGTATACGAAATCATAAACGACCACCCCCATGCATGCACTATGATCCTAAAATCGCAGGCTAACCGAAATATTAAAGACCAAAGAGTGTTCAAAATTATAACCGATGGACGATATAGCACAGCCTTCCAAAGAGAGATTTCACAAGGCACAACACGAATTGCTCAGCCTAATGTTTCAAATGAAATTGGAGAAAATGTTCGACGGCTATAAACCCCCAGACATGTGCTATATTTACAGCAATATAGTGGAGCACCAGTTTGTTGGGGATATCCAGGCACGCCTGCTGCGCATTGCTCACATTCCTAACCATAGAGGAAGGAGTTTGAGTATTACATATGACAGACCCCATTATGTGAACGTCTAAAAAAATTCTGTATTGTACAGATGTTAGGCGGCCCTCAATGAAATGTGGCCCAATGAGGTAGTTTTGTAGCAATCCGCACCAAACTTTAACAGAAAATCTGTTCTGAAAGTTACTTTCAACTACAGCATGGGGATTGTCGTGAGCCCAGGTGTGCGAATTTCGAGTGTTGTTAATTCCATTCCGTGTGAACATTGCTTCATCTGTGAAAAGGATGTTATTCAATGATTGCCGATTAGTTTGTAACCAATTACAAAATTGCAAGCGTTGTTCATAATCTGCTGGTAAAAGATGCTGCACCCTTTGGAGATGGTATGGATACAAGCCATCGTCATGTAGAATTCTCCATACCTGCATGCGTGGAACCCCAGTTGTCAATGATACTCGCCGGACACTCGTACCTGGACTCCGCTGCACTGCGTTCAACACTTCTTCATCTCTTCGTATTTGCTGACGCTCACTCCTTGGCTTAGGTAATGAACCTGTCTCTCTTAAAGATCGAAACGTATTTTGTATTGTACGGCGATCTGGTGTGCGGCGATTTGGATAACGTCGCTGATATTCTGCAACGGTTGCGACAGCATTTCCATTGCAAAACCCATACACAAATAACATGTCTGCGTATTCTTCTTTCGAGAAAACTGCCGGCATAGCTTGAAATGTTGCTTGAGCACTGCATCTCCACGTTTGCAGAGTACACAACACACCCTGAAAAGAAACGTGACTCAGTGAGCAGGTGTTAAGACGTACCTAAATAAATAATGTGAGGATCTGCACAGTTGCCAATGTATCATTAAATGTCATTGAATATTATCTAAGATCGGCTTTTTATTATGTTTTAGTTACCCAAATGTAGAGGCCTGTATCTCGGTAACGGTTGGGAATCAGGCACATGTCGATATAATACTTTCTACTTAGAAATACCCAAAAGTCAAATGGTGCATTCTTGACATTTCCTCCTGGGACACCCTGTATATAAGAACAACTGAGGGTAAAAATTAACCATTCGGTAACGGGAGCTTAACAGTGAAGCTGCACTTTCGTCGCATTGAGTTATAATGGACAGAAAACCTTTCACCGTCTATCGAGGGGTGAGATACCAGCGTGGTAGTGGACTTTGGTCCATTTTTTCAACCATACTACGTACGGCTGTTCCTTTGCTGAAGAGGGGCGCCAGACACCTCGGAAGGAAAGCGCCACAATCAGGTCTTAACACTGCAGAAGACATATTGGCTGGGGCTAAACCTAAAGAAGCTCTAAAAAGGCAGTCAAAACGTACACGGGGCGAAATCGTCAAAGATGCAAAGAGAAAAATGCGTGGTGGTGGGAAGAAGAGGACTGGCCGGAAGGGATCAGGTGGCAATGAACGTAAAAGGATATCAAAAAAGAAGTGTTCTAAGCGAATGAAACCTATGGTTGACCATTTTTTAAACTGATATAAGCTAAGGACATTGATCTCATGAATCATAGTTTGTTTACTACTTGTCGAGAGAGGCACTATTTCTAACTCGTCATGGCACGCTTCATCCATCCGTGTAGTTCACAATGTTGTAAATCGGAGCTGCCCCTTTTTGAGATGCCCCCAACTCAAGTTTCTATTGAACACAGTGACTTTCTTACAATTAACCCTTTAAACACAATTAGTTCCCCGAGTGCCCCTATAGAATTCGTGATACCCAGCTCAGGCCCTTACTTTTTTGATCCAAGCTGTGTGCACATGTAAGCTAAGTTACGTATAGCCCATTCTGATGGAACGGACTGCGATGACAAATATGCTGTATACCTTGAAACAAACTTTCTGCACTCTATATTCAACCAGTGTGACGTATATTTAAATCAGGCCAACATATCGGCAGGCACGGGTACTATCACCTACGAGCCTATCTGGAAAATGTCCTCAACTTTTCTAAAGAAGCGAAGGATACCTTTTTAAGGGCCGAGGGATATTATCAAACTAAAGATGAAAGTAATATAAAGGACAAATTTAAAAATTCTAAAAAGAAGATATACGAGTGTTTTGGACGCCTGCATACAGATTTCACATTCCAGGATAAATTGCTTGTGAATCGGGTGGATATGAAAATAAAGCTCACCTGCACGAATCGTCAGATCTGCTTAAATCTGGATGTTATAATGTTATAATGTTTCAGACCAACAAAGACCCTAGGATCCAATCCTGGTTGGTCTACCTAACTGTGTTCGTAATTGTGTTGTGCATGTCCTCCGTGGTGGTGGAGGGGACCTACAATTTTACTTCTGTTCCGAACCACAAAGCCTTAATTTTACTACTTTAAACTATACCCAATCTATCAACATATGCGTCTAATCGATTTTTAAACATGTTTATAGACGTGCTACTAATTACTTCTACCGGCAAACTATTCCACCTATTTATTATTCTATGCGTAAAAAAGTTTTTCGCAACTGCTGTCTCGAGCCTTCTACTTGTCAACTTACACCCGTTATTTCTAGTCCTAATATATTGAGATATTTCGAAAAAGCTATCTCTATCTACGTTATCGAACCCATTCATAATTTTGAAAACCTGGATTAGATCACCCCTTAGCCTCCTAGTCTCGAGTGTAGTCAATTTTAACTCCTTAAGCCTATCCTCGTACGACTTTGACCTAAGCGACAGAATCATCTTACAGTAGTTGCTCGTCTTTGAACTTTTTCGAGTTTGTCTATATCTTTTCGCATATACGGATTCCAAAATTGGATCATGTACTCCAAATGGGGTCTAACTAATGATTTATAAAGAGGAACTATAATATCGCGCGATTTGTACTCAAAATTCCGAGCTATAAAACCTAACACTTTGTTCGCTTTATTGACCGCTGCTGTACTTTGTTTTGCTACTTTTAAATCACCAGTGATTATAACTCCTAACTCCTTCCCTGACATACTATACGCAAAATTACCGTTACGCGAACCTATATGTAAAATTTTGCACTTATCGACGTTAAATCTCATTTGCCATGTGACTGATCAATCAACGATTTTATTCAGATCTTCCTGGATTTTACCTCTATCTTCATTAATCGCCCTACCACCCAGCTTCGTGTCATCCGCAAACTTTGAAACTGTACAGACTAGGCCGACATCTAAATCGTTAATATATATAAGAAAAAGCAAGGGGCCCAATACAGAACCCTGAGGAACGCCACTCGCTACATTAGCCCAACACGACTCCGCTCAATCAACGACCACCCTCTGTTTCCTACCTCGCAACCACTCTTCTATCCAATTCATTACTACAGCCCTGATTCCATGAGCCTTAGTTTTTTTCAATGAGTCTTTTGTGCGGTACGGTGTCAAACGCTTTTTGAAAATCTAAGTACACTACATGAACCGCCCGATGACTATCGTAAAGGTCAACCACGCTTCGAAAAAATTCTAAAAGATTAGTTAAGCAAGATTTGTTTCGCCTAAAACCGTGCTGCGTATTTCTAACTAGTTTATGCAATTCTAAGTGTTCGACTATACGATCCCTAATTATTGATTCCGGTAGCTTACCTACAAAAGACGTTAAACTGATTGGCCTATAATTTTCCGCCGCACCTTTATCGCCTTTCTTAAAGATAGGTGTTACGTTTGCTAACTTGAAATTATCTGGTACGCACCCCTCAAAATAGACGCATTAAAAATCTTTGTTAGCGGCACAACAATGTTATCTTTTAATTCTTTTAGTTGTATGGGATATATGGAATCCGGACCCGGTGATTTACGCATTTTCATTTTATCAATATAGCGCATTATCTCCCCTTCACTAACCACAATATCCAAAATATTACCATTATCAAAAGGTATGTCTATGAGCGTAGGGATATTCGTTACATCTATAGTAAAAACTGACGAAAAAAATTCGTTTAGCAAGGTAGCCATTTCCTTGTTTTCAGAAAGTAGATCTCCGTTAACATTTTTCAATGGCCCCAAGACACTTTTTACTGAATTTCTATTGTTGGCGTATTGAAAGAATCGCTTGGGATTTTCTTTAACGTCACGAGCTATGGAGATTTGAAATTCACGCTTGGACTTTTTTATTACACTTTTCGCTTCACGCCTTAGAGATATGTAGTTATTTCGTAACCACATATTTTCTTTATCGCACTTATGTAGCCTATAAGCCCTATCTCTACTCTTCATAATGTTTCCTTCCTACTCTAGAAGTAAACCACAAGGGCTTGTTGTTTACTTTCGCACGCTTAATTTTGTACCGTACACATCCCTCATTTATAGTCCTAAATACTGTTTCAAACGATTCCCACATTAGTTTTGCGTTGGATATCCCCATTACGTTTTCACAATTGACGTGTGACAATTTATTTCGAAATTTACAAAAGTCTGCGTGCTGGAAGTTAGGAATTTTAGTCGAGTTAGCTGGTTTCGAGTGACTTACTGAGAGGACAAACTCTACCATATTATGATCGCTATTGTTTAACGGTTCTATTACTTGAAGATCAGTGATTGCCTATCATCCGGTTATTACTAAATCTAAAATACTGTCCAACCTCATAGGTTCCCCAACCATTTGAATAAGAAAGCTATCCTTGAGAAAATTAACTAAACGATTACCTTCCATGTCTCCCTGCATTGTATTGTAATTCACGTTGGCGCAATTAAAGTCACCCATAACTAAAGCCTGCTCACTACCTATTACTATTCTCTTTAGTTCACGATATAACGCTTCGTCCGTACCAGCTGTTTGATTAGGGGGCCTATATATAACCGCAACAAGTTTGAAATCATTCAATTTAAGTTCTGTTACAGTCGAATCTATCAGTTCTGGAATTGTGTGCTTTACTTCTAACGTTCGCATTATCTTTGATATACAACATAACACCGCCTCCTCGCCTACCTATTCTGTTTATAACAAAAAGTCTATAACCTCTAATTTGATACTCCCCTACAAAGTCACGTGTCTCAGTGATAATCCACGATTCATTTATCGCAATTATATCATAGTCTTTACAAGCAATTAAAGAAAAAAATTCGTTTCTTTTATTTCGTAGGCTACGAGCATTTAAGGATAGAACCTCCAAATTGTTTGTAATTATGACACCTTCGCGAGCGCAGGGGAAATTTGCGGAAATTACGCTGGGACCGTTCGAGTTACGGCAGCCTGAAAAGAAGAGTATTATGAAATAGTCTTCCTAAACGCGCAGCTCCAACGTCATTAAGATGAAGTCCATCTCCGAGGAACAAGTACCTCCTGCCGTAGAAACTGTTCCAAAAATTCGTAAAATGCACCCCTTCCTGTTGGCAAAGAGACTTCAGGTTATTGTTGATATAGGTCGCCTTGCTGTAGAAATCGCTACGTTGGATAGTTCGAGGAAGTATACATGTTAAAACAATCTTATTTGTTTTTTACTTTAGTCGCTCTAGTTAACAGCTGTTCCCACCCTGGGGGGCGTTTGAGATTCCTAGTGGGGGCGTGAGGTGGTCAACGGTCAACAAATGCCATTCAAATATATATTCCCAAAAATATATATGGGTAATTTACTTCGTTAGGGAAAACTTGACATCCGTCATTTCATAAACACATGAGCTTTGATGTTTTTTATTATTAATCCTATAATTATCTGGATTCTAGACGTCCATATGGAACTGATGAAAACTTTCGCCCTTTGGGTATGGGGGGCGCCATGGATACAAGGTTGACCAAAGGGAGGTGCAGTGCCAAAAAGGTTAGGAGCCCCTGCTCTAGTAAGTCCCTGTACCTAGCCAGCAGTTCTTCCGATCTAGAATTTAAAACATTAGTACCGACATGAATAACATAGTTCGTTGTGTCCTCAGAGGTACCGTCTGTAAAATGGTCAACACTTAGTTATATCCTCCACCCTTGCACCAGGGTAGCAGTAACGGCGCCTACGACGAGGGTTTCTCCCACAGAATTCCTCGAGCTGCCCTCGAACAATGGAATCGCCGAGTCCAGCATTTTCGAAACCTAAAACAGAAAACTTATTGTTTGTTATTACTGGTAGACAAGTTGATCAAGAAGAGGGAGTAAAACCCGTTGTGGTTCACATTATGGAGACATACCTCCGCGTACGGCGAGTGAAATTAAGTTCACCAAAACAACTAGAAATTGAGAAAAATTTACTAAACGATACAGTAAAATACCCTATTAGTAGAGTACAAATCAAACTATACACGGTGCCTGCGGGGTTGGCTTCGAAGCAGATAGAAAACATCGCCCTGGGAAATCTTCCTAAAAGGATATTAATCGGAATGCAGAACCATGCTTCGGTGAATGGAAAATATAAAAAGAGTGCCTTTAAATTCGAGAATTTCGGTCTTAAAAATATAACTCTATACGTTAATGGCATTGCGTTGGGAGGAACACTGGATAAGGACTATTCATCAGACGCTGTGTTACCGCTTTGCGCGAGAGCATATAGTAATCTGGTGATTGTGATGAGCTCGGGAATGAGGTAACGCAGAAAGAATTCATTGAGCAATTTAACCTTTATCCGTTTGACATTACACCTGATTTATCCGCTAGCGTAAATACACATTTAAGTCCACAGCAGAGTGGAAACATGAGGTTGGAATTCACCAAGCCTATAGACGCGCCTATTAGTGTACTAGTATACCTCGAGTCACAAGCCCTAATAGAAGTAGACAGATTTAGGGGCGTTATCACTGACTTTTAAAATGGATGCGAATACACTTCAGAGAGTAATGAATAGTGAACGAATCACACGTTCCAAATTTATCGATGTGTTTGCAAAGAATGAAACATTGAATTTGCCAACTACGCGAGATTGCGGTAGTCTTATTGTGAACACAGATGTCATTGGTAATGAAGGGATTCATTGGTTTGCAATCTATTTTAAAAATAGGAACCGTATGTACTATTTTGATTCGCTCGGAACTCAACCCTGGAGTGACCCTGTAATTGTAAAATTTCTCGACCAGCAGCATATTCCCGAAGTTGTATGGAACCCATTCCGGTTACAAGGATATTTTAGTAATACATGCGGAATGTACTGCATTTCATTTCTCATGCATATGTCACGTGGTAAAGACTTTATAAATTTTTAAAAATTATTCGACCCGTGTCACAACGAAACGATAAAATGGTATGCAGACAGATAAAAAGCCGTTTCCAATTGTGCGTACTCGTTGTATAGTATGATGTTTTGCTCGTACATATATATATATATATATATATATATATATTTATTTATTTATTTGTAACGTTAGTTTGTATATTCTGTAGTTTAAGATGGTTATTGTACAGATTTCTTTCATTTAATAAATTGATGAAAATACATTGTCTTCTTCCCCCCAAAAAAGATAGCAACAAAAAAACACATTTCGTCCATGACACGGGGTTCTTCAAAATATTGTATAACACGTGTCAAATCCTCATCGGACCTTAAAGGAGAAAGAATAATGTTCATACTGAACAGGATATAACTGCAAACTAATTGGGGTTACCTAAACGAAGTATTTTCAATGAAGTGAATTACTACAACTCTCCATATATATGTTGAAATAATCTTCTTTCTGACAGTTCACGAGTAATTGACTCCAAAAAATAAAATTATAGACATTTCTACGGCAGTCCCTTGCGTCGGATCGTAAGGAGCATCAATGCAAATATCATCAACGGTTTGCGTTGGAAATAATCCATCCCGGTCAGCAGCGTTAAAAAGATTAATTGTAGACAATGCTTCAATGTCACCATCTTGATACAAATTAGGTAAACCATAAAGTTCTTGATTCACTGGCGGAGCGAATGTTTATTCACTGGCGGAGCGAATGTTTATTCACTGGCAGAGCGAATGTTTATTCACTGGCAGAGCGAATGTTTATTCACTGGCAGAGCGAATGTTTATTCACTGGCAGAGCGAATGTTTATTCACTGGCAGAGCGAATGTTTATTCACTGGCAGAGCGAATGTTTATTCACTGGCAGAGCGAATGTTTATTCACTGGCAGAGCGAATGTTTATTCACTGGCAGAGCGAATGTTTATTCACTGGCAGAGCGAATGTTTATTCACTGGCAGAGCGAATGTTTATTCACTGGCAGAGCGAATGTTTATTCACTGGCAGAGCGAATGTTTATTCACTGGCAGAGCGAATGTTTATTCACTGGCAGAGCGAATGTTTATTCACTGGCAGAGTGAATGTTTATTCACTGGCAGAGTGAATGTTTATTCACTGGCAGAGTGAACGTTTATTCACTGGCAGAAGGAACGTTTATTCACTGGCAGAAGGAACGTTTATTCACTGGCAGAAGGAACGTTTATTCACTGGCAGAAGGAACGTTTATTCACTGGCAGAAGGAATGTTTATTCACTGGCAGAAGGAATGTTTATTCACTGGCAGAAGGAATGTTTATTCACTGGCAGAAGGAATGTTTATTCACTGGCAGAAGGAATGTTTATTCACTGGCAGAAGGAATGTTTATTCACTGGCAGAAGGAATGTTTATTCACTGGTGAAAATAACTACTGTGACTCCCAGCTGAAAATATTTCCTTTTATATGCACGATCCCCAAGCATCGCCCCAAAAGACTAAGAACGGTTCGTGATGATTGGTTGTCAGTGTAACTGGGCGGTGATATGATAAGTTTGTGTACCAATCGTAACACCTATATTATGGGCCCAAGCTTTGGACGACTAATGGTATCTTTCTATTCTCTCCGTAGATTTAATGCTCGTATTACCCCTTGCAAATCTCTACCACAATATTTGCGCCCATACTTTTCTCGGTTTTCCCCAATCCACCCCTTTACGCAATATCCACCGCAACCAACCATCGCAACAATATTTTATTATTTTGCGGTCATTCTAATTGTGCCTCAATTTTTCGGATGCCAATATAACCCACAACATTGATCACAACAATATTTTATTATTTTGCGGCCATACTAATTGAGCCTCAATTTTTCGGATGCAGTTCGTTACAGGAATATCTTCATCAAAGTCGCTCAGCTCAGTACCGCAGGAAACAAAATTAGCTCTGCTACTCTTCATAATCCTGACATTACCAGAAACATCCTATGACACCATTAAGAAATCTAGAAGATTTTTGTGTATTATTACATTTTGCTGTCATGCTATTCTCAATTTTCCCAAGATTTCTGACTTGTGGATTTGATTATATATATATATATATAATATATATATATATATGAGCTTGTGTTAATTGCAGTCTGCCACAGCAATATTTACAATTGCGCCCATACTATTCGATTAATGTATTCGGCTTGACTTCTCGCGGAGTGTGATTGTTGTTATTGAATGTCTGCTTGGGTTGTTAGAAAAATGGGTACCCTACGTATCCTAGTGGTTAATACGCTGCGGTGATGGTTGAAAGATCGGGCTATGACAATATAATTTCATCCCGCCGGTGCTGGAGCTTAGTTCAGATTCCACGTTAAACTGTAGGTCTAAGGCGGAGTGTTGGTAGATAAATGAGCTGGTTCTTGAAGTTATTCAGGTCGGTGTGCTGGAGATTCCTCTTCTTTTGGAAGGACATTGAAAAGTTTTGGGCCCTGTATTCTGAAGGTATTTTCCATCCTCGTTTTCATGGCCCCTTGTCCCACCGCAGCTGGGACCGTACAAAATCTGCCTCTTCTCTCATTCCAGCTTGTTTCTATTTCATTTCTGAGGTTAGGGACAGAGCCCTCAAGTATTTTCCATATGTATATTATTGTGTAACGCTCGCGCCTTGTTTCAAGAGAGTAGAGTTCCATGGATTGTAGTCGAGACCCGTAGTTGTCACCTTCCGTTTCCTCTATCTTAGATGTAAAAGTCCTTTGTATAGCTTCAATGCTCGCACTCTCTCTTTTTCTATGTGGGCTTGTGAGAACTGAGCAATACGCAATTATTGGTAGGACTAGACTCTTCCATAATTTGAGCATGATGTTTGCTTTTCTGCTGCGGAAGCTCCTCCAGATGATTCCCATTATTTTTCTAGCCGTTGTGATTTTGATTTTATAGCTCCCTCTGAATTCTGCATCCGACGACATTATTACTCCAAGATCCCTGACTTGTGGATTTGGTGTTATCTGTTTGGCTTGCGGAGTTTTGTACCCTTTTTCTGTAGCTCTTTGTTTAATTTCCATATCTTAGAAGTTGTAATTTTTCTTCGTTGAACTTCATATTGTTGTCTTCTGCCCACTGAAATAATGTTTCGATGTCGTTTTGTAGTTTTCTTATGTCATCTTCGTTCAATATTTCCTTACATATCTTTGTGTCATCTGCGAAGCATGATACAATACTGTCCTTAATATCTGCATCAATATCTGCAATCATTATTATGAACAGCAAGGGAGCTAATACTGTCCCTTGTGGGACAGAGCTCACGACTTCGGAGACTTCCGATTTAACTCCGTTTACCACCACTCTTTGCGTTCTTTGCGTCAAGAAATTAAATATCCACCTTCCTAGCTTTCCAGTAATTCCTGTATCCTTAAGTTTGTGTGCTATGATTCCATGGTCACATTTATCGAAGGCTTTAGCAAAGTCAGTATATATTACATCAATGTTTTGTCCTCGACACAATGTTCTTAATATTTTCTCCTTGTGGTCTAGTAGCTGTGACAGGCATGATCGACCCGCCCTGAAGCCATGTTGATTTGGGTTGCATAAGTCTTTTTCTTGTAGGTAGTAGGTAGTTTTGCCTCTAATTATGCGTTCAAAACACTTTACAAAGTGTGAGGTGAGAGCTACTGGCCGATAATTTTTGGGCATTGCTCTGTTACCACCTTTAAATAGGGGGGCAATGTTCGCGTTCTTTAAGGGGAGTGGAATTTGTCCTGTGTCGAGTGATTTCCTCCATAGTAAGTATAGCGGTTTTGCAATACTCTGCATTTCTTCAGAAATGTGGCACTCCATGTGTCAGGCCCTGGCGCTGAATTGTCTCGCATCTGTGACAAGGCCGTAATTACATCTCCTTCCGTGAACTCGAAGTCCATTAATAGGTTTGTGCCGGGATTTGTTCTTCGTTGATCTGTATCAATGTCGGAAAACTCGTCTGGGTTTTCCACTTCCATCTCGGACTTAGGGGACCTAAACACAGATTTAAATTGTTCCCTAAGCAGTTCACTTATTTCTTTCGGGTCATTTGTGTATTCGGCCTCCCCGTCTATCAACGGTCCAATACTCTCCTTACACTGCATTTTCCTTTTCGCAAAAGTGTAGAAGTATGTTGGGTTATTTTTCATGTTTTCTGCTACCTTTTTTTCCTCCTCGTTTGTCTTATGTATGAATGTTTGCTTTAGGTCCATTTCTATTTCGCCAAGTTTCCTCTCTAGTTGAGTCTCTTTGCATCAGTTCTGCACCTGTGGAGACGTTTTAAGGTTTGTCTTCGTTGCCTGAATAGAGTCCTGATTTTCCTATCGAGCTTGCTACGTTTTCTTTCCTGTCTCTCTGGAATATGTTTCAGTATTATAGGTTTGGTTTCCTCTCTATTATACGTAGTATTTCTTGTGGAGTCTTCTCGTGTAGTAGCAATTCCCAATTTACCTCCTTTAAATCTTTTACGTTTTCCCAATTTACTTTCTTTGAATTTATGTTTAAGCCTTCAAATATTCCATCTGCCTCTCTAGGATGCGTTTTCGGACCTCTGGGTGCTAACTTCAATTGTATATCGATAAGGTTATGGTCGGAGAACTTTGTGTGCGTTACTTTTTTATTTATTATTATCTCGTTGTTATTTGTCCAGATTAAATCCAAACGTTCTCCTTTCTCGTGGCTTCACCGATTTCCTGGGTAAGGGCGTAATGTTCCATAATATCTAATAGCATGTTGCTTGGGTTCTGTCATCTTTAGTAATGTTGCCATGAAACTTCTCAACATATATAACTTCGTCATTTTTCTTCCATAATAAATAAGATTCCACTTTTTGTTATTACGTTTATTGACCAATATCTATAACGCTAAACAATGATGGAACTCTGAAACATACAAACAAAACATAAACACATACATGAAAAATAAAGGCATCAACATGACACCAATCAGTAATAATGAATATTCTCTATCTCTCCCTCGAACAAAGAATCATATATGTAGTAGTGTGGTACAGGGTATGGGTGTCGATGGCGAGAGGGGGTTGTTCATGTAGTATGTAGCGTGTAGCGTGTTCGTCATATCGTAATCGCTCTGACATGAAGATGTCTTCCTATCGCATCCGGAGCGTCTGACGGTAGGGGCATCGGTTGGAGAAGCGGGAGTCCAGTGGTGTAGTGCTGTGGGAACGCGTGGGAACGGCGTTCCCTTACTTTTTTTGGTAGACGGAACGGCGTTCCCTCACTATTTCAAATAAATCCGAACTTACAAATCTCTAACGTCATGAAATTTTAATTCCCACCTCTTGAAGAAATATGAGAATCATTAACTGTTTCATTTCTTTTAGCTTCGACTGAGGCAATGCTAGCCTATAAAGATCTGGTGAAACAGTCACCACGGCGTACCAGTTGTTAACTTTTTTTTGGTTAATCATTCCAGTTGTTAGCTATTTTTATTGATCGTACTGGATGTCATATATCTAATGACACTGGAAATACTGCATCTTCAACCTTTGAATATATTCTAATATCCAGTGCATATGACCTCAAAATATCCCTGAAATTGGTCAGATTTCAAAAGATTTCCCGGGGTGCTTACAGTGCCCCCGGACCCCCAGCTGTATGGGCTCGCCGCGCTCGCCATTGTCCCCCCCCCCCCCGCATCTGAGTAACACTTTCAAAATGCGTTCCCTCACTTCTTTATTTAGCACTACACCACTGGCCATTATATTATCACTATCAGCTAGAGTAATTTTAATACCTGCAATAAATAAAGAATTTTATATATTTTTATAATCACTAAAAACTATTTCGATATAAGTAAACATGTAAGCTGCAAATGGGGGGCTAATGTTTTTTGGAACCCCTTAGAGAGCTTGGTCTTGTGCTTTTATCATCCTCCTCCTCTCCACCAAATTTCAGTATTCCTCTTTTTTAGCCATTCAAGTAACTTATCTTCATCTGCATATTTATTTATTTCCACCATGTAATTCCCTGCTCTGGCATTGTTTCTGCTCCTGTTGTTTGCTCTTCAAACATGATATTCATGTATTTACTCACCTTTTCTTGCAATAATTGATGCTGTGTTTGCTCATTTTCATGATTATGGATAAGGCTGCTATTTATAAAGTTCTTTGCCAGTTTTCTTACAGAGGTTTACTGTGAAAGATCATTTCCATGATGTTTATAGACCATCCAAATTTTGTTGTTCCTGGAACTCTTAAGGTAGTGCCCAATGCATACTAGAGTGTTTCATAAATGAGAACCACATTATATTTTTAATCCACATAGATGCCCGTGTTCGTTTTACATATTTACCATTCCTGGCCAAAAATGAGACTCCTTCGACAACAATAAGGGGTCCCGAGAAATCACGCCTTACGTCAGAGAGCACAGACTCATCACTTCTTCATCATTTCCCCCTTCTGCTACTTCGGAAAATCCTTCCTGTTCTTGAGAACTGCTTTCAGCAGGTACTGTTTGTCTTCTTCCTTCGTTGTTAGGGCAGTATTGAATTTCTCGATGAGAGCGATCCCCCGTTCAGCCGAGTCGTTCACCACAGCCAGGACGCGGACCCTAGCTAGGCCTGCTTGGTAGTGTGGATCGTTTTCCCCAAGACGAAGCGGGATTTTCGACGAAGGCGCCGTTGATCCCGAGTGCGGTGAAGAGATCCTTCGTCCTCGAGGTAACGAAATCCGAAATCATCTTTCCTTTGAAGGAGCCGAGGACGGTCTTCCCCTCCAGACGCTTCAACGCTTTCCTCGATGCCGGCTTGGCGAGGTTCTCTCGCATCCTTTGTTTCTCTTCCTGAGGAACCCCTTGATCGAAGAATGCCAAGCCGCTTGCGCTTGCTTGGCGACGACGATCACGGCATCTTCCTGCAGTATTTCCAGGTCCAGCAAGAACTCCAGATCCACACGTGAGGCCTGCTCTGCTCTCGTCGCACGACTCCAAGCCTTTGTGTAGGCCAAGGCGACGAACAGGCAGATTTCTGTGACTCCTTTCAGCTCCCGCCCGGTCATCCTGAACTGGTCCTGAAGGAGGTACAGCTTCAATCCGTAAATGGCTTTCACCATCCACCGCGCATGGTGGTATGCTCCTGGCTTCCGCAGTGGCACATTAGCGACAGTCTCTTCCCCGAGAAAGAGGATAACCAGTTGAAGAAGTTCTTGGTAGTCATCCCGCGGCTGACCAGAAGCCAGAGCTTCCCTCACGACAAGGACAGTTCGGTCCTTGAGACCCTGAAGAGGTCCAGCGATGCTGCAGCTATCTGAATCAATAGCAGTGGTGATAAGAGATCGGCCGATGAAACCCCACTGCTCTTGGAATCTTTTGAAGATCTCAATCTCGGGCCCAGAGCTGGGGCCCATCGAAGACCGGAAGACTTGGGTCAGGACGATTTCGTACATATGGTGCCTGCATGCTAGGTAAAGAAGTTGCTTCCCGAGACCCTCCTCAATCTTGACGCAGGCTCCCACGTGAATCCCGGTGTTCGATGCCGTTGTGTTGAATGATAACCCCTTGATTTGTTCGGACAGGTCGTGTTCCCGCACAAGATCAATGCAGACGCGTGCCGTCTCCGCTCCCGTGCCAGCTGGAACTTTCGGAACTCCAAGCAGCTTCTCCTGGCCGTTCCCGGTGACCAGCACAGCAATCCGGTCCACAGATCCGTCACCTGTGATTTCAGGCAGCATTTTCCCGTCCCAGTGCAACACCAAGGGCTCCTCAGGACAGAATTCTCCCTCTTGATACGCCTCTGCTGCTTGCTTCCGAAGCGACTGGCGAGCACGATATATTGTGGAAGAGGAGATGGATACCTCGTTCAAATCGTGC
Source organism: Bathynomus jamesi (assembly GCA_023014485.1). Taxonomy (NCBI): domain Eukaryota; kingdom Metazoa; phylum Arthropoda; class Malacostraca; order Isopoda; family Cirolanidae; genus Bathynomus; species Bathynomus jamesi. The sequence goes on along the minus strand of JAJOZX010002407.1, from coordinate 421,836 downwards.
CCCAAGGATTGCACGACGACGGCGTAGGACATCGCTGCATCACGATAAGAAATGTTCATCCGGTCGTACGCGACAGCCACATCCTGAGTGATGAGGTTCCTCGACCGCTTCCTCGGAGAAGGACATGAAGCAGACGTGGAGGCTGCCAAGGAGGGATCATCTTCCGCAGATGGCGACGCCGAGGACTAGGAGCTGTCTTCAAGAGTAGCAGCTTCTGTAACCGTCTTGGCCCGCTCGAATTCCCGGTGTCGTCTCTCCTCCTGTTGTTCCTCTCGACGCCTTTTCCTACTCTCCATTTGGGCCAGCTTCATGTCTGCCGATCCCATACTGCTCTCTGTTGGGTCCTCCTGCTGACTCTTGTAGAAGAGCTTGTCTTCCTCGTTTGTCATCATAGAAAGGGCATTGGAATGACCAATATCGAGGATTTCGTTCTTGAGTTCCGCCTTGAACATGTCCTCCGCAACACGACAGCTCTCCTCGGATCTGTTCCTGCTTTTCACCAACTTGTCGTAACGCTGGAGCAGAGCTTCCATTTTCCGAAGGGCGCTGTCCTGCCTCATAGTAGGGATCCTTGCTCTTTTCCAGAACACCATCACAGCATCCAAACAGAGGTTCAGACATTTTCTCCGTCCTAGGTTTTCCTGTTTTTGATGGAAGAAGCACTTTTGCAAGACTTGCAACTTCGTCGGCAGGCGGCTACCCAGGATCTCCTTATTCGGGTGTCCGATGAGCCAAACCTCTTTCTTGCTTCGAGTTGCCATGTTTATCTGCAATGAGGAAATATACGAATTAGAAAAGAGTACAAATACGTAACGGTAGACACAACGAGGACAAAACTCGACAACCGACACGAAGGACAGAGAGCAGTGCACCCTTCCGTCAGGAAGCAAGGCAGTCGACTAACACTAGAACAGCTGAAATTAGAAATACCTAAGCAATCTGAAGCGTCAAATCTCGGGACCACTAAACGTATTCTGATCTGGTTGAAACCTGTTCAGACGAGTTTCCTCGGCAAAAGGAACAAGGGCATCAATGTGGATTGAACTTCCTTCCACTTCATCCATCAACCACACTGCCGTGAAACACCCTAATGCATACAATGGTTGATCTGTGAGAGGTGTTTGTTTCAGTTAGGCCCTGCCTCCATAGACTTTTTGGCAAGCATATTCTGCTCAGGCATTTATTTTTATACATCATTTTGTTCATATCAAGGGCTTTTCTCATTTTGGTGTCTAGTTTCTTAACTTTCCCTTCAGGCCAGTTGATAATGCCAAAGCTGCACTGTAGGACTGGTACTGTGAATTGGTTTATTGCTGTTATTTTGTTTTTAATTGTGAGTTCAGATTTATAGACTTTTAGTTAACTGATATTTGTAGGTGGTATCTATTTCTAGGTCATTTACTTCAATCCCCTCTGCAAGTTCTGTTTTGTCAACCTTGTCACTCTCCCATTGTGGAGGATACATTTTGTGCATTTCTTAAGTCCAAACTTCATTTTTATATCATTTGAGTTTCTCTTTCTTGCCTTATACTCTTTTTAGTATTTTTAATAGCTGTAAGTGGGGCTTCCACCCGAAGCCAAACACTTCAACTATGTCTGAACTCCAATGTGAATTCGTAAATGAGTTTTAAAATTAGCCCTACATGCTGTACTAAAAGAACAATACCTACACTTAAAAGGTTTCTCTCTAGTATGAATTAATGCTTTTTAAGGTCAGAGCTTTGTGTTGCATTAAAAGAACAATCATCACATTTAAAAGGATTTTCTCTTTTGTTTATACTCCTTTTAGTATTTTTAATAGCTATAAGTGGGGCTTCCACCCGAAGCCAAACACTTCAACTATATCTGAACTTGGCTTAACGTTGATTTGCCGCTGTGTGAATTCTTAAATGCCTTTTAAGCAGAGCCAGCGCCAGGGTATTCAGCGCCCTAGGCGAGGCCTTCAATGTGCGCCCCCGCCCAATAAGTTTTGATAAGGTAATGTAGGAACTCTATTAGTTACTATATTGTTTCTGCAACTCGAAAAACCGTTGATAACATGTACATTTTCTTTTTGTGGCTTCATATTTTCATTCATGCAAATAATTCCATATAATTATTATCACAAAGTCAGTTAATAAAATGTCAATAAAACACAAATTTCTGTTAATAATATAATATGTATAATAATAATATCTACAATTTACGTCTTTCGAGGCATGAGAGAATTGTATTCCCATACCTCTGTAGTTACATATGAAACACAGATGGAATTACATTCAAGTGCGAAAAATGCTCTGTATGAATTGGTCCACAATTAACCCACCCCTTATATCTCCAGTCTAACTATAGAGTAGATCAAGTCTAGCCTAGAGGGGTCAGCCTAGAGATTCCGGAAATGGTCCAGAGCGGGCAGATAAATTGAGGTCCACAGTAGGATTCCTCACCAAATTAGGTTAGGGCAATCTACCTTCACCTTTGTTAAGCTATGAGTTGATGCTGGGTCTTCGGCCAAAATGTAGGCCTAACTTGTCTGACCCAGCTTAATTTAATGTGATTAATTTGCTGGGTTAAAAACACAATTAGTCACTTACTGTTAGTTATTAGAGAGTCTCTTTTCTCCTTCCTGTTTAATTGTCGAGAGCGTACTTGCTGTGGGGATCTTTTCGTTGTCTGTTCTCGTCCCTTCTCCAGTTCCGTCCTTTCGCCCTGTTCCTCGTTTTCGTTCTCCTTTGTTCTCCTCTTCGCGGGGCTTTTTCCACCAGCGTAGTCTTGGTTTTTTCCTCGGTTGGTTGAGCGGTAATGTATCTATTACCGAGCACGCTCTTGTCACACAGTATATAAATACTAGTGTGGAGAATAACTCTGGTGAGCAACCAATTGGTTTCATCCACCCAGTTATTGACATAAAAGGAATTTAATAATTGTTAGATTAACTACCTACCTACTCAGTGAACCATTTTCGTTACCTCCCAACTACCCACTCATCAGTTTTCCATACAAGTTTTCAGACTTTTTTGTCATTTTTAAGGATATGCTTGTCTGCTGTATATAGCACTTAACCTACATAAGATGTTATTTAGGTTTACCTAAATTATGTACACTATAATTATAAATTTACAACGAAATAATAAGAATGATTTACAATGCTCTCATTTGTTATTTACTATAAGAAAAAAGATTAAATTACTAAGTTTTCGTGTTTTTAGTTGGACTAAGTAATTTTATCTAAGTTGTTCAGAATTTGTGTGGCGCCCCCAGATTTTGGCGCCCTAGGCCAGGGCTTCTCAAACTTTTTTCACTTGCGACCCCTTTGGATCAGACAAATTTTTTCGCGACCCTTCACTCAATGTCATAAAAGCAATAGGTACTAACACTGTATATTTATGAAAAAAATAATATTTTCAAATGTTTCTGCGACCCCCAATAATATTTACGCGACCCCTAGTTTGAGAAGCGTGGCCCTAGGCGATCGCCTAGTTTGCCTAGTGGGTAGCGCCGGCCCTGCTTTTAAGGTCAGATCTTTGAACTGCACTAAAAGAACATGTCCCACACTGAAAAGGGTTTTCTCTCTTGGTTTATACTCTTTTGGTACTTTTTATAGCTGAAAGTGGGGCTTCCACCCGAAGCCAAACAATTCAACTATGTCTGAACTTGGCCTAGTATTCATTTAAGGAGAGTAACCATTCCTTTTAATGTCCCTATTTGGATTTCCATGGCCTGGGGCTGACCTGGGATTGAATTCAGGTGTTATGTTGTTCTTCATCATACCTGTTGCCCCAACTATGATGGGGAGAATGGCAGCTTCTTTTAGTCTCCAGTTTCTCTTTATGTTGTAGATAAGCACCTGGTATTTAGTGATTTTTTTGGATCAAATGTAGAATTCGGACCCCAGCCTTTTTTAGTTAGCTTTATAAGGCTAACTAACGAAAATATCATGACCTAACCTAACCAATCGTTAGGTTAACTGTACGCCCTTGACGATTGGTTAGGTTAGGTCATGATATTTTCGTTAGTTAGCCTTATAAAGCTAACTAAAAAAGGCTGGGGTCCGAATTCTACATTTGATCCATTTTTTTCCCCTTTCCACTTTATTAATAGTGTAGTCATTTGGGACACTGACCTCCAGTGGTGTAGTGCTAAATAAAGAAGTGAGGGAACGCATTTTGAAAGTGTTACTCAGATGCGGGGGGGGGACAATGGCGAGCGCGGCGAGCCCATACAGCTGGGGGTCCGGGGGCACTGTAAGCACCCCGGGAAATCTTTTGAAATCTGACCAATTTCAGGGATATTTTGAGGTCATATGCACTGGATATTAGCAGGGCCGGTTTTAAGCCGATTAGACCGATTTGTTCAAATTGGGCCCCGCGCACGCACTCGAGTGGGGGACGCTATGATGAATTAATGAGTGTCCACGAAGTTTCTTGTTACTGTGAAGGCAGTGAAACTATTCAGTCCGTCCTCGTATATTATGTTTCAATGTTTTATTGCTAATCGTTTGTTTATTTATTTTGTAATTTCAGTTTATCGTCGCCGTTTAGCTTTTTTAAAAAAAAGGTAATTTGTGGACGATATTCAAACCCTCAACACAGAAAGAGCGCTGTTAATGAGATTATATAACATAAAGCTTGGAATGTAAAGTTGTGTTGTTTGTTAAATATGTCCAAATTGTTTATATGTCCAAACTGCAAACTTGAAGTGTCTTAAGCCTGCATGTAACAGAGAAACGTGGTGGTAAGTAGATCCTACATATTAAATTAACTAGTTTTTGCCTCATTATCATAGAGAGCATTTACATTTCTATTTACTAGAGCTTGTTCTTTTGCCCCCTGCGCTTTTCTTCTTACTCCCAGGCTTTTAAAAATCATGAAATCTTTTGCTTTAATCATTAGATGCATACATGCATATCTTGACTTGTAATAAAACATTAAAACTTTCATATGGGCTTTCAATTTTTAGTATATCATTGTGGCTAATGGTGGAGCCTCAAGCCCTCAACGCTTTTTGGCTGGGACTGGCGTACTGCACGAAGCATAAAGCATCGATCTTCAGGTTTTGTAGGGTAGAGGGCCCCGCTAGGCGCTAACAATTTTCTAATTGGGCCCCGCACTTCCTAGCGCCGGCCCTGGATATTAGAATATATTCAAAGGTTGAAGATGCAGTATTTCCAGTGTCATTAGATATATGACATCCAGTACGATCAATAAAAATAGCTAACAACTGGAATGATTAACCAAAAAAAAGTTAACAACTGGTACGCCGTGGTGACTGTTTCACCAGATCTTTATAGGCTAGCATTGCCTCAGTCGAAGCTAAAAGAAATGAAACAGTTAATGATTCTTTCTCATATTTCTTCTAGGGATAGGAATTAAAAGTTCATGACGTTAGAGATTTGTAAGTTCGGATTTATTTGAAATAGTGAGGGAACGCCGTTCCGTCTACCAAAAAAAGTAAGGGAACGCCGTTCCCACAGCACTACACCACTGCTGACCTCAATAAGTAAGGCACCCTTTCCCTCTTATTCCACACTACTACGTCGTTTTACTGCTGAGTTGTCTATAAAAGTGGCAAGATCTTGGGCACTAGGGTGTGTCAATTATGTCAACTTTTTTCAAATCAATTTTGGTAGTGAAAATATAGTCTTTTCATGTCAAAACTTAAAATTGGCCAACCAAAATCAATTTTACCTTAAAGTTTCAGAAATTGACTCTTTTACTAAATAATAGGACATAAATTGATTGACTATTCATCTGTCACAGAATTATCCCACTGATCGCATATGGAGTGTTTTCAAGGTCATATAGTTGTTGTACAATGTACAAGTCACGATATGAATAGAACTGTCTCTCACTCTCAGTTGCCTCTTAGATGTCATAGGCGGTGGTTTGCTGTTATTGCTCTTGTACCTACTTCATAGTTATTCTACTAGACGAATACTACAGTTTAACTGTAAGTATGGATTATTGATTATTACAATTATTTATTATCATCATATTCTTCTGTCTAATTATGTTGTAATCCCATGAAATATTTCTTTATTGAATTTTAGAACATCGAATGACTAAACTTTGAAACATCGTAATTGATATAAAATAATTAAATGTTTTTCTTTTCAGATATTCCTAAGATGCCAAAATTGAAGACAAGAGGTCAGTCGTCATGCCACTTGAGCCTGTTAGTCGGTACAGGCAAGGAGCTTCCCGTATCAGAACTACCAACAGTGCGAGACATGCTGAGACTAGGGTTACTCCTTCGTGAACAAAATACAAAGGATAGAAGGAACTACACAGAGAAAGAGCTCATAAGGGGACATGATTCCCCCCCTTCTGCATCAATGGAAAAAAGCTAATGTGTTATTCAAACCACCTGTACTCAATCAGTATAGAACTATTGAGCTAAAATTAACAAAGATGTGGCACAAAGCAGTTGAGACATCACTTGGTAAAGGAAAACTAGCAAAGAAAAATAAATTTCTGCACACACTTGATACTCTTCTTGACATTTTTAACTGCCAGTGTCCCATAGAGTTGTGTTCTGAAGCCAATTGTTCTCCCTCATGCAGAAGAGAACCTTACCCTCACATTGATTGTCGCTGTCCTCGTGAGAAGATCCCTGTTTTGGAGCTGGCTTTCATAAAGGCGCAGAGAACAAAGGCAGGAGGCCAAGGAAGTATGCAGATTGGTTCGGCAGATTATTCAGAAACCAAAAAACAGATTGTTATTGCTAAGAAAAGAGAGAAAATCCGAGAGAGGGAAGAAAGGAAGAAAAAGAAGAGTGAAGAAGCCACTTAAAGAGATGAAGAGCTTTATCAAGAGGTTTCTCACTTCTTTGAAAGCTCTTCAGATGAATAGAAAGAAGCAACATCAGATGATAGCTCCAAAATGCCATCTGAACCTTCGCCGAAGAGAATGAAATACAACACTAAAGACATCTCAAACATTGCCCTTGCCAGTATTCGCCACCATACGGGGCTGCGAGAGACTGCAGAGATTGCCACTGCCGCTTAGATAGATGCAGGCCTCATCAGCCGAGAGGATACATCTTTAGTGATAGATCATAATAAGATAAGAAGAGCACAAGAAAAAATAATGAAGGAAATATCTGATCAGCATGAAAAAGATTTGGAGGAGGAAGGTCTCTCTTGCCTTTTGTTTGATGGAAGAAGAGATGACACAAAATTCTCCTAGAGGTAGAGGGAATGGACAGAAAGTTTCCCGGTCTCATCAAAGAAGAACACTACTCTGTGTGTTCCAAACCTGGTGGCCGCTATTTGTTTCACTTTGTTCCTGAAGCAGAAGTAGAAGGCAAGAAACATGCAGAGGCAATTGCTGATCAAATAATATGTTGGCTCTAAGAAAGAAGACTTGACAGTTCACTGCAGGCCGTTGGTGGAGACTCAGCTGCGATGAACACTGGATGGCAGGGCGGTGTTATGACGCATTTAGAGAAAAAACTTGGAAGAAGGCTTGTTTGGATTGTATGTGATTTGCACACAGGGGAACTACCTCTTCGTCGTCTCATCTAGGAACTTGATGGTCCAACAAAGAGCAACAACAAGTGGTCAGGCCCCCTTGGCAACATGCTAGATGAAGCAACGGAATTAGAAATAAATACAAAATTTCCAAAGGTCGAAGTAGGCCCTCCCTTTCCAGTGTTGTCTGAAGAAGTTATCAAAGACCTCAGCACGGATCAATCTTACGCTTATCGTATTGTTCAAGCAATCAGATCAGGAGAGTAGCCTCAAAATCTGGCTCTCTTGGAGATTGGACCCGTAAATCACAGTCGTTGGTTAACTACAGCGATTCGTTTCTGCAGGATTTGGGTTTCCAAACATGCACTGAAGGGCAAAATGCTACAGAATTTGATGTTGATTGTTGAATTTATTATTGGGTTTTATCTTCCTCACTGGTTCAATGTAAAACTTAATCCAATGTGGATGGAGGGGCCCAACCACATCTTGTTTCAATTACAGCTACTGAGAACCCAAAGAAAAGTAGTGGTGGACATCGTGTTACCCGTGGTGAGAAGGTCCGCTGTGCAAATCATTCTAAAGCTTAGAGGAACATCACTAGATGATGACCAGCTGGGAGACTGCTCTGTTCAGACAAGGAAGGTACCTCCGATAAACGTCAATGCCACGAAATTGTCAGAATTAGTTAACTTGAGTTCGGAAGTTTTGGAGCCACCACTGACAACATGTATAACAAACAAAGATTTAACACAACTTAAAGAGGCCCCAATGCAAGTGACAAAGTGGCCTTCTCACACTCAGAGTGTGGAGAAATGTGTGAAAATGGTCACAGAAGCAGCTAGTCAAGTTTACAGTCACGAGAGGCGAGAAGGCTACATCAAAGCGCAAGTAGCAAGCCGAATGCTGATGTGAAGGAACCGCAGCAAAAAGGACATGACTGCATTGGTTACTTTCAAATAAAGACTCTGAATGATATCTTATTGCCACTTTAAATGTTGATAGGATGTTTGCGCACATTTGTTATTTTGTTACGAATTTATGGAAAAATTAAATTTTTGAATTAAAATTGATGTAGGTAGGAGTTATTTTTTATTGTTTTTGAAGCAAGGATATTATTTTGTAGTCATTTCACCCCCAAAACTGACACACCCTATTGGGCACCCATTGTTAGTTTCTCTCGTCATATTGCAGAACTCCTCTCCTTAGCTATTCCAGTGATCCTTCTTTATCGATGTAGTCCTTCTGTAGTTCTTGATAGTATTTTCCAGCTCTTTGATGTTGTTCCTATTCTTTTGCATATTTGGCCTGTTGTTCCAGCACAAATCTTTTGCGGCTTTTCCTAGCTATATTAAGGTGGCTTGTACTCTTTCAGTTTCAACTTCTTCTGTCATATCCCTCCAAGGTGCTGGGCCGGTTTGGTTATGTAAGTATATTGAGTTACCCTTGTGTTGTGGTGTTCATGGACCAGAGGTATTGTAGGGCTACTCGAAATCCTCAGATATGCCCAATGCTGATGGTCGATGATCGGTGCAGCTGGTTAATCTCAGTCAATCCCATTCCTCCCAGTTTCCTTGGTAGGTACAATCTAGGAAGACACTGGTTCAGGTATGCTGTTCTATTTAGAGTGAGGATTTTTCTGGTCTTAACATCTATTTGTTTAGTTCTGATTGCAGCCAGTCTATCATCCCTATACTATTATTAATAACAGGGCTGGCAAGTTGATTTGTAATTGTTTTGTTCTTTAATGTAAGTTGGGTCTTGTAGATCTCTCTCAGTCTTCGTACATACTCTCCGCTGATTTTCTCTCGCATTTGCCAATGTTCTATATTTCCACTTTCTTCTATTCCAAGGAATTTGTCGGAACTGTCCTCTTCTAAGTCTTTAATCTCAGTCTCTCTTCCTAAATTGATGTTATGGGTTTGTATTTTCTTGCCTCCCCTAAGTGTACACTTAACACACTTATCCAATCCAAACTTTATTTTTATGTCACTGGAGTAAGTATGGACCATCTGTAATAGGTATTCTAGGTTTTGGTCAGAGTCTGCATACAGCCTCAAATCATCCATAAACAGTAGATGGCTCAAAACACTGTCTGGATTTCTTCACCTAGTTTGACTGAGGTTGTAGCCCTTGTTATTATTGCTAAGTAATTTGCCTAGGGGGTCCAGGGTGGGAAACAATAGCAAGGGTGAGAAGCTGTCTCCCTGGAATACACCCAGTGGCGTGTACTCCTAAGACGCAAGGTAAGCATTGCTTACGTAAACAATAATTACCTAACCTTTTTGTTCTGTTTCACAGTTTCGGAGACTTGAATGGATCAATAGAAAAAAATATTTATTAATATTCATACTTCAGCTTTATCAAAAATCTTAACAGTGTCATTTGCTTACCCTAGCATTTTTTTCACGACACGCCACTGAATATACCCCTCAATCTTGATATGGGGGATGGATATTTTTCCATTTTCATTGATGAGATTGATGTTTGTCCTCTATTTTGCAATCTGGTTTGTTAAAGTGCTAATAATGGTAGGATGGATTGTACAGCTTGAGGCATTACAAAATCCAGGAGTGTGGGACACTATCAAATGCCTTTTGATAGTCTATCCATGACATACTTAGGTTTCTGCTTCTTACAGTCTTCAAGGATAGTTTTGTTGATGAGCAGCTGATCCTTTGTTCCAAAGCAGTTTCTTCTACATCCTTTTTGTTCTTTCTCCAGATAGTCCCCAGCATCTAGTTGTTCATATCGACTGTCTGCAATTAGGCCTGTAAATAGTTTATAGGTGGTGGTGAGGCAGCAAATTGTGTGGTATTTATTTGGGAGATTTATCTCACGTCTTAAGCAGGGTTTACACGGTGAGAGCTACTTGCGTGAGGAACTCACACATCTCCATATAAGAGTACTAGCATGAGATAATCTCGTGAATATGTTTACACATACTGGCTACTTGCTATGATAGTTGACGCTAGAATGCCATCAAGGCAAGTTGTTGCTGCAGCGGCAACCAGGGTGTTTCTTGAAATTCTAAGGCACCTAAGACATAAAAGAAAACGTAAAATATGGATAAAATGGGTTGAAAGGCGAAGAGAAACAGGTGCTTCAAATTTGCTTATCCAGGAATTATGTGAGGAAGATGAAAAAAGCTATAATTATTTCCTAAGAATAAATAAATGTCAGTTTGACTTTTTACTAATGAAAGTGACTAACGTAATTCAGAGAGAGGACACATGCATGAGAAGTGTGTTGCCTGTAAAAACAAAATTGGAAATTACATTGCGGTACCTTGCAACGGGTGATTCATTAACCTCTCTGCAATATTTGTATCACGTTCCAAAAAGTACTATTTCCAAATTTCTTCCCGAAGTCTTTGATGCTATATATACTCAGAGATGGGCACGATCTTGATCTTCAAGATCAGATCGTGATCTTGAAGATCAAGATCGTGATCTGATCTTGAAGATCACTTTTATTATGATCTTGATCTTGATCTAAGATCACTTTATTTCTTGTGATCTTGATCTTGATCTAAGATCACTATTTCTTGTGATCTTGAAGATCACTTTAGACTTCAAGATCACTTTTAATTTCAGATTCTTAAATATGCCGCTATGCGAATGTCATTTGTTTTTTGTCCAAGCGACATCTGGTGGCAACTTTGTTCAACACCGACTGTTTATGTTTTCTGTTAGTTGGGTGACTTGCGTCATGCGTGGGCTCATGGAAGGTGTAGTTGCTGTGGAATTTAGGTTCGTAAAAAGTGTAATTTACTGTGCAATTATGTTAAAAGTGTTCTATTAATATATTATTATATATAGGCATAAAATATAGCCTATAGGTCCGTATTCATAATAAATTAATTCTAAACATATTTTATTTACAGATTGAATTTTTTAATAATGAGTGCAATTTTACAACTTCAACAGGCTCCCAAGGGAACCAAATATTCTAGGTTGTCACCAGAACAGTATTCAATATATTTAGATAACAATGTTGGTAATAAGGATCAATCTGTGCTATTGAACGGAAAATATTTTCAAATTGTCGAAAAAACTGGAAACTGCCGATATCCAACTATAATAAAACGCCAGGTGTATCTGTCTTTCTCTCTGTCTGATCCATGTCTGTAATTTCTCCTATTTAGTTACTGAAGGACGAAATTCGGCTTTCAATTTAACATAGGATAAAAATGCACTGATCATGGTGAAAATAATTTTAGTTAAAGATAACAAAATTTTAGAATCTTGTTAAGTATTAATTTCAACTAGAAGTTTCATACTCTGATAAATATTATACAGGGTGTTCAAGAAGTCTCTCCGCATGATAATAATTTATTTTCTTGTGCAGAAACTACATTCGGATCTTTTGGGTGAATATGAATCGGAGAAGAAATCTCGCAAGCGTCCAGCTAAAGAAGAAGATGCCAGCGGCAGCAATGCTGGCCCTGCCAAAATTGCCAAGCAGTCAACACTAAGCATGTTCCACATTTCCAAGCAAAAACCAGGACCACCAATATGAAAGGATATCCTTGAAAAGAAGATTCTCTCGCTTGTGGCTAATGGGCTCCTACCATTGAGCCTAGTTGAACTACATGAATTTAAGGATCTTCTTTCATGTTAGTATAACTCAAATATTTTGCTATTTTTTCCATAGCTAATATCTGATTAAAATAATTAATCATATTATTTGTATGAACATTAGACTATCGCTAGCCTAGCTAAATATTTTGATATTTTTTCCATAGCAATCTATTGTATTTGTTTTAATTTTTAAATATTTTTTTCAGACGTCAACCCGGCTGTTCAGGTGCCATCTAGACGCACCCTGGCTAGATCTCTTGCAACAACAACCAGTACAATGAAGGAAGACATACAAGCAAAACTGGCAGCAGTTGACCATGTGTGTGTTACATGCGACATATGGTCAACTAATCACCGCAGTTTCATGGGAGTCTGCGCATTGGGTATGCTATTGATTTAGTGTATTATTTTTATATAATTGATAAATTGACCATTGGTGATAGACTGATAGTCTGATAGACTTATAGTATAATCTTTTCAATTATTCGACATGTGTTCCTCATTCATTAATTTGGTGAGTCTTCATTTTGCTGTGATTCACAGTAATTTCACACTAATTCACTGATTCTGTCATCTGTCATTGTGTCTGATTCACAGCAAAATGTGGAAGAGTCCATATTCACAGGCTGTGAACATGGACTCTTCCACATTTTGCTCTTATGGGATGGGTCACTGATGTGGTGGTATGGTAGGCGACTCATCGCTGAATTGCCTCCTTTATATCACATAGTTCTTCTCTTCAATGTTTGGTGGCGCAGTTTAGCTGGTGCGTGTCTAACCAATATTATTAAATTAAGCTTAAAAAAATGTTCATACAAACATTGATTTATATTCTTACATTACAGATCAATGATGACTTGTCGCGAGGATCAGCTGCACTGGCATGCCGAAGATTTCGTGGAACACATAGCTTTGATAAAATTGCTGGAATATTGGACAGGATCAACTCGGAGCATGGTTTATCTTATAGAAAAGTTGTATCTACAGTCACCGACAATGCATCGAACATGGTGAAATGCTTTAAAGAGTTCGGTGTTCGTGTTCAGAATCGTACTGACGACATTGATGAAGATGATGCACATGATGATGATGAAAAAGATTCAGATGAAGAGGTTATCATCAGCAACTTTCCTGAACATTCAGGAGAGCATGGAGAGGAGTCAGTGAAACTATCATCCCATCTTCGATGTGCCTCCCACACATTGAACTTGGTAGCAACAACTGATGCAGATAAAGGACTGAATTCACCTGGACTAAAGAAGATAAAGCATTCTGCAATGGGAAAATGTTCGGCGCTGTGGAATGCTGCTGGTAAACCCAAGTCAGCAGAAAAAATACAGGAAATAACTGGCGTCCAATTTAGGTACCCATGCGTCACCCGATGGAACTCAATGTACGACTCATTAAGCCGAATGAATCTACCCATCCTCAAAGACAATGAATTGGAATTTATTTCAGAATATTTGTCTGTTCTAAAACCAATTGCAGCAGCCCTCAACAAATTACAGGCAGAGAAAGAATGCTACTACGGTTGTCTTCTTCCAACAGTCCTAGTGACTCAAGATGCCCTCGCAAGATTGGAGCCTATCCAACCAAACGACCTGCGCTTGAGACACTGCATGCCATTACTGGCAGCAGTCGTCTCTGGCTTCAATGCCAGATTTGGTCATTTTTTGTCGTTGAGCCCGAGGTAACTGATGCCGTTTTGGCCTCAGTATCTCATCCGTATTTCAAACTTAGATGGATATCATTGTTGCAAGGGCCTAATTTCGGCGATCATGAAGCAATCAAGTCTCAAGTAAAAGACAAGCTGCAAATGGCTGTAAGAAATTGTAATTCTGACAGCAGTGGTAATAGTTCGGTGAACTCAGACTCATCATCTGAAGACGATTTCTTCAGAACTATGGACGGCTCATTCTCTGCTCCTAACAACAAGGAAGACTTGGAAGTCCTCAATTATTTGCAGGACACCAGTAAGGCACTCGACTCTTTAGATAGGTATCCTGCTATAAAGAAGATCTTCAAGAGGTATAACACCACGCTACCTTCCTCTGCACCAGTGGAACGGTTGTTTTCGTTTGCTGGCATGGTTCATAGCCCCAAACGAAGTCGTCTCTCGGATGGTAACTTTGAACAATTGGTTTTGCTGAAAGCAAATGTTTACAGCGGTTGAACATTAAATTAACACTCTTAACTTGCGGTTTTTACCCTTATATTGTCAGTAATTAGGTACTGCAGTAAAACTGTAAAATTAAATTCTATGTAAAAAATGTTTACTTATATATGCTGACCATTCATTGATATGGGTTATGGACCTGGTGAAATGAGAATTGAGAAAAATAGAACTAAAAACTATATGTAGGTCATTTAATAGTTTTTTCTTTGCTGATAAGTTATGATAATACTAAGTTTTAAGTTTACCACCTGAAAAACTGAAAAGGGAATCGTCAATCCCCGTGGTTTAGATCAGGTGACATGGGTAGGATGCGATGCTTGTATTGCCTCAGCCCTCAGGGGAGTATTAGGAGTGATACTTTTCAGGAGTGATTAACAAAATAATTTGTTTTTGTTTACTCTACAAGAGTACAACTTTTTTCAATTCATATAAAAGTGATCTTAAAAAGTGACCTTGAAAAGTGATCTTGAAAAGTGATCTTGAAAAGTGATCTTGAAAAGTGATCTTCAAGATCACGATCTTGATCTTCAAGATCACATTTTTCTGGTGATCTGATCTTGATCTTCAAGATCACATTTTTCTGGTGATCTGATCTTGATCTTCAAGATCACCAAAGTTGGTGATCTTGCCCATCTCTGTATATACTGCACTAAAAGAGTGGATTGAGGTAAGAACTTTTATGCAATTACTTGTTTATTTAAATGCAATCTGCAATACAATACAAACACACAACACATTAATCATTACAAACTACAATTACAAATCAAGAATGTTAGGTGGAGAGAGTTGCTCCAGTATAATTTGTGATAGTTCCTCTTGTGGTTGATCGGCAGACAAAGGGGTTGGACTAGAGCTAAAAAAAATTAGTTACGTGTGACGATGAATAATCGTCAGTTGCTGATGCACAATAACTGCTTGCAGATATTGAGGGACACGGTGTAGTATTCCTTTGTCTAAGGAACTCCAAACGTCGTTGAACCACTAGATGCTGAATTTCAATTTGAAGTTGTAAAGCAGCATCCAAAGGCATGTTTTTCAGTTGAGAAACAATATATTTTCTGATAAAGTCAATTTCATCATCTTGAACAGAGATCTCTTCCTCCTAAGTGATATCTGAATGTGCCACCTGAAATGATATATATATATATGAGAGAGAGAGAGAGAGAGAGAGAGAGAGAGAGAGAGAGAGAGAGAGAGAGAGAGAGTGTGTTGTGTGTGTGTGTGTTACAAGGAAAAGAAGTACCTCAAAAGGCCTTGCGGCCCATACCGAGGAGGTACCAATGGCAATGGGTGCCACGGAAAATTTTCTACACACTCAAATAGTGTGCAAAATTTGGTCTAACCTTTTCTTGAACTGATCCACAGAGGAACTGTTCACAACTTCCGAAGGTAACCTGTTCCATGTGTCACAGATCTTATACGTAAAGTAATTCCCACACACACTAGTCCTAAACCGTTTCAAATCCAACTTCCAACCATTGTTGCGAGTTGGGTTATTATTTAAACTAAACATACTTCTAAAATCGACATCGTTGAACCCGCGTAAGAGCTTGAAAACCTCGATCAGTTGACCGCGCAGCCTCCGAGTTTCAAGCGAAAACAAGTTCAGGGCGCGTAACCGTCGATTGTAGCCCATATGCCTAACGGAAGGGATTAACTTTGTGGCCCTCGCCTGCACTCGCTCCAGCCTCTCAATATCTTTCCTGAGGGTGGGCGACCAGAACTGCACAGCATACTCCAGGTGCGGCCGAACAAGGGAATTGTACAGTGAGAGCACAATCTCCTTGTTCCGAAACTGAAATTGCCTCCTGATATAACCCAATAGTTTCTGGGCTTTCTTTTCCACCTCTACACACTGTTTCGTAAACTTAAGGTCGCTGCTAATTAGCACACCCAAGTCCGTTTCTAAATCAGTCACCTCGATATTACTACCCAACATCGAGTAGTCCGACTTGGGATTGGCGTAGCCAATGTGCATCACTTTGCATTTACCCAAGTTAAACGGCATTTGCCATTTTTCGGACCACTCTCCTATCCTACCTAGGTCCTCACGCAGTTCCTCGATCGCTTCGGGCGTCCCAACATTGGCCCCAAGCTTGGTGTCATCAGCGAATTTGGCGATCCGACTGACGATGCCACCGTCGATATCATTTATGTAAATGATAAACAACAGTGGCCCCAAAACGGAACCCTGAGGAACCCCACTAGTGACCGAGGCCCAACCCGATCTAGCCCCTTTAATTACCACCCTCTGCCGCCTATTCCTCAGCCAGTTTTCAATCCACCTACCTATTTCCCCACCGATACCCAGCGCGCGCACTTTCGCCGTTAGCCGGCGGTGAGGTACCTTATCAAAGGCTTTCTGAAAGTCGAGATAAAGTATATCAATAGCCCTACTCTTATCGTACTCACTCAACATGACGGAAAAACTCGAGCAAGTTGGTGAGACACGACCTATGCCGTCTAAACCCATGTTGGGAGTCTCCAAGCAGCTTGTAGGAATCCAGATGGTCAACGATCCTATCAGCTATTATCCCTTCCAATAATTTACCTACAACTGAAGTGAGACTAATGGGACGATAGTTCCCTGGACTTTCGTGATCCCCTTTCTTAAAGATAGGGGTCACGTTTGCTTCCCTCCAGTCACCAGGCACCTGGCCCATCTCCAACGATTTGTTGAAGACTGTAGCCAGGTGGGGAGCCACCTGGTCGCGCACTTCTCGCAACACTCTGGGGAGAAACTGGTCTGGCCCAGGAGCCTTAAACGCGCTCTTTGTCTATTCTATCGGCAACGACTGTCGCGGTACATCTAACACTATCCAGGCCAGCACCTTCGTGCCTCACGACGCCTGGCTCGGGGATGACGCGGGTATCCTCCCCGGTGAACACTCCCGCAAAGTACTCATTCCTTAGGGTTCCCCCTTGCAGAGGCTTGCCACCCGTAGTTCTTCGTTACGTTTCGCTAGCCTAACCTTCGCCTTCACTTCCCTACACAGGCGGACATACGCTTCAGTGTTCTCGTGGGAACGATTGGCCTTCGCCCTCCTATACGCTACTTTCCTATTTTGGATAGCCGAAGCGATGTCACGATTGAACCACTTAGGCTGCGTTGAAGCAGGGGTGACCGGTTTTGAGGGTATGGCAGCAGACTGCAGCACCATAAACTCGTCCCGGAATGCACTCCACACTCCCTCAACATCGCCGCCAACCTCTAACCCCATCTCTCCTACGCTATCCCTGAGGCTAACAAAGTTCGCCCGCCGGAGATCGAGCTTACTGCCTCTCGAGTTACTACGCTTCACCCGAGGGACGCACACACGGAACCTAATAAGACCGTGATCACTCCCGCCCAATGATTCGTCAACGGTGAGGCCAGTGACGATGTTGTCTTAGGTCGTGAATACTACTAAGTCTAGAACGCTTTCGCCTCGTGTAGGCTCGTTGACCCACTGAGTGAGGAAGTTCTCAGCAGCAGTCAACTAGCCTCCTCCCTTCAGCATCGGCAGTCCTGTTTTCCCACTTTATGCCGCGACAGTTGAAGTCTCCTAAAACTACACACACCCTATCCCCTAGCAGGCTACTGAGTTCGGTGTACAGGGCTGTATCCTCCACGAGGAGGAGATGCGGAGGTCTGTACACCGAGAGAGAGAGAGAGAGAGAGAGAGAGATACAAGGAAAAGAAGTACCTCAAAAGGCCTTGCGGCCCATACCGAGGTACCAATGGCAACGGGTGCCAGGGAAAATTTTCTACACACTCAAATAGTGTGCAAGATGTGTCACAGATCTTATACGTAAAGTAATTTCCACACACACTAGTCCTAAACCGTTTCAAATCCAACTTCCAACCATTGTTGCGAGTTGGGTTATCATTTAAACTAAACATACTTCTAAAATCGACATCGTTGAACCCGCGTAAGAGCTTGAAAACCTCGATCAGTTGACCGCGCAGCCTCCGAGTTTCAAGCGAAAACAAGTTCAGGGCGCGTAACCGTCGATTGTAGCCCATATGCCTAAGGGAAGGGATTAACTTTGTGGCTCTCGCCTGCACTCGCTCCAGCCTCTCAATATCTTTCCTGAGGGTGGACGACCAGAACTGCACAGCATACTCCACGTGCGGCCGAACCTGGGACTTGTACAGAGAGAGCACAATCTCCTTGTTCCGAAACTGAAATTGCCTTCTGATATAACCCAATAGTTTCTGGGCTTTCTTTTCCATCTCTACGCACTGTTTCGTAAACTCCCCAACATCGAGTAGTCCGACTTGGGATTGACATAGCCAATGTGCATCACTTTGCATTTACCCAAGTTAAACGGCATTTGCCATTTTTCGGACCACTCTCCTATCTTACCTAGGTCCGCACGCAGTTCCTCGATCGCTTCGGGCGTCGCAACATTGGCCCCAAGCATGGTGTCATCAGCGAATTTGGCGATCTGACTGACGATGCCACCGTCGATATCATTTATGTAAATGATAAACAAACCCCACTAGAGAGGGAGGGAGAGGGAGAGGGAGAGGGGAGAAATTTTGCATTTTGTCACATTTTTATCTTTTCAAGTACCAAACACTGAGGATGCTTGGAATGCAATAACGAATGGGTTTGCATCATGATGGAATTTTTCTGACTAGGAGCACTTGATGGCAAGCACATCAACATTACATGTCCCCACAAAAGTGGCTCACAATTTTACAACTACAGGGGAAGCTTCAGCATTGTTTTGTTTCCATAAGTCAACCACGATTATTGTTTTACTTACTTTTCTGTTGGAAGCTATGTTAAAAATTCTGATGGGGGTCTATTTGCAAAGTCAGAGCTTCGAGTAGCCCTTGAACAGAATGATTTATATCTGCCTAGTAATTTTCTCATTGTTGGTGATGATGCGTTTCCACTGAAAATGCACCTTATGAAGCCATACTCACGGCATGGCATCCTAGCACACCAAAAAAAAATTTTTCAACTACAGATTATGAAGAGCAAGGAGAATTGTGGAGAATGCCTTTGGTATTCTAGCAGCTCGATTCCGTGTGTATATGAAACCAATTCCGTTATCGACTCAAAATAAACAAACGTGTCTCAGCAACCTTAGTGCTTCACAATTGGCTATGAAAAACAGGTTTATGTAGAGGACCATGAGACTGGTCATATACATCCGGGATTCTGGGTACATGGTGTGAGGCACCAATATCCCTAGGACTGCAAAACTTTGTTACAATTGGTCACATTGGATGTAATAACTATAGAGCAAGTGCTCGTGAAAGACGGGATCAATTGGCAGATTATTTTGTAGGTGATGGCAAAGTAGCAAGGCAAGATAGAATGGTATGATTTGATTTGTAGTCTTTGTGTTGAACAATTATATATTTGCTTATATCATAAAAATATTCGAAATGTGTGTTGCGCATGCATCGTTTATTATATATACTCACCAAATTGGATTGCGACTCGTGATTGTTTAGCATTTTCCTGAGAAATTTGTCAGCCAAATGAAACCATGTTAGTTTGCTTCCGCAGATGTCATCTGTCCCAGCTCCACTTCTTTTACTTCTTATAATTTTTGGAACTTCCTGTCTGCAAGTATTCCTAACATTTCTAATTTTATTTAAAAAACTTTAAATCCATATTTTCAATTTTCATAACTTTCAATATTTTACGTTTGGCACTTCTCCTAGCATCACTGTTCTTATATTTTTCATCTGTGGTATCCCACAGACATCTATGTTTCATATATTCTTCTGAAAATGTCATAACATCAGTACTCCACTTATGTGACATTTTTATTGCTTAACAAAATCATAAGAAAAGTCAACAGCAACAAAACAGCACACAATACTCCAAACCTATTTGCTCAACACACGTGAGAGTAACTGAAAAGTTGGAAGACTACCAACTTTGTGAGTGCAAAATTACTCACATGAGAGTGGGTGGAGCTAGTAACTGGCAACTAGCATGGTAGGTTGACACGACGCAAGTAGTGCAATAGTTACTCTCATGAGAGTGGCTCGCGCGAGTAGCTCTCACCATGTAGACCTGGCATTAGGGATGAGGATTGTATCTCCACTTGTAAGCCATTCTGGTGTTTCTTCTTCTCCCTGCAAAATTCTGTGAAAGTGGCAGTGTAATGGTGGTGTAATGCCATGATCTGTTTCAGCCACAAATTTGGAAGCTCATCTAGGCCAGGTTTTTTAAAGTTGGGGAATTTTGCCACTTTCCTTCTTATCTTATCTTCCATTATAAATAACTCCTCCATTCCCAGTTTACCCTCATTTGCTACCATGATGGTCTCTATCCAGTCAGCATCCTGGTTATGCTGTTCAGGGGTTTCAAAGAGGAGCTTCCAGTATACCTCCAACTGGGTTTGATCTGGTTGGTCATGGACTGTTATTCTTTCTCTAATGAGATTTTGGTAAAAGCCTCTAGGGTCCAATGAAAATTGTTTGTTATGGTTTTTCATGTCAATCTGCTTTTGTTTATTCCTGATTCTATTGGCTATGGGTAGGATTTTTCCTTCCAATTCCAGCACCTTGTCATGTAGTTGATTCTCTCTCACGTTATACTTTCTCTTTACTTTCCCTATTTGTTTTTTTGAGTTTTCCTTGTTGTGGGGGTGTTTGGAAATATTGTTTTAATTGGTTCAGTTCTCATCTGGTTTGTGCAAGTTGTTTAGTTAATTTAACTTTCCAGGGAGGAGGTTTTGATTTATACTTGCGGTTTTGGCTGGGGGCTTTGGTCTAAAGTTTTGGACAAGTTTCTGTTGCATATATAGGCCAGCAGCGTAATTTACTTGATTAAGTTCAGTAAGGTCTGTGTTGACTGGGGCTAGTCTATCAATTGCTATGTTTACTCTGTATAATAAGTGCTTAAACTGTCTACTTTTATTAAGTTTGATCAGTTGTGGCCAGCTTTCCATATTCATGGTTTTAACAATTTCAATTATATTTGCTAATTCCTCCTCTGTTTCTATTTGCTGTAAATCTATATCTTCATGTCGTGGTGGTGGTGAGGGAGGGGGAAGTTCTTGATCTGGCTGGGGAAGGTAATGATGAGTCAGAGGATCCAGGCAAACTGGGTGGTGAGCCACCCATTCCTATCTGATGATTTGGATTGGTTAAAGCAGTGATGCACAAACCCTGGCCCACAGGCCAAATGTGGCCCCCACTGGTCTTTTCAATTCAATGAAAAAGTTCGAATATAAAAGTGACCCAATTTATGACTTAGATGGAAAGTAAGTAGGCTAATACATTTAGTTATTTTCTTCGCTTCGCCCTCACATCAAAAAAGTTTGTGCACCACTGGGTTAAAGAATGTTGGCTGGCATGCTGCCTGCTTTCTGTATCCAATGAGCTATCAGATGCATCACCAATATTTTGAGTGGCTTCAAGGTACTGGAATAGTGGAATAGGGTTCATTATTGGGCTGGTTTCATTGCAGATAAGCTTATCTATTTCATCATTCATGTATACTATTTCTTGTTCACTAAATACTCTCTGGACTATGAAGTTGTGCTTCTGAGTAGTTACTCTTGTAGCTGGAGTCTCTCTCTTACATGGGCAAAAGTGTAAGAAAATCTCTCTCCATTCCCTTATGATGTCCTTCTGTCTCTCATGTTTTTGTCTGGCATACTTTGTAGCCCATATTAGTGTCCATTTCTCTTCTCTTGTCTATAATATTTTCATTTTTCCTTTCTTCTCCTTCTCTGGCAATGTAGTCCTAGGTGGCTTCCATAAGGGCACTTTGTTTAATATTACTAATTTCCTCCTCTGTAAAGTACTTATGCACTTGTGAGGCTAATGATTGTGATTTCTTGACAATGGAGCAGGCAGAACATAATCCTAGTGGAGTAAATCAGGAAATCCAACCCCTGATTTACTCCAGTAGGATTACGTTCTTCTGCCTGCTCCATTTCTCAAACCATGAGTATTCGGAGCAGTGCAAAATTTTCTTCTTTTCTTCAATGGTCCAGTTTATTGTGCCATACCGACATAGGTTTCTTGTTGGGCCCATTTTCCATTGTAACTGCTGGGGTCCAGGGTCATTACTTTGGCCTGGTAGGGACCCCGCATTGATCCCTTTGGTGAAGTTTCTTCTCCTCCAGGATTGAGAAAAGTTGCACCATTGCTCTCATCACCACCCTGGTGCATAAGCAGGTTGAGGGGACCATTTTATCCTGGCAATGTCCTGCCAGTATGAGTTTTCCTTAGTAGACATCTCATATTAGTTGAAGCTTTTCATTAGGGTTAGTGCCTCTCAGAGAGGTCACTTCTTTATGGCTGTGCACAGCCAAACCCTGTGCTAGCAGGATTTGAGTGTGTGAGGAGCAAGGCTCAAAGGCTCTTCATACCCAGTATTCTCCAGTATGAATTCTTAAATACTGTTGAAGATTACTTTTCTGTGCTGCAGTGTAAGAACAAATATCACATTTAAAAGGTTTTTCTCTTTTGGTACTTTTTATAGCTAGAAGTGGGGCTTCCACCCAAAGCCAAACAATTCAAAAATGTCTGAACTTGGCCTAGCATTGATTTACTCTGCTCGGATTACTTTCTTCTGTATGCTCCATTTCTCAAACCATGAGTATTCGGAGCAGTGCAAAATTATCTTCTTTTCTCCAATGGTCCAGTTTATTGTGCATACCAACATAGGTTTCTTGTTGGGCCCATTTTCCATTGTAACTGCTGGGGTCCAGGGTCAATACTTTGACATGGCGAGATTCCCCACACTGATCCCTTTGGTGAAGTTTCTTCTCCTCTGGGACTGAGAAAAGTTGCACCATTGCTCATCTCACCCACCCTGGACCCTGGTGTGTAAGCAGGTTGAGGGGACCCTTTTATCCTGGATGACATCCTGCCAGTGTGTGAGCTTTCCTTAGTAGAAATTATGACCCATTCTTGTTTGTGGAAAGCTACATACAGGTGGGAGGGGTTTTCCCTGCACCCATCCCTTATTTTTAGTTGCCTTTTACAACACGCTGGAACCATATGGGAAGTATTTTTTCAAATACCCTAATCCCAAGGGATGAATTTTTCCCTTTTGGTTTATACTCTTTAATATATTTTTTACAGTTAGACGTGGGGCTTCTACCCGAAGCCAAACACTTCAACTATGTCTGAACTTGTCCTAGCATTCGTTTAAGGCGAGTAACCACTCCTTTTAATGCCCCTGTTTGGATTTCTATGGCCTGGGGCTGTCCTGGGATTGAGTTCAGGTAAGTTGATAAGTTGTTAAGTTGTTTTTCATCATACCTGTTGCCCCAACTATGATGGGGAGAATGGCAGCATCTTTCAATCTCCAGTTTCTCTTCATATCATATATGAGTGCCTGGTATTTTGTAATTTTCTCCCTTTCTGCTCTATTAAGGCCATAATCATTTGGGACACTGACCTCAATAAGTAAGGCACTCCTTTCCCTCTTGTCCCACACTACTATGTCCGGTTTTACTGCAGAATTATCTATAAAAGTGGCTGTTGGGATTATTGTGTCATAGTATATGGTATACTGGTTGTTTCCAGTAATTGGTACAGGTGTGTGTTCCCATACATTTTTATTGCATTCTAATTCTAATGCTACCATAATCTTCCAGTGAATATATTTACAGATTTTATTGTGTCTGGTTGTATAGTATCCATCTGCCAGGAGCACCCTGCAGCCTGATATTAGATGGCCAACACTTTCCACCTCAACATGACAGAATCTACACCTATCATTAGTACTTATTCCAGCCATTTTTTTAAATGCATTTGTGAGGAGTGCGAGATCTTGGGCACCCATAATTAGTCGCTCTCCATCATATTGCAGAACTCCTCTCCTTAACCATTCCAGTGATCCTTCTTTGTTGATATACTCCTTCTGTAACTCTTGATAATATTTTCCAGCTCTTTGATGTTGCTCCCATTCTTCTGCATACTTGGCCTGTTGCTCCTTAACAAATCTTTTGCGACTTTTCCTAGCTATTAAGGTGGCTGGTACTCTTTCCGTTTCTACTTCTTCCGTCATATTGTTGCCTCCAAAGTGCTGAGCCAGTTTGGTTATGGAAGTATGTTGTGTTACCCTTGTGTTATGGTGTTCATGGACCAGAGCTATTGTAGGACTACTTGAACTTTTTAGATACTGCCCGATACTGATGGTCGATGATCGGTGCAGCTGGTTAACCTCAGTTAATTCCATTCCTCCCAGTTTTCTTGGTAGATACAATCTGGGAAGACATTGGTTCCGGTATGTTGTTCTGGTTAGAGTAAGGATCTTTCTGGTCTTAACATCCAGTTTATTTAGTTCTGATTGTGGCCAGTCTATGATCCCTACACTATAATTGATAACAGGGATGGCGAGTTGGTTTATGGCTGTTATTTTATTCTTTGATGTAAGTTGGGTTTTGCAGATCTTTTTCAGTCTTCGTACATACTCTCCACTGATTTTCTCTCGCATTTGCCAGTGCTCTATATTTCCACTTTCTTCTATCCCAAGATATTTGTAGGAACTATCCTCTTCCAGGTCTTTGATCTCAGTGTCTCCTCCTAAATCGATGTTATGGGTTTGTATTTTCCTACCCCCTCTAAGTGTACACTTAGCACACTTGTCCAATCCAAACTTCATTTTGATGTCACTGGCGAAAGCATGGACGATCCTTAATAGGCATTCCAGGTTTTGGTCAGAGTCTGTGTACAGCCTCAAATCATCCATAAACAGGAGATGGTTCAGTACACTGTCAGGATTTCTTTGCCTAGTTTGACTGAGGTTGTAGCCCTTATTATTATTGCAAGGGTGATAAGCTGTCCCCCTGGAATATACCCCTCATAATCTTGACATGGGGAATGGATATTTTCCTATTTTCATGGGTCAGATTGATGTTTGTTTGCCATTTTGTCATCTGGTTTGTTAGAGTGCTAATAATGGTGGGGTGGATTTTGTACAGTTTAAGGCATTCCAAAATCCATGAGTGTGGGACACTATCAAATGCCTTCTGATAGTCAATCCATGCCATACTAAGGTTTCTGCCTCTCTTTTTACAGTCTTCAAGGATAGTTTTGTTGATGAGCAGCTGATCCTTTGTACCTAAGCAGTTTCTTCTACATCCTTTCTGTTCTTTTTCCAGATAGTCTCCAACATCCAGGTGTTCATACATACTGTCTGCAATTAGGCCTGTAAAAAGTTTATAGGTGGTGGTGAGACAGCAGATTGGGCGGTATTTATTTGGGAGATTTGTCTCGTGAGTCTTAGGGATGAGGGTTGTGTCTCCACTTGTTAGCCATTCTAGTGTTTCTTCTACTCCCTGCAAAATCCTGTGAAAGGCGGCAGTATAATGGTGGTGTAATGCCGTGACCTGTTTCAGCCAGAAATTCGGGAGCTTGTCTAGGCCAGGTTTTTTAAAGTTGGAGAATTTTGCCAGTTTCCTTCTCATCTTGTCTTCAGTCATAAATAACTCCTCCATTTCTGGTTTACCCTCATTTGCCACCCTGATGGTCTCTATCCAAGCAGCATCCCGATTATGCTGTTCAGGGGTTTCAAAGAGGGGTTTCCAGTATGCCTCCAGCTGGGTTTGATCTGGTGGTTCATGAACTATTATTCTTTCCCTAATGAGATTTTGGTAAAAGCCTCTAGGGTTTGATGAAAATTGTTTGTTATGGTTTTTCATGTCAATCTGCTTTTGTTTATTCCTGATTCTATTGGCTATGGCTGGGATTTTTCCCTCCAATTCCAGCGCCTTGTCATGTAATTGATTCTCTCTCAGGTTATACTTCCTCTTTATTTTACCTATTTGTTTTTTGAGTTTTCCCTGTTGTGTGGGTGCTTGGAAATATTGCTTTAATTGGTTCAATTCACGTCTGGCTTGTGTAAGTTGTTTAGTTAATTTAACTTTCCAAGGAGGGGGTTTTGGATTGCACGTTTGGCTGGGGGACTTTGGACTAAAGTTTGTGACAAGTTTCTGTTGCATGTATAGGCCAACAGCGTAATTTACTTGGTTAAGTTCAGTAAGGTCTGTATTGACTGGAACTAGTCTATTAACTGCAACATTTACTCTGCATAGTAGTTGTTTAAACTTTCTATTTTTACTAAGTTTAATCAATCGGGGCCGGTTTTCCATATACATGGTTTTAACATTTTCAATTGTATTTGCTAACTCCTCCTCCACTTCCATTTGCTGTGGATCCATATCTTCATATCATGGTGGTGGTGGTGGTGGTGGCGGCGGCGGTGATGGTGGGGGGGGGGGGGGGGGTTCTTGATCTGGCTGGGGAAGGGAATGATGAGTCAGAGGATCCAGGCAAACTGGGTGGTGAACCACCCAGTCCCATTTGCTGAATTGGATTGGTTACACAATGTTGGCTAATGTGCTGTCTGTTTTGTGTGTCCTCTGAACTACCAGATGCTTCATCATCACTATTTTGGGTAGCTTCAAGGCACTGTAATAGTGGGATAGGGTTCATTATTGGGCTGGAATCATTTTGAATAAGTTTATCTATTTCATCATTCATGTATTCCATTTCTTGGTCACTAAATGCCCTCTGTGTTATAAAGTTGTGCTTCTGAGTGGTCAACCTTGCAGCTGGAGTCTCTCTTACATGGGCAAAAGTGGAAGAAGATCTCTCTCCATTCCCTTGTGATGTCCTTCTGCCTCACGTGCTTCTTTTTGGCATACTTTGTAGCCCATATCAGTATCCATTTCTCTTCTCTTGTCCACAGTCTTTTCATTTTCACCTCTCTTTCTTCTCCTTCTCTGGCAATGTAATCCTCAGTTGCTTCCCTAAGGGCGTTTTGTTTAATATTACTAATTTCTTCCTCCGTAAGGTACTTATGCACTTGTGAGGCTAATGATTGTAGTTTCTTGACAGAGGTATTTTTCTTCTCTTCAGGCAAGTTGGAATTCCTGATTTGTTCTGCTAGGATTATGTTCTTCTGCCTGCTCCATTTCTCAAACCTTGAGTATTCAGAGCAGTGCAAAATTATTTTCTTTTCTTCAATAGTCCATTTTATTGTGTCGTACCTTCTCAGGTTTCGTTTTGGGGCCATTTTCCATTGGCACTGCTGGGGTCCCCTGCATTGATCCCTTTGGAGAAGCTTCTCCTCTGGGATTAAGAAAAGTTGCACCATTGCTCTCCTCACCCACCCTGGCGCGTAAGCAGGTTGAGGGGACCTTTTTATCCTGGGCGACATCCTGCCAGCACAAATTTTCCTTAGTAAACATCTCATTTTTGTTTATTGTGTAATACCGACATATGTTTCTTTCTTGTTGGGCCCATTATCCAATGTAAGTACTGGGTTCCAGGGTCAATACCTTGACCTGGTAGGATCTCCCACATAGATCCCTTTGGTGAAGTTTCTTATCCTCTGGGACTGAGAAAAGTTGCACTATTGCTCTCCTCACCCACCTGGTGTGTAAGCAGGTTGAGGGGCCTTTTTATCCTGGGTGACATCCTGCCAGTGTGTAAGCTTTCTTTAGTAGACATTACATCCTGTTCTTGTTTGTGGAAAGCTACATACAGGTGGGAGGGGTTTCCCCCACACCCATCCCTTATTTTTCATCACCTTTTACCACATTCTGGGACCATGTGGGAAGTATTCTTTAAATCCCCTACCCCCATGGATAGTGTAAACTCTAGTGTGAACTCTTAAATGCTTTTGAAGATTAACTTTCTGTGCTGTAATGTAAGAACAAGTATCACGTTTAAAAGGCTTTTCTCTTTTGGTTTATACTCTTTATTGTACTTTTTATAGCTGGAAGTGTGGCTTCCACCCGAAGCCAAACACTTCAACTATGTCTGAACTTGTGCTTGTGTGAGGAGGGTGACCATTCCTTTTAATGCCCCTGTTTGGATTTCTATGGCCTGGGGCTCTCCTGGGATTGAATTCAGTTAAGTTGATAGGTTGTTGTTCTTCATACCTGTTGCCCCAACTATGATGGGGAGAATGGCAGTTTCTTTCAATCTCCAGTTTCTCTGTCATATATGAGTGCCTGGTATTTGGTAATTTTCTCCCTTTCTGCTCTATTAAGGCCATAGTCATTTGGGACAATGACCTCAATAAATAAGGTACTCCTTTCCCTCGTCCCACACTACTATATCCAGTTTTACTGCAGAGTTGTCTATAAAAGTGGTTCTTGGAATTACTGTGTCATAGTAAAAGTATAATGGTTGTTTCCAGTGACTGGTGCAGGTGTGTGGTCCCATACATTTTTACTGCATTCTAATTCTAATGCTATCATGATTTTCCAGTGGATATATTTGCAAATTTTATTGTCTGGCTGTATAGTACCCCTCTGCCATGAGCACCCTACAGTCTGATATTACATGACCAACACTTTCCACCTCAACATAACAGAATCTACACCTGTCATTATTACTTATTCCAGCCATTTTCTTAAACGCATTTGTTAGGAGTGCAAGACCTTGGGCACCCATTATTAGTTGCTCTCCATCATATTTCAGAACTCATCTCCTTAACCATTCCAATGATCCTTCTTTGTTGATATAGTCCTTCTGTAGTTCTTGATAGTATTTTCCAGCTCTTTGGTGTTGTTCCCATTCTTCTGCATGCTTGGGCTGTTGTTCCTGAACAAATCATTTGCAACTTTTCCTAGCTATTGAGGTGGCTGGTACTCTTTCAGTTTCTTCTTCTGTTATATTATTCCCTCCAAAGTGCTGGGCCAATTTGGTTATGGATGTATGTTGCGCTACCCTTGTGTTGTGGTGTTCATGGACTAGAGCCATTGTAGGGCTACTCAAACTCCTCAGATATTGCCCAATGCTGATGGTCGATGATCAGTGCAGCTGGTTAACCTCAGTTAATCCCATTCCTCCCAGTTTCCTTGGTAGGTACAATCTAGGAAGACACTGGTTCTGGTATGTTGTTCTATTTAGAGTGAGGATTTTTATGGTCTTAACATTTAGCTTGTTTAGTTCCGATTGCGGCCAGTCTATGATCCCTATACTATAATTGACAACTTGATGTTGAGTTGATTTATAGCCGTTATTTTGTTCTTTGATGCAAGTTGGGTCTTGCAGATCTTTTTTAGTCTTCATACATACTTTTCACTGATTTCCTTTCGCATTTGCATGTGTTCTATATTTCCACTTTCTTCTATCCCAAGGTATTTGTAGGAACTATCCTCTTCCAAGTCTTTAATCTCAGTGTCTCTTCCTAAATTGATGTTATGGGTTTGTATTTTCCTGCCTCCTGTAAGTGAGCACTTAGCACACTTAGCCAATCCAAACTTCATTTTTATGTCACTGGAGAAAGTATGGACAATCCTCAATAGGCATTCCAGGTTTGCATCAGAGTCTGTGTACAGCTTCAAATCATCCATAAATAGGAGATGGTTCAGAACACTGGCTTTCTTCACCTAGTTTGACTGAGGTTGTAGCCCTTGTTGTTATTGCTAAGTAGTTTGCTAAGGGGGTCCAAGGTGAGGCAGAATAGCAAGGGTGATAAGCTGTCCCCCTGGAATATACCCCTCATAATCTTGACATGGGGGATGGATATTTTCCCATTTTCATGGGTGAGATTGATGTTTGTTCGCCATTTTGTAATCTGGTTTGTTAAAGTGCAAATAATGGTAGGATGGATTTTGTACAGCTTAAGGCATTCCAAAATCCAGGAGTGTAGGACACTATCAAATGCCTTCTGAGAGTCTATCCATGCCATACTTAGGTTTCTGCCTCTCTTTTTACAGTCTTCAAGCATAGTTTTTTTGATGAGCAGCTGATCCTTTGTGCCTAAGCAGTTTCTTCGCTCCAGGTGTTCATATATGCTATCTGCAATTAGGCCTGTAAATAGTTTATAGGTGGTGGTGAGACTGCAGATGGGGTAGTATTTATTTGGGAGATTTGTATCTCCACTTGTAAGCCATTCTGGTGTTTCTTCTTCTCCCTGCAAAATTCTGTGAAAAGCAGCAGTGTAATGGTGGTGGAATGCCATGACCTGTTTCAGCCAGAAATCTGGGAGCTTGTCTAGGCCAGGTTTTTTAAAGTTGGAGAATTTTGCCAATTTCCTTCTTATCTTATCTTCCATTATGAATAACTGTGCTCCATTTCTGGTTTACCCTCATTTACCATCATGATGGTCTCTATCCAGTCAGCATCCTGGTTATGCTGCTCAGGGGTTTCAAAGAGGGGTTTTCCAGTATGCCTCCAACTCGGTTTGATCTGGTGGTTCATGGACTGTTATTCTTTCCCTAATGAAATTTTGGTAAAAGCTTCTAGGGTTTGATGAAAATTGCTCGTTATGGTTTTTCATGTCAATCTGCTTTTGTTTATTCCCGATTCTATTGGCTATGGCTGGGATTTTTCCTTCCAATTCCAGCACCTTGTCACGTAGTTGATTATCTCTCAAGTTATACTTCCTCTATTTTCCCTATTTGTTTTTTGTTTTTTCCCTGTTGTGTGGGTGTTTGGAAATATTGTTTTAATTGTTTCAGTTCTCATCTGGCTGGTGTAAGTTGTTTAGTTTATTTAACTTTCCAGGGAGGAGGTTTCAGTTTATACTTTTGGCTAGGGGGCTTTGGTCTAAAGTTTGGGACAAGTTTCTGTTGCATACATAGGCCAGCAACGTAATTTACTTCATTAATTTCAGTAAGGTTTATGTTGACTGGGACTAGTCTATTAATTGCTACATTTACTCTGCATAATAGTTGTTTAAACTATTTTTACTAAGTTTGATCAGTTGGGGCCAGCTTTCCATATTCATGGTTTTAACAATTTCAATTATATTTGTTAGTTCCTTCTCTGCTTCTATTTGCTGTAAATCTATATCTTCATATCATGGTCATGATGGTGGTGTGAACTCTTAAATGCTGTTGAAGCCTATTTTTGTGTGCTACAGTGTAAGAACAAATATCACATTTAAAAGTTTTTCTCTTTTTTGATTTATACTCCTTTTACTATTTTTAATAGCTATAAGTGGGGCTTCCACCCGAAGCCAAACACTTCAACTATATCTGAACTTGGCCTAACATTGACTTGCTGCTCAGATTAAGTTCTTTTCTTTTCTCCAATGGTCCAGTTTATTGTGTCATACCAACATATGTTTCTTGTTGGGCCCATTGTCCAATGTAACTGCTGGGGTCCAGGGTCAAAAACCTTAACCTGGTGGGATCCCCCACATTGATCCCTTTGGTAAAGTTTCTTATCCTCTGGGACTGAGAAAAGTTGCACCATTGCTCTCATCACCCACCTTGGTGCGTAAGCAGATTGAAGGGACCTTTCTATCCTCTGTGACGTCCTGCCAATGTGTGAGCTTTCCTCAGTAGACATTATGTCCCATTCTTGTTTGTGGAAAGCTACATACAGGTGGGAGGGGTTTCCCCTGCACCATTCCCTTATTTTTAGTCACCTTTTACGACATGCTGGGACCACATGGGAAGTATTCTTTAAATCCCCTATCCCCAAGGATTTTTTTTTTTCCTCCAGTATGAACTCTTAAATGTATTCCAAGAGTTGTTTTCCATGCTGTAGTGTAGAACAAATATCATATTTAAGAGGTTTTTCTCTTTCTTGGTTTATATTTTTTTTAGTATGTTTTATAGCTGTAAGTGAGGCTTCCACTCAAAGCCAAACACTTTAACTATGTCTGAACTTGGCCTAGCATTGATTTGCTCCACTAGGATTATGTTCTTTTCTTTTCTCCAATGGTCCAGTTTATTGTGTCACACTGACATAGGTTTCTTTTTGGGGCCATTGTCCATTATAACTGCTGGGGTCCAGGGTCAATACTTTGACCTGGTGGGGTCCCCTGCATTGATACCTTTGGTGAAGTTTTTTCTCCTCTGGGACTGAGAAAAGTTGCACCCTTGCTCATCTCACCCACCCTGGTGCGTAAGCGGATTGAGGGGACCTTTTTATCCTGAGTGATGTCCTGCCAGTGTGTGAGCTTTCCTTAGTAGATATTACATCCCATTCTTGTTTGTGGAAAGCTACATACAGGTGGGAGGGGTTTCCTCTGCATCCATCCCTTGTTTTTAGTCACCTTTTACGACACGCTGGGACCACGTGGGAAGTATTCTTTCAAATCCCCTATCCCTAGGGATTACTCTTTTGGTTTATACTCTTTTTAGTATTTTTAATAGCTGTAAGTGGGGCTTCCACCCAGGGTTAGCAAAAGAACATTTTCACAAAAACCCAGTTGTGTTGTTTTTTTTTGTGAAAATCCCAGGTTTTTGCCAACCCTGCTTCCACCCGAAGCCAAACACATCAACTGTATCTGAACTTAGCCTAGCATTGATTTGCTGCTAAGATTAAGTTCTTTTCCAGTATGAACTCTTAAATGCTTTTGAAAACTACTTTTCTGTGTTGCAGTGTAAGAATAAATATCACATTTAAAAGGCTTTTCTCTTTTGGTTTATACTCTTTATTGTATTTTTTATAGTTGAAAGTGGGGCTTCCACCCGAAGCCAAACACTTCAACTATATCTGAACTTGGCTTAGCATTGATTTGCCACTAGGATTACGTTCTTTTCTTTCTTCCAATGGTCCAGTTTATTGTGTCATACTGATATATGTTTTTGTTAGGCCCATTGTCTGATGGAAAAGCTGGGGTCTAGGGTCAATACCTTGACCTGGTGGGATCCCCCACATTGATCCCTTTGGTGAAGAATCTTCTCCTCTGGGACTGAGAAAAGTTGCACCATTGCTCACCTCACCCACCCTGGTGCATAAGCGGGTTGAGGGGGCCTTTTTATCCTGGGTGACATCCTGCCAGTGTGAGAGCTTCCCTTAGTAGACATTACATTCCATTCTTCTTTGTGGAAAGCTACATACAGGTGGGAGGAGTTTCCCCCACTCCCATCCCTTATTTTTAGTCACCTTTTACGACACATTGGGACCACGTGGGAAGTATTCTTTGAAATCCCCTATCTCCAGGGATTTTGTCTCTTTTTTGGTTTATACTCCTTTTAGTATTTTGTCTCCAGTATGAACTCTTAAATGGTTTTGAAGACTACTTTTCTGTGTTGCAGTGTAAGAACAAATATCACATTTAAAAGGTTTTTCTCCACTATGAACTCTTACATGCTGTTGAAGACTACTTTTGCATGCTGCAGTATAAGAACAAATATCACATTTAAAAGGTTTTTCTCCAGTATGAACTCTTAAATGCACTTGAAGCCTACTTTTGCATGCTGCAGTGTAAGAACAAATATCACATTTAAAAGGTTTTTCTCTTGTATGAACTCTTAAATGCACTTGAAGGCTACTTTTCTGTGTTGCAGTGTAAGAACAAGTATCACAGTTAAAAGGTTTTTCTCTGGTATGAACTCTCAAATGCACTTGAAGCCTACTTTTGCATGCTGCAGTGTAAGAACAAATATCACATTTAAAAGGTTTTTCTCCAGTATGATCTCTTAAATGCATTCGAAGAGTACTTTTGCATGCTGCAGTGTAAGAACAAATATCACATTTAAAAGGTTTTTCTCCAGTATGAACTCTTAAATGCATTTGAAGACAACTATTCTGTGTTGCAGTGTAAGAACAAATATTACACTTAAAAGGTTTTTCTCCAGTATGAACTCTTAATGCATTGAAGTCACTTTTGTGTTGCAGTGTAAGAACAAATATCACTTAAAAGGTTTTTCTCCAGTATGAACTCTTAAATGCACTTGAAGTCTACTTTTGCATGCTGCAGTGTAAGAACAAATATCACATTTAAAAGGTTTTTCTCCACTATGAACTCTTAAATGCACTCGCAGATTTTTTTTCTGTGCTGCAGTGTAAGAACAAATATCACATTTAAAAGGTTTTTCTCCACTATGAACTCTTACATGATGTTGAAGACTACTTTTGCATGCTGCAGTGTAAGAACAAATATCACATTTAAAAGGTTTTTCTCCAGTATGAACTCTTAAATGCATTTGAAGACTACCTTTCTGTGTTGCAGTGTAAGAACAAATTATCACATTTAAAATGTTTTACTCCAGTATGAACTTTTATATGGTTTTGAAGACTACTTTTCGCTGTTGCAGTGTAAGAACAAATATCACATTTAAAAGGTTTTTCTCTTTTTTGGTTTATACTCTCATTCTTTTCTAAGACTGATTTTGCTGCTATTGTAAATTTATGCTTGCTATGTTTCTGGAAGAGAGAGAGAGAGAGAATTAATTACTTTATAGAAAACAAAATCAATGTTAAAGGTGTATTCTATGCTGAATTTTTTAGTCTATACTGAGCACACATACATTATCTTCAGATCCATATCCCACTCTGAACACATATGCAGGGATCCAATGTTACCTTTCATGACAAGGTTGGGATATACCTCTTGTGGTATGTACACCAGGTGATACCAATGTCTCCATTTATACATCTCACAAACCACTTCCATTCCTGTTTCTCATTAACTTTTGTGCAACATTTATTCACACATTTGCTACTTACATCATTCCACCTTTCTACTGTCTGTTATTATACACCTTTTTCATGATTCTACCATTATTCATTCTCAATGAAGGTCATATCAACATAGCATACTTAGCCTTCCATTCTGCTGTCACCTTTGTTTTCAATCCATTTCATACACATTCACATACATCTGATGCTGTCATCACTAAACAAGCCTTATATATATATATATAATATATATAATATATATATTACACATTGTTTACATTCACTTGTTCATCATCTATCTCACTAAGAACTTGTACTACTCTTCTACAGTCTTTTATACCAAACACCAACCAACTTCAGTTTACACAATCAAATCATATGGGCTGACAGACCTCCACTCAACTCTCAAACAAAACTGGTGGTATACCTTTTAGGATATGGCAGGTAAGACCAACATCTCCACATCTTACACACCTCATAAAGCATTTTCATTCTTTGTTTCTCTTCTGTCATGCAAATCATTATCATACAATATTGTTTAATATCCAATAATGAGGCAGTCAGAACAAGAAAGACATACTTTTGGCGAGTTTGCTCTTATGGTTCTGACTGCCTCATTATTGTTTTGCCTTTTTATCAATAACTTTTTACATATGACTATACAAATGTAATATATTCTTGTCTCTTCTCACATTCTCATGCTGTATACATATATGTACAACATGAGAAGGTGTCCCCTCAGGGCATTCAATTCCACTCGTATGTAGAAGAATTTTGATGTTCTGACTACTTGGGGACCTTGGTGTAGTGGTTATCATATCCGACTGGCAATTGGATGATCCTGGATTTGATTCCTGGTTGGTCCCTCATTTTTCATTTGCTCATTTTCTCTCCTATTCTTGTGTGGACACTCTTCTAAGCAAGCATCATTCTTTACATTATATATATATATATATATATATATATATATATATATATGTATATATATGAAAATTATTTTCCGAAAGTAACACGTGAAAAATATTTATGATGAATAAAACCACGAAGGAAAGGAAACACACAATGGTGCTCAAGCACTTTCGTCTAATGACATCCTCAGGATGTCATTAGATGAAAGCATTTAAGCATCATTCTGTGTTTCCTTTCCTTCGTGGTTTTATTCATCATATATATATATATATATGATGAATAAAACCACGAAGGAAAAAAGAAACACAAAGGGGTGCTCAAGCGCTTTCGTCTAATGACATCCTCAGGAACACTGGAGTGAAAGGACAGATCAAGGCAATATATAGGTTACAAAAATAAACATACATACATACATATTCACAATATATACATATATATATATATATATATATATATATATATATATATATATACATATATACATATATATAGTAAGCATAGAAAAAAATTGTGGGAGGAGCCAACATTTATATGGTCACAGAAGAATAAAGAAATAAAAATAAATATATATATAAATTGAGAAAAAATTAATTACAAAATAGTGCCTTAGTGATATATATGTCACAGCCTAAATAATCATAAAGAAATAAACAGGCAAATAAAAAAACCCATAAATATACATACATACATATATATATATATATATATATACATATATATATATATATATATATATAAAGACACTTTAGCACTTTGGCCGACCTTCAATATAAATTCAAATGGCTTTTTTATGGAAACAGGTCACAAAAGAATAAAGAAATAAAAATAAATATAAATATTGTAAGTGGAGTCTACCAATTCAAGCTCAAGAGGGAAGTTTTACAATCGATTTAATAGATGCTGCCAAATTGATATATATGTCAAAAAATAAAGAAATAAACCAAAAAAAAAAAAAAAAAATTAATTATTAAAAAAATAAAAAATAATAATAATAAATTGAAAGATAAATTTTAAGAGAGGCACACCAATTTATAAGGGAACAATTACCACATATGCATATTATAGTCACAAACGAATAAAAAAGTACAAGTAAATATAAATTGGAAAACAAAATGATGCCTAGATGATATATAAAGAACAATAAAATATATATACAACATATATACGGTATATATACGAAATATAAACGCAATATATACAGAATATATATATATATATATATATGCATAAGGGAAAAAAATTACCAAATTTGTTTTTATAATTATTGTCTGAGAAAACGGTAGGTCGCAAAAGAATAAAGAAATAAAAATAAATATAAATTGAAAAAATTACAAATAATACACGTACACATGTATACCACATAACCAAATATATATATACATATACACACATATATACAAACACACACACATATATATATATATATATATATATATACAAGCTTGACCTTCACGAAATGAGAAATCATCCCGCAGAACCTTTGTGAGGTTGTAAGGTAAGGTAAGGTACATACACATATACATATATATAATATATATATATATATATATTTAACTGCATACATACATACATACATACATATACACACATACATACATACATATACACACATATACATACAAACACATTTAACTGCAATGACCACACACATACTCACATACACATACATACATACACATACACGCATACAGCAAAAAATTGAAAAATAAAATTGTAAGGGAAACAACAGACAAAAACAAATTTTTTACCAAAGATTTAACAACCTGCCCTTTTTTGGTAAAAAATTTGTTTTTGTCTGTTGTTTCCCTTACAATTTTATTTTTCAATTTTTTGCTGTATGCGTGTATGTGTATGTATGTATGTGTATGTGAGTATGTGTGTGGTCATTGCAGTTAAATGTGTTTGTATGTATATGTGGTATATGTATGTATGTATGTGTGTATATGTATGTATGTATGTATGTATGCAGTTAAATATATATATATATATATATATGTATATGTGTATGTACCTTACCTTACCTTACAACCTCACAAAGGTTCTGCGGGATGATTTCTCATTTCGTGAAGGTCAAGCTTGTATATATATAATATATATGTGTGTGTGTGTGTGTGTGTTTGTATATATGTGTGTATATGTATATATATATTTGGTTATGTGGGTATACATGTGTACGTGTATTATTTGTAATTTTTTCAATTTATATTTATTTTTATTTCTTTATTCTTTTGCGACCTACCGTTTTCTCAGACAATAATTATAAAAACAAATTTGGTAATTTTTTTCCCTTATGCATATATATATATATATATATATATATTCTGTATATATTGCGTTTATATTTCGTATATATACCGTATATATGTTGTATATATATTTTATTGTTCTTTATATATCATCTAGGCATCATTTTGTTTTCCAATTTATATTTACTTGTACTTTTTTATTCGTTTGTGACTATAATATGCATATGTGGTAATTGTTCCCTTATAAATTGGTGTGCCTCTCTTAAAATTTATCTTTCAATTTATTATTATTATTTTTTATTTTTTTAATAATTAATTTTTTTTTTTTTTTTTTTGGTTTATTTCTTTATTTTTTTGACATATATATCAATTTGGCAGCATCTATTAAATCGATTGTAAAACTTCCCTCTTGAGCTTGAATTGGTAGACTCCACTTACAATATTTATATTTATTTTTATTTCTTTATTCTTTTGTGACCTGTTCCATAAAAAAGCCATTTGAATTTATATTGAAGGTCGGCCAAAGTGCTAAAAGTGTTTTATATAATATATATATATATATATGTATATATATATATATATATGTATGTATGTATATTTATGGGTTTTTTTATTTGCCTGTTTATTTCTTTATGATTATTTAGGCTGTGACATATATATCACTAAGGCACTATTTTGTAATTAATTTTTTCTCAATTTATATATATATTTATTTTTATTTCTTTATTCTTCTGTGACCATATAAATGTTGGCTCCTCCCACAATTTTTTTTCTATGCTTACTATATATATGTATATATGTATATATATATATATATATATATTAATATATGTATATATATGTGAATATGTATGTATGTATGTTTATTTTTGTAACCTATATATTGCCTTGATCTGTCCTTTCACTCCAGTGTTCCTGAGGATGTCATTAGACGAAAGCGCTTGAGCACCCCTTTGTGTTTCTTTTTTCCTTCGTGGTTTTATTCATCATAAATACTTTTCACGTGTCACTTTCGTGAAATAATTTTTCATATATATATATATATATATATATATATATACAGGGTGAGTCAAAAGTAGTGCCCGATTCCTGTCAGTTGATTGTTTGTTTGCCATTTGTATTACAGTGTACAAGAAGGTAGAAATAAATGAATGACATGTTTATCTAACCATTTATTCGGGGGGAAATTATTACGGAACTGTACCAAGCTGTTTTACTTGCAATTTTCAAAGTGCCCTCCCTCGTGATCGATGCACAATTGCAGCTGAGCAGGCACAGAGCGGCACACACGCTTGCAGAGTTCGATATCAATTTCCTCAAACTTTGCAGTGATTTGAGCCTTCAATTCCTGAATGGTACGAGGCTTTTCACGATAAACAAGGTCTTTCATGAGTCCCCAAAGAAAGAAATCTGGAGGTGTAAGGTCTGGGGAGCGTGCCGGCCACTCGATCAGACCGCGGCGGCCAATCCACTTTCCAGGAAAGTTTTCATCAAGCCACTGACGAACATGATGTCCATAATGAGGTGGAGCTCCATCTTGCTGGAAATAACAGTCCTGATCTTGTACCCTGGGCCAAAAGAAGGTTTGCAGCATATCCAGGTAAATTTCTGCAGTGACAGATCCCTCAAAGAAAAAGGGTCCAATTATCCCTAATGGAGATACAAAAATAAATAAACTAAGAAAATTAATAATCCGCAAGACAATTATTAACAACATGACTTCCCAGAAAGAATCTGACAGCCGAAAAAACAGAAATTGGGCGCTACTTTTGACTCACCCTTTATATATATATATATATATTAGGGTGGTTTTATAAATCTGATGTTGGAATATCTGTTATGCCAACCCGGCATTTGGTGCCACTAGCTTAAAAAATGATACACTAAAAAATGTTTTGAGATCAGGATATATTTAGGACTTGCTCAAAGCTATTTGTTTTTTTTTTATAAGACCTCCATCCATTTTATTGCTATTGGGACACATTTCAAAAGAATGGAGCCGTTATGTGAAAAGCATGCTGTCCATTTTGACAAATTAAATTATTAAAACATTGTAATAAGTGTTCCTTTCACACAACAGGTCATTAACCCCATCCCTGCTAATGACTGGTCCACAACCATCCATGCTGGGGGGATATTTTATTAAAAAAATAATTTGTGTATTGTACAAAAACAAAATATTTGAATTTCTCCATTGGCAATTTACATGACATATATTATTAGATAAATGCCAGATAATCATTGTTGCTTGGTTCGCATGATGGCAGACTTCTTCATTGGTGAAAAGACCTCCCAGTGATCTTCAATGACTTTTAGAAGGAACTGCTTCTGCTCTTTGCTGCATGTAAGAGATGCATTAAACTCTTGGATGAGTACAATACTGTGTTCTGCAAGGTCACTGATAACTTTCACCAACCAGATAGTAGCCTGGCTCCTCCTGTATGACTCATCAACTGGCCAAAGTGTTGGATCCTCCTCCAAGAAATCTTGAGGCAGTTCAAGTATTTCAAAAAAGTTCAGAGTTGACATGGTGACAAAATTGTGTAATTCTTTCCCACATACCTGGACAACTGGAGAGATCCATTTAGAAGGTTCCTCAGACCTGATTTTATTTTTCAGGGCATTTACCATCTGCCTCTTCTCCTCTGCTGCAATACTGACATCAAAGAAACTGAAGCCTACCAATGTTTCCGATAGATACCAAAGATGGCAGCTGAATGCTGTGCTGACAGCTTAGATATATCTCTATCAGCATAGTTAGCTAGTAGTCTAGGATCTGGCCCAGAGTTCGTATAAATTTCTGGGTGCAGAGGTTTTGACAACTGATCTAGACTAATTTTTGGGTGCAGAATCCGAATTTTTCTTTGCCATTGCACAAAATTGGTGCAAAAGTGGTCAAAATGGCAAAAAATTAGCAAAATTTTATCAGTTTTTCGTATTTTTGTCATTCTTGATTTGAAAAAATTTTTAAGGGCAATTTTTTATTTGAGAATCTGTTTTTGTAATATACTGCTACCTGAACCAAGAAAAATTATAAAAATGTCAAAAAATAGTAAAAATGAAATTTTTGGTTATTTTGGTGCATAAACTAGCTCTAACCAATCATATCAAACTAAATAGTCAAGAAATTAGATATTAATAGCTCTGCAAGAATATATTAAAACAAAATATGCACAAATGTCTAAATTTCGGGTATAAATCGATAAAAATGGTTGTAAAATACTTGAAAAAATAGCCAAAATATAAAAAAATAGTACTAATTTTTATGTTATTCTTAGGCTTGCTTGTTGTAAAATGCTTGAACTTCTTATAGAATCAATCTATTTGATTTCTTTAGAGTAACTAAGTCATATTTATTGTGTTTCTGGTTTAGTATTGGTAGTAGCTACAAATTGAGGATCCCTGTATTCATTATGTGATTCAACAGTTGGTAGACCATGGTAAGTAATAATCGAATTGAATATTTAAAACATAAATATAAAGACCAATGTGTTACAAATGAATTTTTATATGTATAGAATAGAACCAGTTTATTATAATTGCAGTTGCAAGAAGTCTTAGTGTATTTTATTTTTTCAGGATCTATGTCAACTTGTGCCAGAAAAGAAGCATAGCTCAAACCTTGGTTATCTTGTGCCAGAAGAACAAAAGCCCAAGTGGAGAGGAATATTTGAGTAGCGGAGAACATGGAATAAAAAATTTGCTTCAGTTGGCTTCTGCGTACCCAAATGATGACAGAAGCAAGCGTTTGAAAGCTCTTACTGAGAGTCAGACTCCTTATATCCAGTATCACAGCACTTCGTGCAATGCAACATATAAAAAGTTCATTGAACGTAGCCAGAAGTCTAAAAATGCTGAATCTGAACCCTCCGATTCCTCCTTAGGGGAAGCATTAACTCCTCCAGAAAATAGTTCAAGCAAAAGGATTAAAGACATTGACCATGATTTGTTTTGGATATGTACTCCAGGTCGTGCCCAAAAGTTATTGAGTTATGCTCACTTATTCCAAGACGATGTTTTTACCAGAGTAGCGATGTTGAATGAATACAAAGATGTATTCGCTGCAGATGTATTCTATCATAATAATTGTATAAAGAAGCATTTTGCAGCCTATGATCGCAGAATAGAGAAGATTTTGGAAAACAGACAGCAAGAAAATGAAGTTATGGGTTCTACTGACATGGTTCAAGAAGTGTTTAATGATGTAGTCTCAAAAATAGACTTCACAAGCTGTGGATACAGTGTCACCTACTTGAGACAAGAGATCAATAAAAAGCTGAACCAGGATGAATCTATCAGTAACTATTTGGTTAAGAGCCTGCTTATAGACAAATTTAAGGACACCATTTATTTTACATATCCTAGCAACAAACGAAAATCCCAGATGGTTTATTCTGTCCAGATTGAGAGTGCAAGAATTGTTGAAACTTTGCGGAAATCATCTGTCGAAAACGTTGCTAAGGACCTAAGGAAAGAGTTAAAAACTTACAGTTTTGGTTTACGCTCTAGCTATTGTGATCCAAACGATCTTGATCTAGCCTTAAAACGCTTCCAAAATGAACGTCCTCCAATATGGATGGAATTTCTTCAGCATTTGTTTTCCACCCGGAATGTATCAGATAGCAACAATCAGTTGATGCTGAAGTGTGACACTATCTTCCAGATGTTGTTTTACATCCTTCATAATGGTTTGGAGCCCACCCCATTGCATGTCGGATTTGCTCAAACTATACATAACCTGTCACAGTCTAAAGATCTTATTGAAATTGCAAACAAACGGAGCATTTGTGTAGGATATCAAGAAGTTCGCAAAATAAATTTTGCACTAGCAAAACGTACAATATCTTTATGTGGTTCACATAGAGTTCCAGTTCCTCCAGTATTTGATCAAAACCATCCAATTCAAGCAGCAATGGATAATTTTGACACCTTGGAAAATACCTTGTCTGGAATTGGTTCGACACACGATACGGTGCTAGTTTTATTCCAAAATGCTCCATTAAGCTCTGCACCAACACAACAGCATACTAATAAGATCAGTGAAGCTCCAGAGTCAACCCTCCGGCTTGGCAAGTTACAAAGCGTTCTTCCTTGCCAAGAAATTATCTCGATTGGACCAAGACATGAACGAGGTACAATAAGTCAAGATTTCCAAGTCTCTGAATACAAGGCAAACGATCATTTACTAGAGACTGTTAATCTCGACCATTTCCTGTGGTTTGTGATGCGATACAAACATAGAACAACCACAATACAGGGCTCTTCAACTAACTCAAATACTGATAATGATGACTTTGTTCCAAGCTTTGTTGCTGTCAAAAGCCCTTTTGTAGGAGATAGCTTGAAGCCTACAACTATTGCGTTCACTCCCATACTGCCATACAAAGCAACTGAATTTGATACCATTTTTACAACAATGATTAACTTTCAGGACGTGCTTAAGCAGCAGAATAAGCCATACGGTGCACTGTGTGTGATGAAGGAGTTTATGCTATTGCGAAGGAAATTCAGC
Source organism: Bathynomus jamesi (assembly GCA_023014485.1). Lineage (NCBI taxonomy): Eukaryota > Metazoa > Arthropoda > Malacostraca > Isopoda > Cirolanidae > Bathynomus > Bathynomus jamesi. The sequence continues at coordinate 378,661 of JAJOZX010002407.1, read as the reverse complement.
TCCTGAAAAAAGATCTGTTCAGTAATTTGTTTATCGGATTGGGTGGATTCTATTTTGAGAAGATTGTACTTGCTTGTATTGGATCTTATCTTCATATATCGGGAATTGAACCCGTTTTGGTTGAAAGCGAATGTTTCGGTCCAGACACAGTAAAACCTGTTATGAATGGCAATCATTATGAGAGAGCCAAGCAAGGATTATCTTTTGTGCATGAAGCAATAACAAGCATTATGTTCGATGGGTTTTTGAGTGTCGATGAACACCGTAACTTATATCAAGATGCTGCAACTAAAATTTCAATTATGGTTGCAGAACAAGAGCAATGGGACAACTTTAAGTTTTCGATATATACTCTATCTCAATCCTTTCAACAATATATAAAGCAGAGGTCTGACAGTAATGAAAACTTTCATTTCTGGTATCATTTTACCAATAGATTGTATCCAATCATCAGAGATTTAACCTACTCAATGCGGGCAGGTGATTGGTCACTATTTCTTTCTTTCGTACAGAGATCAATCCCACTTTTCTTCACCTGCAATAGAACCAACTACGCCAGATGGGCACCAATCTTCTTTGAGGATTGTTTAAACCTTGAGGTACATTTTCCTGATCTCCACAAATCATTCCTTAGTGGTGGTTTTGTAGTGAGGAGAATGACACAACAATGTAGTGGAGTTCCAATGGACCAGGCACTTGAGCAACATTATAATAAGCCTGCAAAAGTGTCTGGAGGATTAATTGGCTTTACTCGGAGAAAGGAAGCAGTGGCACTGTGGAATATTATTAAACATGAGGACTTATATTCTTCACAAATGAGGGGTTCCAGCCAGTTTGAAAATTGTGACGAGTATGATATTCATCATGAATACTCCAAGAGCATTGCCTTATCAAGCTCCAGTAATGTCCAAGCTATTCAACAGTACATTTACAAAGTTGGAAACATATTGAGCAAAACATTAGATGGTAAACCATTCAGAAACATTGCTACTGGTGAAGAGGATAAAGAGTCTTATACAGATCACATTACTTGCTTGGATAGATGAGATGTTGCTTCTAAGAATTTCAAAACCAAACGGCTTGAGAAAAAAAACAACTTTGTTTGCAGCAATTAAGAGGCAAAAATCTGCAACAGCGAGGAACACTTCCAGAAAACTAAAGGAATATGAAAAAAAAAAACCATTGCAGCACTGAACTACATTGCATTTGCTCAGCTCAGGGAATTTCCATTGAATCAATTACTTTCCATGAAATTACACCTCTTCCATTTTCTTGTAGACAGTGATGTTTTTTTGAAGAAATCTAAGAAATTGGAATTGGGATCGGAACTTGAAAAGAAACTGGGTGAAGACCTCCCATTGTTGTTAGAAGGGAATGATGCAATGATCATAGATTTTATGGCTCAAGTAAGGAAATTCCCTGTGAAAAAAGCAATGTTGAAAACATTTGGTGAATTTGCACAATCACTTTTAAATATGTTTTTGAGTATGGGATCCAAGTCAACCACAATTCATATCTTATTTGAAAATTACAAGGCTTCAAGCATCAAGACTGGAGAATGGATGAGACGATCAATTGCACATTCAAAAATACAAATTTCCATAACATCACCTGAGCAGAGGTTTCTAATTGACTTCAACAAGTATTGGAGTTCCACAGATAAGGCAAACTTCCAAAAATTTTTTGTTAGCTTTTTCATGGAAAACTACCATGGAGATAAAGTAATTGTACTGGGAGGTGGTACTCTTGAAAAACCTGAAGTTTGTGTCCAATTCCAAAATGGGAAGGTCTGCGAAATTCCTGAGCTTTGTTCTTCACAAGAAGAAGCAGATGACAAAGTGATATTACATGTAAACTATGTGGTGGATAAAGCAATGCCTGGTGGTGAAGCTACAGTTTCAGTAGCTACCAGTGATACTGATATTTTTGTGTGCCTCATCTACCATTTAACAAAATGGATTGAGCATGGCCTGAAGGAATTATGGTTTGTTAAAGGCTCTGGAACAAGTCACAAAATCATTCCTCTGCATGGCTTGCATCAAAAGCTTGAAAACAATTTGATCCAAGTTTTACGTGCCTTGCATGCTTTAACTGGCTGTGACAGTCAGTAAAGTAGGCACAAAATCTAGTGCACTGAAAAAGTCAAACTACTTTGATGAAATTAAGGACTTTGGCAAGGAACCACTTACAGAGGAAATAATCGAAGGTGCCAAAAACTTTCTGGTTCATTGCATCAAACCCAAGTCAAAATCCATATCATTTGATCAACTAAGATCTGAGCAATACTACAAAACTGGGGACAAAATTGATTTTACTCAGCTTCCTTGCTCTTCAAAAAGTATTAGACTGCATATTAAATGGGCATATCTTCAGTGCAAACTTTGGCTTCACTCTCCATATGGCTCCGTATCTTAAAATTTAAATCCACTTGACTATGGTTACGTAAAGTCTGATGAGGGACTTTTGGAACCTCAACTAACCGATCACCCAGATAAACCTCAGGATTTGATTGAACCTTGCAGCTGCAAAACCTGTACAAGAGGTCAAAATGCCCTTGCACTGCATCATCCATACCATGCTGCTCATTCTGCAAGTGCAATCAAAGAACATGCCAAAATCTAATGCCTGAATTTCAGCAGTAACTGAATAAAATTACAGATGAACAAATCTGTACATTGTACTTCTGTTTCATTTTCATGGTGTCGGAAGATGATACCACAAAAGCCATAGTGTTTTTATTTGTAAATAATGTTTCAATAAAAGTTTCAAATAAACAAAAAAAAGAAAAAAAAAATGGAGCCTCATCGTTAAATGAAGTTGTTCTCACTAAGTTAGCTATAACTTAGCCCATTGCTGTGGTGCTGCACTGAGAAGACCACCTGAGTGACGGTAACACTCTTTCTCAATCACATAAGCAGCCTTGACAGTTTTTGTCATTTTTGCCAAACTCTGCCACTTTTGCAAGATTTTCAGTCAACTTCATCATCAGAAATAATACATGATCTTATCTCAGTCTTTTACAACATGCAAACCTAAGAGTTTTATAAAATTAGCACTTTTTTATATTTTGTCTATTTTTTCAAATACAGTGGACCCCCAATTTGAGTACGTAATCCGTTCCAGCATGGCGTACTCAATTTGAAATGTACTCAAATCAAACTTAATAACCTATGGGAATTAATTAATTCGTTCCAAAACCCAAAAATTTCACCCCACCCCTACTTTTTCTATAGAAATTGGCCTACAAAATTTAGTAATTGTATTAAAAATAGACAGAATAGAATACAAAATACATACCATACAATATAGACAAAATAGAATATGCTATATTTTCACTATTTTATGCTGTAATCAACAGAAACTAACGTAAATAAACACTAAGTACAAAGTCAGAAAACAAAATGTACGAAATTCTAACAGAAATCCCTAAGAACACCTGTACTATTCAAAACATTAGACCCCGAATGTTCCCACAACGAACGCTCTAGACAAACTGAAACGCGTTCGGCGTCGCCGGCTGGCGTACTCAAGTCGAGTCAATAGGAGCCTATGGACGAGCGTACTCAAATCAAAAATATGCAAATTGATGCGTACTCAAATCGGGGGTCCACTGTATTCTACAACAATTTTTAATCATTGTAACCCAAAAATTTAGCATTTGTACATGTTTTTGTGTTAGGAAATTTTAGTAGAGCTATTAATATCTAATTTCTTGACTATTTAGTTCGATAAGATTGGTTAGAGCTACTTTATGCACCAAAATAGCCAAAAATTTCATTTTTGCGATTTTTTGACAATATTTACTTAATTTTTTACCATTTTTGCTGTTATTTTTTGACATTTTTGTCAGTTTTCTTGGTTCAGGCAGCAGTATGTCACAAACACAGATTCTCAAACAAAGAATTACTTTTAAAAAAAATTTCAACTCAAGAATATGACAAAAATACAAAAAACTGATAAAATTTTGCCTTTTTTGCCATTTCGACCACTTTTGCACCAATTTGGTGCGATGGCATAGAAAAATTCAGATTCTATGCCCCAAAATTAGTCTAGATCAGTTGTCAAAACCTCTGCACCCAGAGATTTATACGAACTCTAGGCCAGATCCTGTACTATAGTGCATGGAGGAGATTCAGATTGTTTCTCGGAGCTTCTACTGAAGACGGACTCTGAAACCAGTATTTGACATAGATGGCCATGATAAAGAGGCTTACTTCCTGGAGGTGGCTCCACACCATATCACTGCACAATGGCCTTCTTGATGATCTTTGTTGCTGCTAGAGGGGAAACTCTTTGCAGAAGAGCCACATTTTGATGGCATACATAGCTTGAGCCATCCAATGAGCTCAATGTATTGCTCCTGGATATCGGAAATGGATCCTGCATGGCGGGACCTCTCCAAGGAAGATAATCATCAGTTCAAGGAACTTACAGTAGTGATCCTATGGCTAAAACTTGGACAGCTGGTCAACAGCAAATGCAATGACCTAATCCTTGTGATAAATGGATATAAGACTGAGGTCTTCTTCATCCACTGAGGAGTATGCTGTCTTATTGTCTTATTGAGGTGAGGCCAGTAGTCCAGGAACTGACCAAAAAGCTGAATATTTGGAGATTTGGGCTGGAGACATCATTTACTGAAGACCATCTCTAGGAGTATCTCCGAGATGTGATGTTGCATGCCAAATTTAATAAATTCCTCCCAAGCTCAGTTTCCAAATGAACACAAACTCCTCCCTTTGAACCAGTGTTGGACATGGTGGTGTCAAAACAGAGCCCCTTCACTCATTCCACATGATGGCACTCCCAATTACTTCGACTTTCCTGATTTAAGTTTGGAACTGCCAGCAACTTCACCACGTTTTGTCCAGATACAAGAATCAGGAGATGGTCTACTTTGTCTGGACCAGGACCAGAGTAATCCCCCATGATTTTGCCATCCCAATGCAAGATTAGAGGAACTCTGGGGCGAAACTTTCCTTCATTTCATGAGCAAACTTCTTATGTTCTATCTGCTCCTTGCAGATAGTGCTTGGCTGATCATCAGGTCTTTTACTTTGTGACCAAATTGGCTCATGGATGCTAATGCTGAAAATATATGTGCTGCTTGCCAGTCAGTCGCATTAGTCCAATCTACTGCAGCTGCCACTTCAGGTGTCACCACACTTACAGTTCCACGAAGTCAAGCTCATTTAGGAGCACATGTTTCTGATGGTGCAAGCGCTTCCTCCACTTCTGATGAGTTGCTCGATGGAGACAACAAAAGAATTGTAACGTTACTTGTAGCAGCACTTGATGAAGCCTCTTTGCCAGTCCACTTTGAAGCTTCCACTCTCCTCACAATATGTTCTTCTTGCAGAGTGAGTTTTCTGTCGACTCCAGCCATTGTGCCCCTCTGTCCTTTCTCCTGTTGAGCTTCCAGGAATTGTCTGTCCTCTTCAATTTTCATCATCTGCATGGCATCCTGGTGGGTGATGTCAAAGAGGTTGTCTAACCCATCTTGAAATGTTGCCTGGTTGGCAAGGTTCATGGCAGTCTTTCAGTTGATATTCTTCTTGAGCACTTGCCACTCAGTATGAAGCTTCTTGATGTGTTTGACAACATGTTTAGCAGCTTTTTGGGCACTCAAGCTTTCATCCAAATTGGAAGCAAGAGATCAGCTATCTTGGACGCACTATCTTTAAGAGTCAATTTTTGCTGATTGTGGAAATGGAATAGAACAGCCAATACTTGATGGTGAGTTGGGAGCCTCGATGATATAAAGTTTGCCTGAGTAACATCAACCAACTAGATGGCACTGACACACATGTTGTCATCAACATCATTGCTCCTGAGAAGTCGAAAGAAGCGCAAATTTGTTAAAACCTGTGTCACTAATATTGTGTTGCAAATATGATTTTTTTATGTTAATTTTTTTTAGGTTTGATTTTTATATTTTTTATTTTTTTTTTTTATAAACTTTGTTTTATTTTTATATAAATATTTATTTTTTTTTTGCTTCAAGGACATCATCATAATGGGATACTGTAGCTAAATTATATATATAGTATGAATTTCATTGATTCCTATTTAATATTAATATTTTATATTCTTAAAATTTCAAATGAGTTGAGCAAATCCTAAATGTCATTTGATCATAAAAATATTCCTGCTTTACAGTTTCTACCCCAAGTGCACTAGATGATGAGTTAGCAAAGAAAAAAATTGGAATAGAATTCCACCTCTGAGATAAAACCACCCTATATATATATATATATATTATATATATATATATATATATATATATATATATATATATATATATATATAGTCTGGATGTTCTGGTCTCGATGTTCCTCGCATGTGACAGATGTAAAATTTACATTTGGATCAGCTTTTTGACAAGCTTTAGATGCTTTTTTAAAAGGTCTCCAATATCTGCTTCTTTAGATAAACATTGTTTTTTATGGAGGAAAGAAGAATGTATATCATGCAACTGCATCACTTCTTCTGCGGAATAACAACTCTTCATTTTGGCAAATTTAAATTTTTCAAGACATGCTTCTGCTTCAGCCCATGTTATTTTTGCAATTTCCTCATCACCTTCATCTTCAGAGTCTTTCTGTACAATCTCAGCAGTTTTAGGATTCAGAACACTGTCAAGTAGTTCAGCATCAGTCAATACACGAATCACATCAACATCTTCATCTACCTCACACCATTTTTGAAGTTCAGTTTCTTGTTTGCAGATGTGTGTTTTTTACCACATCAAGAATGTGATGGAGTACTCCTTTACTTTGCCTTCCATTAAATCCTTCAAGCTCTTCTTCCTCTGAAGATCCATCAGACGAAAACATAACATTTGGCCACAATTTTCTCCAAGCCCCCTAAAAGTTACATTTTTCACAGTGTTCAATGCCCCTGAAAGACCATAAATTGCATCTTTAATGTTAAATTTTGCTTGGAAATCCTGCATAGAACAGTTATGATTAACCAATTTTTGAAGAAAACTTGCTCTATAAAACATTTCATGTTCTGTATTATTTCTTGGTCTATCAGTTGAATGAAATGTTACATTGGCTGGCAGGTAAATGGGGAAAATATTTCCAGAAACAAGCCGAGATTCATGAGGGTTGGCTCTATAATTGTCCAGCAAAAAAAATAACTTTATCTTCTGGTTTGCCAATATTCTTGAGGTGTGCCTTAACTTCTGGAACAAAATGATGATGGAACCAATCATGAAAAAAGTCCTTGTCCATCCAGACATTACTTTGTAACTTATAAATCATTGGTAGATGGGTAAGACCTTTAATTCTCTTGGTTTATTTAATTTACCAATAACAAGCAATTTTGTTCTATGCATGTCTGCAGCATTTGCACAAGTTATGACAACCTAACACTTTTTCGTTTAAATCCAGATGCAACAGTTTCATTTGAGCGAATTATGGTAGAGGTAGGTAAACAATGCCATAATAAACCTGTTTCATCAGCATTATAAATCTGATCAGGTTTTAATTCATGCTCAGAAACTAATGAAGCAAAAATCTCAATATTTTTCAGTTGCATTATGATCAGTTGACTTTTGCTAAATGACATATCAAGTCTCCTTATGCCATGATGAAGTTTAAAGCATGTCCAGCATTCAGAAAATACACACTTATCACTTACTTTCGTGTCATTGTAAAACTGCTTAGCTTTCTTGATTATCATCAGCCCTGAAATTGCAACACCTTGTGACTGTTTCAGTTTAAACCACTCAAAGTACAGTATTGAATTATTCTAGCTTGGGTTTATGTAAAGGTTTTCAAGTTTCTATTCCCTTAGAAGAGTCACTTTCACTATGAAACTTTAACAAATGATCTTTTTGAGCCTTTATATCATAAACTGTTGAAGAACCAACATCGTAATCATGCATGAATATGTTGCAGTTTTCACTTTTCTGTAAACATTTATAAATTTCAATTTCCTGCTGCAATAGGGTGTCAATTTTAGGGAGCAAAGTGAAATCGTTAGATTTTCAAAGACTACTGGTGACCAAATGATGCATTTTTATGTGCTAAACTGAAATATGGCTTTAAAATCCAGATTTGACCACTCCTAGCTACTTATATTTGCAATTGAAGTTTACAAAAAATCAGCAATTTTTGCAAGTATTTTTTATTGTATATAACTACATTTCACATACATTACATACAATTAAAGACATTTTGATTGTATTTCAATATTAAAACAGAAATATAGATAGGTTTCTTGAAATTTGCCAAGGATGCCATGTCTGCCTTGCTCTTGTTCCTGGACATGAGCTCCCTACTGGCCACCTGGCCACTGATGTATGCCTCCCTCCTCTCTGTGAGTAAACATGTTGCTGCTTCAGTTGTCATCCTTACACACCTCTCTACTAACTGTGTGTGTGAGGGCCATGCAGGAACTTCCATTGGTCTATCCAGAAACTCCTTGATTGCAGCAGTGGTGAGGGAGCAGGTCAGAGGAGGCTCAGTCATGCCAGAGTTCCAGTCAATAAGCTCCAAGAGTTTGGTGGCATCTGGGTTGATGTCAGGAGTCTTCCTGGGTCTGACACTGCAGTCTCCTACCTGTGTGTCCTCATCTCCACCTCTGATTTCCAGTATCCTCTTCACTGCCTCCTTCCTCTCCTCCTCCACCTCACTGCACAGCATGGCCTGGAGCACAGCCTCAGTGTGCATACCAGGCTGATCTCTTCACTGTAGGCATCACTATTCCTATCACCTCCTCCTGACTTCTGAGCAGCTCCAGCTGGTACAGTACATGCCAGGGACCCTCCACCCAGCTGCAATTTAACTTGATGTTGAACCAGTTTGGCATGTAGACTCCCACTATGAATTCCACAATTATCCTCAGATTCTTCAGGTTCCTACCCTTCAGCCCATGTTTGGAAATCCACAATCTGCAGAACCTTAGAGCCATGGTGACCCACCTACTGTGACAGACTGGCCCAATCTCCAGGAGAGCTACACTCTGAGGTACCTCTCCCGATCTGATGGCAGTAATGATTCTGTAGCCATATGATTGGTCTGTGCTGAGGTCCTTGACTACCTCCTGACTGAGATGGAGTAGAGGAGGACCAACAGTGATCCTTGTAAGTTGGATTGATCTCCAGCTCAGTGGCAGTGTCTAACATCTTCCCTCGGGGCCCAGACCATTTGTTGTTGCTCAATGTCTTGCCATCCAGTGCAGTCACCAGGTGTCTGAGACTCAGCTCCCAGTGTGCAAGTCACAGACAATCCACACCAACTTCCTTCTAAGCTTGGCCTCCACATAATGCATTACTCCTCCCTCCCAGCCAGTATTCACATTAGTACTGTCACCTCATTTGACCAAAAGGGTCTGGTCTGCTCCTCTCTCTCTGTGTCAGTTCACCAGATGATCAGCAATGACCTCAGCATGACTTCTCTCCTCTGCAGCTTCCTCTGGTACAAAATGCCACAAATATTTCTCACCTGGTTCATTGCACACTGTGTAGTGTTCTTCCTTAATGAGGCCAGGAAACGGCCTGTCACTGCCCTCAGCTTCCATCATCACTTTGGTGTCATCTCTTTTCCCATCAAAATGATACAGGTGATGCCATTTTCCCTAATCTCTTCATCAAACTTCTTGACCAGCTCCTTAGTCAGTTTCTCCTGAGCCCTCCTCACCATGTTGTGGTCAATCACCAGTGCTGTGTCAAACTCTGTGATAAGACCAGCATCAATCCAAGAAGCAGTGGCAATCTTTGCAGTCTCTCTCAGCCCAGTGTGATGTCTCAAGCTAGCCAGAGCTATGTTGGTGATATCTTCAGTGTTGTTTTCTTCTTAGCCACAGGCAAGGAAGTTGTCGCAGCCTCTAGTATGAAGTCTTCATCCTCCTCTCTCCTCCCTGCCTCCTCCAATTCCATCTCCAGCAGTGACTCCTCCCTCAACTCCTCCTCTTTCTTGGCTGACTCCTCTGCCTTCCTCTCCTCTTCTCGCAGCACTGCTTCCTGTCTCCTGGTCTCAGGGTGATCAGCTAGACCCATCTGGTGTGCCCCCACACTGCCCACCTTTTCTCTCTGACCTTTAATGAAGGCAACTCCTGCAGCTGCAGTCAATGTGAACCTCACTGTTGCAGACAGGGTTGCACCCAAGCTCACTGCAGCTCCTGATCACACAGTGACAGGTCAGGATGTCCACCAATTTGTCCAGTTTCATCATGAACCTATCTTTGACCTCTAGCTTCACATTGCCAATGGACACCTTCACTGCCTCATCCCACAGTGCCTTCACTTTAGCCCTGATCCTGACTCAGTGTTGATTACAGGTCCTGTGAATAGAGCATTGGCCTTTCTCCACTGAGCCAGTAGCCCTGGAACAATGCGTTGTTAATCAGGTCATTAACTGGGTAATTCCTCCAGTCTTCCTCACTCATCTCTCTCCTCAACAAACCATACCTCAGCAGATCTTGGCTGTGGGCAGCTCAGCAGGGGGAAGTTCCCTCCCAGTCCCCACCAAATGACTTCGGTGACAACTTGATTTGCTTGGGTTCTGATTTCTTTCTGACTCAATTGACTCATCCTGTGGACCTGTGAACAAAAGAAATGTCATTGAAATTTGGATAGGCCTACTGATTATGCTTACATGAAATTAATGTGAAATTCTTAATATCTTCCTATAAGCTCAGATAAAAGGTTGCGTTGTTATAGGTCCAAGACTTAATTATTCAAAGTAATGACAATTTCATATATCATATCAAAATATACAGAAAGTTTGGGTCACAACAACATTTCAAATAATTTGAATTACACAATATTTACATTACAAAGTAATCAAAATTGTCAAAAAGAAGGGAAAACATGCATTCACAATCAAAACTCCAGCATTTGTGACTATGTGAAACTTAGAAACCATACTGCACACCAAAAATAACCAAAGTTGACCACACATATCAATGGCACATTGATATACGATGCTACATTCATATTTAGGTTATATTTCAAACCTTTATGGTCAAATATAAGTAGGTAAATGGCTTTTTTAAACAACACTAAAGATACTTCTAAGTTTGCTAGATAATGACATCATGTGAGCATTAGTAGTTTTTGAATTGTTGACTTTACTAAAATTGACACACCCTACTGCTATTTTTATTTTTCCTCTTCCATGAAGCAGCTGGTGGAGCTTAGAAACAGTGGCACCACCAAGTGTCTGAAGTTTGCTGCTGGTTAGCAACAAAATTATGCTTTTGACTAAGGTTTACAAAATTAAGGGGCATTTTTTAAAATGCCAGTTTCTGAAGAATTCCAGTTTGTAAGGTTCTATAACACAGAATTTACTGCATTTTGTTTTGAGAGAAAATTAAGAGGTTAAAAGAATTTGAAAGAATAATTTAATTATGATTATTATAATTTAACTTTATTATCATTAAGTTCAATTCTTTTGGGAATTGAACTTAATGATAAATTGGACTCAAAGAACTTGAATTTAAGATATCATTGCTCTCAAACTTTATAAACTATTGAAAAAATATTTTCAATTCAACAACTTATACAAATTGTGCAAGTGGATTACAAAGATTTAGAATTCTGCCGAAGAGATACCATATGAGCAAAACTTAGTAAAACTCGTATTACCCTACTACTAAATTGAAAAATTTGATGAGTGAAAAATGAATATTTGTGAAGTTATTTTTAGTTTATTATTATTACATTGTATAAATATAGTATATACAACCAGCCATAGATATACATAGGATGCAATACTCATTTTACAACCATTCCCTCCAGACCCAAGATTATTACAGACAGGTGATGTTTGCCAATTCAAATAGCCAAATTTTAAATTAATACCAAATCATCATGTTCAGTTTGACCACAACTACATCATCTGGACACACAGGATGGTCCTCCCATCCAACTACTACCCAGACACAATTGCTTAACTTTGTTGATCTATGGGAAGTAGTAGTGTAACAATGATTACAACATAGACCTACATGTAGTACAACAACTTTAAAAGAAAAGTAAGAAGAAACTATGGGATATAAATGATCAGAGGACTTAACATTTTCATAAAGCAAGATTAAGAATTGAACAAACTGATCAAAGCAGCATGTTCTAACTATGAAATTCCTTATCAGCAGTATTTCAGTAAGAAGCAGTCTCCTTAGCATAATCTTGTTACAAAGGCTCAACATTTACCATAAACAAGTGATATATGGATTGCGAGTAGAGCATGCCTTTTTTGAGTTTAATGGTCTCTAGTTGATGGGAGATTTTAAACAGTAAGCAGTCCTCACAGTTATCCTATTCCCTGAAGCTCTCAGTGAACACAATATAAGTGAATGAATATAAAAAACTTTAGAAGAGGTCAGTAATCCTGCTAGCAAAGTTCATCTTATAGTGAAAAAAAATGGAAAAAATGTGGTAGTCAGAGTATGAGAAAATGGCCTGCAATCTTTATCCTGTTTCATTCATACCCTACAACAGGGTATTAGTGATTCAAGTTTTGAACAAATGTTTTGTAAAAGATATTTCTATATGTAGGAATACAGTAAGTCCTCTATTTACATGATAGATGCATTAATGGAAACCAGCATTTATATTAAAAGTATAAAAATAAAATCCCATTTTCCCCCAGAGATAATGTATTATAAGTTAAGTGTGTTCAGCCTAAGAAATTTTAACTATATTGCTGTATACAAGAATTATATAGAACAATGTTTATTATACACATACATTAATAATAGAATATAAAATACATTATGAAATTTTGTACATACTGTACTTACTGGAGATGGCTCCAAAGACTGCTTAAAGTGGAACCTCATCCTTCTTGGGGCTCCTCCTTGGTGAAACTAAGGTCGATGATGAGGTTGAAAGTGGGCTCTGGGGTGTTGCAGGAATTCTTTCAACCTTTTTGAAGTAGGTAAACAGTGATGTCTGTCTTGCCCTTTCCTCTTTTTCTTGGTACAACTCCCTGTAACAGTGACTGAAATTTTCCACACCTCTGCTCCATGTTGGGGTCATTCTCTACTGCAATTTCCTTTGTTGCATTGAGGTGAGAATAAATCTGACAGTTGTTTGGTGGGTAGCTGCTTACAGGGTGGCAATGTTACTACTTCAACTTCTCCTCCTCTGCTTGTTCTTGCTGCAGCTGTACCAACTCTTCATTTGACAAATCTTCTAAATGACCTCCTACAGATCCTGCATATCATCTTCATCAAAGCCAGCATCCTTGGCAAGACCAACAATTTCTTGTTGGATTTCTGGCACTGACTTCTCAAAACCCTGGGAGTCATTTACACATTCCAACCAAATCTGCTTCCATACACCATTCATGGTTGCAGAAGTCACTTCATCTCATGATAGGCTGATGTTGTCAACTGCTGCCTTCTGATTGTTGGCTATCACCATCTGTTTCTCCATGGGCTGGAGCAAAGATGTGGTGTTTGGTGGCAAGAAAAAAACACAAATGTTAGGAAAAAGATCTTCCAGGTTTACAGGGTGTTCAGGGGCACTGTCCAGGATTAGCAATGCTTTGTCAGCCAGGTTGTTTTTGCCACAATATTCCTTGACAAAAGGAGCAAAATATCCAGTGAACCACTCTGTAAAACTTGCCATAGTGACCCATGCCTTCTTATTGGCCATCCAACTAACAGGCAGATTGTCCTTGCTAAAGCCTCTTAGAACCCTGGTATTCTCTGAATAGTATACTAATAAGGGCTTCAACTTTGCATCCCCTGCAGCATTGCCACCCAAAAGAAGTGTCAGGTGATCTTTGGCAGCTTTGAACCCTGAAAGCTGTCCTCTCTTCTCTGGAAATGTAGGTTTGAGATGGCATCCATTTCCAGTAGAGCCCAGTCTCATCAACATTAAACACTTGCTGGGGTGGTACCCAGTTGATTCGCCGATGGATGTTTCACCGATGGCTGTTTCGCTGAATGGACGATTCGCCAAACGGACTGTCATTAATATTTCTATGACAAAATACACACGTTGCCTATCTTAACCTGGACACTCAATTCAAAAGACAAGAGTGTTTTAGCACTTGATGAACTTATTTTTATATTATATTACATTTCATTTGGAAGACATGAACCCACTTGGGTGAAGGGGTCTGTCAAGTTTATTCAAGGTTATTCAGTTGAACTCCAAATCTAAATTCCATAACTCTTTATTCAGAGCTATTGAACAATAGGGACCCCAGCCTTCTTTAGTTAGCTTTATAAGGCTAACTAACGAAAATATCATGACGTAACCTAACCAATCATCAAGGGCATACAGTTAACCTAATGACTGGTTAGGTTAGGTTGTGATATTTTCGTTAGTTAGCCTTATAAGCCTAACTAAAGAAGGCTGGGGTCCCTATTCTTCAATAGCTCCGAATAAAGAGTTATGGAATTTAGATTTGGAGTTCAACTGAATAACCTTGAATAAACTTGACAGACCCCTTCACCCAAGTGGGTTCATGTCTTCCAAATGAAATGTAATATAATATAAAAATAAGTTCATCAAGTGCTAAAACACTTGTCTTTTGAATTGAGTGTCCAGGTTAAGATAGGCAACGTGTGTATTTTGTCATAGAAATATTAATAAACGTCCATTTGGCAAAACGTCCATTTGGCAAAACGTCCATTTGGCAAAACGTCCATTTGGCAAAACGTCCATTTGGCAAAACGTCCATTTGGCAAAACGTCCATTTGGCAAAACGTCCATTTGGCAAAACGTCCATTTGGCAAAACGTCCATTTGGCAAAACGTCCATTTGGCAAAACGTCCATTTGGCAAAACGTCCATTTGGCAAAACGTCCATTTGGCAAAACGTCCATTTGGCAAAACGTCCATTTGGCAAAACGTCCATTTGGCAAAACGTCCATTTGGCAAAACGTCCATTTGGCAAAACGTCCATTTGGCAAAACGTCCATTTGGCAAAACGTCCATTTGGCAAAACGTCCATTTGGCAAAACGTCCATTTGGCAAAACGTCCATTTGGCAAAACGTCCATTTGGCAAAACGTCCATTTGGCAAAACGTCCATTTGGCAAAACGTCCATTTGGCAAAACGTCCATTTGGCAAAACGTCCATTTGGCAAAACGTCCATTTGGCAAAACGTCCATTTGGCAAAACGTCCATTTGGCAAAACGTCCATTTGGCAAAACGTCCATTTGGCAAAACGTCCATTTGGCAAAACGTCCATTTGGCAAAACGTCCATTTGGCAAAACGTCCATTTGGCAAAACGTCCATTTGGCAAAACGTCCATTTGGCAAAACGTCCATTTGGCAAAACGTCCATTTGGCAAAACGTCCATTTGGCAAAACGTCCATTTGGCAAAACGTCCATTTGGCAAAACGTCCATTTGGCAAAACGTCCATTTGGCAAAACGTCCATTTGGCAAAACGTCCATTTGGCAAAACGTCCATTTGGCAAAACGTCCATTTGGCAAAACGTCCATTTGGCAAAACGTCCATTTGGCAAAACGTCCATTTGGCAAAACGTCCATTTGGCAAAACGTCCATTTGGCAAAACGTCCATTTGGCAAAACGTCCATTTGGCAAAACGTCCATTTGGCAAAACGTCCATTTGGCAAAACGTCCATTTGGCAAAACGTCCATTTGGCAAAACGTCCATTTGGCAAAACGTCCATTTGGCAAAACGTCCATTTGGCAAAACGTCCATTTGGCAAAACGTCCATTTGGCAAAACGTCCATTTGGCAAAACGTCCATTTGGCAAAACGTCCATTTGGCAAAACGTCCATTTGGCAAAACGTCCATTTGGCAAAACGTCCATTTGGCAAAACGTCCATTTGGCAAAACGTCCATTTGGCAAAACGTCCATTTGGCAAAACGTCCATTTGGCAAAACGTCCATTTGGCAAAACGTCCATTTGGCAAAACGTCCATTTGGCAAAACGTCCATTTGGCAAAACGTCCATTTGGCAAAACGTCCATTTGGCAAAACGTCCATTTGGCAAAACGTCCATTTGGCAAAACGTCCATTTGGCAAAACGTCTATTTGGCAAAACGTCCATTGGCGAATCGACCGGCCACGTGCTGGGGTATAATTGCCTTCATCTATTAATGCTTTAAGATGGGCAGGGTAATGGGTAGTGCCTCTGAGTCAGCACTAGTAGCCTCTCCAGTCACCTTGATGTTATAGAGGCTACTATGGTATTTAAACTGCTGAAACCAGCCTCTACTGGCTGTAATTTTCTGTGCACTTAAGGACTCTCAATACTCAATCTTTGAGTCCTGGAATAAAAATGAAAATTGTAATGCACAGTACATTTTTCATGTGAGAAAATGGTGCAGCAACACAAACTGACTGACACAGTGCACATTGACAGGGTAATAGTGTGGCACTGAAGAATGCCTGTACATATTATTTACATATACATGAGCACAAATGGTTCCACCAGCCAATTGGTCATTTGTTAAATCATGTAAGTACAGATCACCATCATGTATACTGAATAAGGTTCCCTATTTTGTTGATTGTGTATAAGTAAATCCTTGTAAATTGAGTTCACATATAAAGAGGACTTACTGTATTGTATACCACTTTAATCACTCCCTTTAAGCTATGACAAAACTATCTACTCTACAAGATTAGCTTGGAGTTCAAAAGCATAATCTGGTCCAAGATGTCTACATTCAGTTGAATACCTCTTTTTGTGTGTTGGAGAGAATATTAGAAGAGAAAAAGTCAATTGCTGCATATTCCACTGATAGTGAGGAAGCTGCATATCATTGAGAAACTTGCACAACTACTACAACCTTTTGAAGAGAGAACTGTACAATTTAACAAATGGAAAGCAACAGCATCTATCTTTATTGAAACAATTAGGCCAGCCACACACAGGATTGTTTTGTGACTCATGACATTGTTGTTGTTGTTGGTTCGCCGATCAGTCCACCCTGATTGAGCAAGCTGGCAGCACACAGGTAACCGATCACTCTCTCTGGAGTGGACCAGAGGTTCAGTGCACTAGTGATGTGTTGTGTTCTATGTTGTGCTAGAGCAGCACAGTCTGTCATAATGTGTTCAATTGTTTGTGGTGTGTCCTGGCACAGGTAGCAGGTGTCATTTGTGGAGTTGTCTAGTCTATGTTTATATGTCTGTAAGTTGGAGTGATGTTCACATCAGAATCGTGCTAAGTTAACTTGATCCGATCTACTCAGTCTGGTCTCTGACTCGTTAATGGGTAGCAGCTTCGCACCTCGGACCGCATTCAGACTGAGTCGTGTCAGTGCTTTGTGGGTTAGGTGTGTGTGTGTGTGTGTGTGTGACACTCAGCCTGTAGGCCGGGCTGAAACTCAAGATAGAATTAATCAGAGTCATTAACAGTTGGCTTTTGATATAAAAATAAGATTCCTGAAAAAAATAATTGGTGGCCACCAACATGTGTCCAGCCACCCCCATTTTTGTAAAAACATCTAATGCCGCACTAGCAAAATCAGGAAAATGGCAATATCTCTTCTTCTGAACATGCTAGAGAGATGGTTTGCATACCAAAAGATGCAGAATTTGATTTAGAACAAATTATTTTGAGTGGTATTTTTTCATAAAACCTTTAGTTTTTGTTATTTTAGAAAAACTAATTTTTGGGGCCCATAGACCCCCTTTCAATGGACCTTAGTGACAAAAGAAATTCTAAAATAAGCATGATTTGGCTTTTTGATTACTAACATTGCCCTAAAAGGATATTGACATGGACATAGTGATCACATGATATGACTTTTCCTTGTTATCTTGCATCCATTATGCTTGATTAAAGAATAGAGGGTGGGACTGCTTCATGAACTTTTTTTTAACGTAATAAATTGAAAACTTTTTCAGGTGCCTTTGTTATAAGTTTCCAACTGCAATTTGTCATTGAATTCAACATTTGCAATATAAAGTATGACTTCCACAAGGAAAACAGTTGCTAAAGTACTTGGTGATGTACGTTTTATGCCAGCAGAACAGTTTCTTTTAGGGAAATTGCCTACGTTGAAGCAAGTTATTGAAAGGTGTTTGTGTTTCAGAGACTATAAAACAGATGCTGTACTGAGAGCTACTTCTGAGGAATTGCATAAATTGTGGGTCATATATAATGTTTATCCAATATCAGTAAATGCCATACAGAGCTGACTGAAAACCCAAATAAAGGAATTCAACCGCCTTCTGAAGTATGACAAAAAGAAAAGGGGACCTAAATATCATCAAGATCTGGATGATTTTCTGAAAACTGTAAACGTTTTATTTGACATATATCAACATGATCACAAACTGTTGGCAGATACAGAGAAAAAGCACTTACTAAAAATGACTGAATCTGATTACCAGTCAATCAGATATATGGAAATGTTTTTAGGGCAACCTCTTCAGTGGGATATTTGTCTTCTGCATCTAAATGAATTGCCAATTAGACACATCTTCATAACTTTAGATGGGACAACAAGAAGTCCAGACAAATTTTCTGGCCCTATTGGTTCTCAGCTCAATGGGGATGTGTCAGAATGGAATGTTGTGGACTTCAAATCTATACCTTATCCTGCATTTGTGCTTCTACCAAATGAGGTGGTCAATAATTTATCAATAGACCAATACTATGGATACTGCATCTGCTGGGCAATTATTACTGGTGAAATGGATGAAGACCTTGCACCTTAGCCTATAGAATTCTTCGCTTTTATGTTTCACAAAAAAGACCCAGTAAGAACCTCAAAATCATAGTAGAATTCATCATCAAAGTATACTTTCACAGTTGGTTCAATATCAAGGCTAATAAGAGGCTAAGTGATGGGTCAAGAAACCTATTCAATATGATCCAAAGAGTAAATAAATTCCCTGACAGGAAAATTAGAGAAATTTGTTATGACATATTAAACAATAACAGCTATTTTGCTCATGGTGAAAATATTTTAGTTGGAATGCTGGCTGATGAAGATGAAGAGGTGAGGAGGTGTGCTGTCAATAAAGTTCTGTGTCTGAGGGGAGTTATAGAGGATTTTGATGATGAATCTGGTAGTAGCAATGTTTAGCAGGTGGAATAATTGAAAGTGATGATGAGAATGAAGAGGATCATGAAGGTGGTAGTGATGAATGTCCTGCTATAGATGAGAATGTTAGGGTCTTTAGAAAGCCAATCATCAATTTCAAAGCTTCTGCATACCACAAGCTGTTCCACCTGTATTAAAAGAATTCAGTAATGATGAACTGCGTGATATCATTAATACCGCATTGAAACTGGATCACGAGTGCCACAGTCAGAATGTTGAAAGGCACATCAAGCTTGTCACTGAAGCATCCTTGGCTGTTGTAGGTCATGAGCGTAGAGATGGTCTTATTAGAAACAAAATTAGATCACGTAAATTAATGAAAGATTTTGTGTCTAAAAAATATTTTAAGTTCTAGATTATTATTTATCATGCTAAAATATGACAAAATGACAATTTGTTAATTGTATAATTTAATGTTTGGCGTTTTGGAATGTCAAAAAGCATTTTCAATGAATTTAAAATGGCTGATTTTGATTGATTTTGATTGCTGATTGAAAACCACTAATACATGTCAATTTGCAGCTTGAGAATGTTTTATTGCGTTGACATTCAGTTGAAAGGGGGTCTATGGGCCCCAAAAATTAGTTTTTCTAAAATAACCCAAAAACTAAAGGTTTTATGAAAAAATACCACTCTTAATAATTTGTTCTAAATCAAATTCTGCATCCTTTGGTATGCAAACCATCTCTCTAGCATGTTCAGAAGAGAGAGTGCCATTTTCTTGATTTTGCTAGTGTGGCATTAGATGTTTTTACAAAAACGGGGGTGGCCGGACACACGTTGGTGACCACCAATTATTTTTTTCAGGAATCTTATTTTTATATCAAAAGCCAACTGTTAGTCACTGATAAATTAAAATCAAACAAAAATTATAGTTTCAGCCCGGCCTAGACTGTGTGTGTGTATGTGTTTTCTGTACTGTGTGATGTCTGTGGGGCATGGTATGGAATGGAGTATCTGATTATAATGTCTCTCTGGTGTTACCTTAATGGTGCGAGGTGTCGGTGCATGATTGTACATATAGTGGCAAGTGGCAAGGGTGTTGTAGGTTAGTTGCTGCTGCTGCCATGAATTGTGTTCCGCTCATGTCTAAATGTTCCCTAACTTTCAGTATTTTTGTTTCTGTGTGGAGGTGTTCTATTGGTGTTGTTTGAGTGCATCCTGTAATGATACGAAATGCATTTGTTTTGTATTGTCTGTAAAGTGTGTGTGTGTGTGTGAGTGTGTGTGTGTGAGTGTGAGTGTGAGTGTGTGTGTGAGATAATGGGTGCCCAGCATGGACTTGCATAGTCCATACGTGAGCAAATATATTGTTTGTAGAGGAGTGTTGTTGTTTCCTACTTGTGTCCAAAATTTGTGCCTGTTAGTACCCTAAGTGTGTTAAGTCTTGACATACATTTGTTTTTAATGTTCTGAATGTGGTCTGCAAAAGATAATGATGTGTTGTATGTGACCCCAAGTATTTTGGTCCTGTGAGTGTGTGGAATATTGGTGTTGTTTAGTGTAAGCTGTGGAGTTATCTGGTGTTCTTTTATGTTGCTTGTAAGCAAGGTGATGGTTGATTTTGTGGGTGCTACTTTGAGTCTATTGTGTGTGAGCCAGTCTTGTATACTGTTTATGTATGTTTGTAGGTTATTTGGAGCAGTGTCAATGTTGTCATGGGTGGATGTTAGAGTGATGTCATCTGCATATGATGATAAGGTAAGCTTGTTATCTATGGGTGTTGGAATGTCATGCATGTATAAGTTGAACAGTGTTGGTGAGAGAACAGAGCCTTGAGGGACCCTGTTTGGAAAAAGCTCATTTTTGGATGACTTGTTGGATGACTTGCCATTAAATGTGACATGTGAGTATCTTCCTAAAAGATAGTTGGTCAGCCATCTTTTGGTATTATTGTGCATGTTTATGTTGAGTATTTTGTTTATGAGAGGGAAACGTGGGCTAGCATCAAATGCTTTACTAATGTCTATTATTGCTAATAGTGTACATTGAACTGGTCATCTGGAGTTGATGCCATCCATGATGTGCTGCGTGAGGTTAGTGAGTAATGTCATGGTTGAGTGGTGAGGTCTGAATCAATGTTGAGTAGGCAGTAATGGTATGTGTGGGTTGGTGATTTGTAAGATTAATCTTTCTGTTACTTTGGAAGGTGTGCATAGTAAAGTAATGGGTCTATAGGAAGCTGGTTCTGTTGGATTTTTGTTGGATTTGAGTAGTGTAATAATTTTACCTTGTTTCCATATGTCAGGAATAATACAGTGTTGGTATGAATATGTGCTAATATTTGTGAGAGCTAGTATTCCCTGTGGGCCAAGTGTTTAAGGTGTATGTTAGATATGTTGTCTGGTCCAGTCATCTTCGAATTCTGAATGTTTTTGATGATCTTGGCCATCTGATCTGTATTGAAGAGTGTAATGGTCGTGCCAAGTGTAGGTTTTCTTGTGTCTGGCTGTTTGTCTGGCTGTTTCTGGTTGTTGTCTCTGTTTAAGTGACTTATCTTTGCGTAGTGATTAACTAGAATGTTAGTGTGTTGTGTATATGTTGGGATATTATTTTTGCTGTGACAGATAGCCACATGTGGTGTGTGAATGCTGTTTATAGGCTCATTCCATGACAAATCATGCAAAAAAAAAAAAAGAAAAAGTGCACCATACCCTCATAGATTTTGTTTAAACTTGGTTTACAGAATGGTCTATGCTAGTAAGTACCAAATTTCAAATATCAGCTCAATCAGAGTTATGATTCAAAAGTTATGCTCCCCCCTTTTTGAGGAGGGGATGAAAACTGGAAATTTTCAAACCACCATAACTCAGTCCCTAATTGACAAAGAACAGTGATTTAAAGTGTGTATGAAAAGTAATTGCACACACAGCAAATTAGCATAAGTAGAAAAAATGGCTAAAATTAACAAAGTTATGACACTTTATTCCATTTGAAGGGTTCCACCCCCCCCCCCTAAATTACAGATTTTCTACAATTTTCATATATACAAAAAAGTTTCAACCTTATTCTATCAATACGGTATATGAAAAGAAATATATGTGTATTTGCATATAAAATAGGTATTTACAGATTTGAAAATGACTACTTTCACTGAAGAGACAATAATTTCTAACAAACTGTTCAACATCCTCATTGACTTCTGGTATATAGATTGGTGTACTTGTTAAAAATGTAAATACATATGTGTTAAACTAGTATTCTAAGAACTAAACATAAAACACTAGTACCTACCATAAAATATCTTCCCCATTCGATTGTTGGGTAAACTGGTTGAACAAAAAATCCCATGTGGACATTAAAAAATTGGCAATCCTACCCAGGATAACTATTGCCTAACTAGAGATATCTTTATTTTGTTTTCTGTGATGCGCAAAGCATTCACTGTGTTTTCATTTAATGTATATATTTTTTTTCATTTTCAACAGATTTATGTACTTATATGCATAGTGTTTTAAATAAGTAAAAGTGTTTGATGAAAATGTCTACATATAAAAGCTATAACAAGCACTATTGCAACCCTTTTGAACTGCACAAAAAGCCTATTCTGCGAAACTTGAAGCCACTTCCAAAGCTTGTTGTTGAAAATAGTGACCCTAAATATAATTTCAGTGATAATCAAAAGTTTGTATAAATTGTCTGAAATTAATTAATAACACACAAAACCTGAAGAATTATTCAAACTGCCAGAAGCAATAACTAGTAGTACTGAAAGTACGACTACTTCACCTGACATATCCCCAGAAAAAATTCCAAGAAAATGTACTGAAACGGATAAAGATATTCAATGAGAAGATCTTAATGCAACTTTGGAGCAACTTCATGTTACTGCAGTGAAATTACATAAGTAACTAGCTATTAATGTGTGTACAGATAATGCATTTTTATGCAGTCAGCTGAAATTTAATTCAGATATAGTTGTCTTATACCTAATACATATACAGTGAGGCCTTGCATAATGAATTTAATTCATTCCAGAAGGTCATTCATTAACTGAAAAATTTGCTATGCAATGCATTAGTTCAATGGGATTTTCAGTAATTCATTCCAGAGCCCAAATTTTCACCCTTTTTGCGCTTGTTTACCCATTTTTTTCCAGGCAGAGTTCATGCAAATTATTGAGACTTCTCTCCATGCTCTCACAACATTCTTGACAGCCTCCAAAATGTTGTAATGCTGCTTCCAGAACTGTGCTAAGGTTACAGAATCCTCACGGGAGGTTGCATTATGGCACTGAGCAAACATGAACTTCATGTGTAGCTTCTTGAAGTTTGAAATAACCTGCTGGTCCATAGGTTGGAGCAGTGATGTTGTGTTTGGAGGCAGATATTTCACAGTAATGAAGCTGAAACTTGTCTTGACAATTTTGTCCAGATCTGGGTCATGGGCCTTAACATTGTCAAGAAGCAATAAGACCTTTAAAGGAAGTTTATTGGTCTCCAGGTATTTTTGCACTGTAGGGCCAAAAACTTCCACAATCCACTGATTAAATAGGGTTCTTGTCACCCATGCCTTTTTACTGTGTCGCCAAAACACCCCAAGAGTAGATTTAGCACTAATAATGCTTAAAAGCATTAATTATTATTTATTCACTATATTAATTAATGATATTATAATGATAAATCACTTAAGCAAAATTTAAAAAAAAATTGATAGCAATTGTACACAACTGCTCATGACAGCTACCAACCTCCAACTAAACAGAAAACGTGTTATTATGTTTTTCGTTACCAAATTCGTTCTGCAAGGTAAAATCGTTATTTAAATCAATGGGGCCTTATGGAGGTAATTCGTTAAGCAAAAATTCACTATTTAAGGCGTTCATTATGCAAGGCCTCACTGTATATGAAATTATCTAAAAAATATACTTCAGTTCAGAAATTCAGAATTGTTGTCACTAGATATGTCATACTTATATTTATTAATTAATTGTATTTCAAATATTTTTCAGATGCCCTGAGCAATGGAAGCAGATCAAAGGCAGTTTCACAAAAATACAAAAAAGCTTCAACCTCCATCAAGAGGAAGTTGGAAACTGCATTTGCCATTCAAGTTCAAGATGTTGGTGAGCCACTGAGTAAACATCATCTCAAAGAAGCAGATTTGGAGAGGTAAGAAACTAAAAATAATTAATGAGATGACTTTGAACTATTAATGTATGTATGTAAATACTTGAATATAGGTACAGTATTATAGGTTGTCATGTTTGGATATATATAGACATTAGCTATATTTCCTAAAATGTGACATCATCCCATACACTAAATACTGTATACTGGTATATGTTCAAATTCATCAAGTACAGTACTTTCTTAATTCTTGAATAATATAAATCATGTACTTACATCCTTAATATTGTACAGTAATTTGGGGTTATGTTTTTTATAGGTATGAAAACCTCATGAGTGATCTTGTACAAGACTTCAAATCCACATCATCGTACAAAAGGAGGCTTCAAATACTTACACTCTCACCATTTCCTATTTCTAGGACAATAGATTTGTTTGGTGCAACCAGATACATGGCTGACAAAGCCAGACATTTGAAACATACATTTGGTATTATGCCACAGATTCCTATCTACAGTAAAGGAAGAAATCTAACTGAAGATATAATCTCTGAAATAAAGGAATTCTACAATGATGATGAAGACAGTCGTTTGTGTGCAGGGAAATCTGATTGTGTTAGCATAAGAAATAAAGATGGTGAAAAAGAGTACAAGCAAAAACGTCTTTTACTAGGAAATTTAAAAGAATTATATTCAAAATATATAGAAAACAATGATAATAGCATAGGGTTTTCTACCTTTGCCAATCTGAGGCCTAAATGGTGTGTAATTGCTGGAGGCAAAGGAACCCACTCAGTTTGTGTTTGCACCCACCACCACAATCCTAAACTCATGGTATCAGCAATTGCAGAGAAAAACTAACCTATTACACACTTATGGAAAAAAGTGTTTGTGATATAAATTCTTCTACATGCATGTTACATGGATGTCAAGAATATCCTGGTAGCATAGGCATATTTAATTTATTAAATACTATACCTTCCTTGACAAGCAGAGATTCTGTCGAATACGTTCAGTGGACTAATACAGATATCAACATTGGAAACTCATACAGCTTCTCCAGATGAATTTATTGAACACCTTTTGGAAAAAAGTTTTTCTCTTACTAGGCACCACTACATTGCAAAAAGCAAGAGTCAGTATTTGAAGACTATGAAGCAGAATCTTCACTGTGATGAAATACTTGTGCTAGGGGATTTTGCAGAAAACTATTCATTCATCACTCAAGATGAACCACAAAGTTTTCACTGGACAAATGACCAGGTGACCCTCCATCTATTTATGGTGTATCACATGAAGGATGAAGAATTAATTCATACTAGTTACTGTATTATTAGCGATTGTCTTGAGCACTCAACATCAGCAGTTCACACTTTTAGGCAACATTTAATGAAGGATATTAAACAGAAATTCCCCAATGTACAAAAAGTAATTTATTTCTCTGATGGGTGTGGAGGCTAATACAAAAACAAATATAATTTCAGCAATCTATGCTATCATGAACAGGATTTTGGTGTGAAGGTGTGAGTGGAATTTCTTTGCCACAAATCATGGGAAAAATGCTTATGATGGTATTGGAGGAACTATTAAAAGAGTTGTAGCAAAGGCTAGTTTGCAACGTACTGATACTGGTCATATTCTATCACCAAGAGCTTTCTATGATTTTTGAACTGAACACTTTAATTCAATTATTTGTTTGTATGTTACAAAGGAGGAGGTTCATGTAGATAAATTCAATCTTTCTAGTAGGTTTAATGAAGCTTTACCTGTTAAAGGTACACAGGGTTTCCACAGGTTTTTACCAGAGTCAGAAAACCTAATACAAGCTTATCAGACATCTGATTCTGATAATTGTAAATTGTTTAGAATAGGCCTAAGTACTGGGGCTGAACCAGATAAAGACAGTCAACTAGTTGAAAAAGATGAGTATCAAATTGGCCAGTATGTTGCCTGTAAATATGATGATAAAGTTTGGTTTGGAATTATTTTAGACACTTCAGAAGAATATGGTGATTATAAAAACAGTTTCCTCACCTCATCAGGATCTACCACTCAGTATTATTTTCCGATGAAAGAGGATGTTTGCTGGATAAAACAAAGTGATATGATTTCTATCATGATGACACCAAATATCAAGCCTGGTGTTAAGATTATTTACTCCTTCAATCCAAAGCAAGTTCAAGAACTTAGTGGGAGTTTGGAACCAAAACTAGGATAAAAATCTGTTGAAAATTAACTATATACAGTATAAGCTTAGGTAGGTATAGATTATTAGCATTAAGAATTATTGCACTATGTGTCAATTGCAATGTATTAATTACCTAACAGCTTACATGAATTTGTAAAAATTAGTCTTTTAAGTAAAAGTAGCCATTCTGAAATCTGTAAATACCTATTTATATGCAAATACACATATATTTCTTTTCATATTTTCATAGAATAAGGTTTAAACTCATTTTTTGTATATATGAAAATTTTAAAAAATCTGTAATTTAGGGGAGGCAGGACCCCTACAAATGGAATAAAGTATCATAACTTTTTTCTGTTAATTTTAGCCATTTTTTCTACTTATGCTAATTTATTGTGTGTACAATTACCTTTCATGAACACTTTGAATCACTGTTCTATGTCAATTAGGGACTGAGTTATGGTGGTTTGAATATTTACAGTCCCCCCCCCCCCAAAAGGGGGGGGGAGCATAACTTTTGAACCATACCTCCGATTGAGCTGATATTTGAAATGTGGTACTTACTAGCATAGACCATTCTATAAACCAAATTTAAGCCAAATCTATGAAGGTATGGTTTTGACCACTGCATGATTTGTCATGGAATGACCCTATAGTCTTGCATTGCCTGGATGTATCTGTGGAGTGGTTTAGTGTTGTTATGAATTCTCTAAATGTTTCTGTTTTTCTTTGAGTTTGTTGTTTATTTCTGTGTTGAGCTATTGTATCTGCTGTTTTATGGCTTCTGTGTGTGGTGATTCTGTGTTATGTTTGAGGTTGTTACATTGCCTTATGAGGTAGGCTACTTCTCTAGTGTAATTTGGGTTGTATTTCTTTCATGACTGATGACTTGGTTCATGATGACTCAAGTTGTGTGATTTTACATTGACAGAATGGGAGCCCTGCACACTGCAGTGACCACAATATGATTCTGGGAATGTAAAATCATACACAACTTGAGTTGTTAGTCATGAATCGCAAGATGATCCTGTGTGTGGCTGGCCTTAAAGTTCTGAAATGGTCTCTTTCAAAGGCTTTAAAATAGTGGCCAGTTTAGTGGTATGTTAACTACTGTGGAGGAAATGTGCAACTCAATAAGAGGCTTATATACATAATGACATACTTGGATTCAAGGTACAAAAACAAATTTATGGAAATAGATCAAGAAACAGTTACAGACTGGATTATTGATGAAGTAGAAAATATGTAAAATATTCAAAACATAAGTAGTCCCAAGTCAAATAATTTAACAGAAGGTGGAAACAATAAAGAAAAATATGAGGATGGATTTGCAAATATGAGTGAGTATTGCGAGGAAATACTGCATTCAACTATGGAAGCTCAGTTCAACCCTACAAAAAGTCATCATACAGAACAAAAGAGCTAAGGACACAGTAGAGAGATTACAAAATGGGTGAAAAGGAGAAAAGGAAGAAAGTACAGTACATACAACCTTTCACACAAGTGTCCTGGTGGACCATCACCACCTCACATGGCAAAATTCCACACCTGTGGTGCTTCAAACATCATGCATGGTGGCATTTCCAGGCCTTCTCAAACTTCATTTCAGAAAAAGTAAAGAATGGTGTGGATATAATCTAGCGGTCATATAAATTAATTTACATGTCCCAAAACTTTCACAGAAAGCTTAACTTAAAACTATAATTCAGACAAGTATAAGCTGTGTGTTTACTAAAATAATAATTTGTCACACTTCAAAAGGGAAGAACGGGACTAAAGTTGGAACTACTAAAGGAGAAAACATTAACATTCACATACCTCAGTTTTTGTTTCATTAAGGTCAAATTCTATTGGTTCTTCCTCTATGGAAATATCTTCAACAGATTCCTCTTTGATCTTACAACCCTGAAATTAGGAGCTTTCTTTAATCACTTCCATAACTAACAACTCTAAAATTAGGAGCTATTTTTTAATCAGTTTCCATAACTATCTTGATCAGTAACAGGAATTTATTTCAAAAGGGAAAAACCACACCACTTTCATTCTTAGAAAAAAGAAAGATTTGTGAAAATTTTCACTTTCAAAATAGTTAATCAACTATTTTTCTTGATTTAAAAAACTTAAATTGCTGCATTTAAAATTTTTTTAAAAATTCCTAAATACTAAAGAAAGCAAGGAGATAGTAGAGTACACAATTTTGTACAAAAAGAAAATTTAGTATACAAATT
Source organism: Bathynomus jamesi (assembly GCA_023014485.1). Lineage (NCBI taxonomy): Eukaryota > Metazoa > Arthropoda > Malacostraca > Isopoda > Cirolanidae > Bathynomus > Bathynomus jamesi. Next base: position 350,169 of record JAJOZX010002407.1, on the reverse strand, counting down.
TTTTTATTTCTTTAAATAACTTCACTGGACACACTTGTCCTTCTGATTACATCTTTATGAAGGGTTCTAACAGTATTCAGTTCATCATCACTCATTTTCAGTCTTTTAAGCTTAAAACATGTGAAAATTTAAAATGTTCAATTTGTTTGAAGAAATTTTTTTTTTTTTTTAGCAAGTTTTGCTCTTTTATCTTCAAAATTTTAATTTTTCTAGAAATCAGTTATGGCTACATATTTAGGACTTTTGGACATAAAATTCTGCATCTCTGAAATAAATTGTGTTAATTAGAAATCCACCAAAGTAGGTAAGTCAACCAGAAGCTGAAAAAATTTCATGTCCTAAACCAGATTCATAAAATAGGCCTATTCATTTAAAATTAATAGACTTTAAAGTTTCCAAAGAATTTTAAAATTGATTACCGTAAGATGGGGTAACTGGGCACTACTAAGTTTAAGGTACATTTCGTTATTTTTTCTACATTTTAGGTACCTATACCTATTACATAGATAGATACCTACAATTTATGGAAAAAATTCATACTGTTATATAACGAAATTTACCTTAAACTTAGTAGTGCCCAGTTACCCCATCTTACGGTATACATTAAAAAATAATTCACTTCTGAGAAAATAAAAAAATAGTCCAGATGTAATCTAAAGATCATATAAATGAACAATTTATATCTCCCAAAACTTATATAAAGAAAGGCTCAACTGAAAATTAGAAATGAAACAAACAAAAGTTATGTGTAGGCTAAAATAATGAATAAATTGTCATATTTCAAAGGAGAACAGGACTAATGTTGGGCCTACTAAAGAAAAAAGCACAAATATTCATTTACCTCAGGTTTTGTTTCATTGAGGTTGAATTCTGTTGGTTCTTCTTTCATGAAAATATCTTCCATGGATTCATCTTTGATTTGACAACCCTGAAATTAGGAGTTATTCTTTAATCAGTTCATAACCATCTTTATCAGTAATAATAATAATTTATTTCACTATATAGAAGCAATTCTTTGTAGTGATGCAAGTTTAAATATAAACAACTGAAATAAAAGTAGGAGAAAAAAGTTGTTTGATGATGATGATGATGATATTTCACCTTAATCTTTCATTTGCTACTTAGTGGAAATATGCTCTTGAAGATTGAAATGGAAGGTAAATTCACTGTCAGATTAACACCACTTCAGTCAATTAAACAGTAAAAAGAATACAATTAACCAGTGACAAAATTTAGTTATAAACTTTAATAATAAAAGTAGCTAATGAACGTTTCTTGATCCATGGCAGAGGTGGTTTTTTTAACAACAAAATAACCACTCTGTTTATTCCTTACCTGCCATTCATGACTGGAGTCTTTAGGACTACATAAATTTCCTTTACATCTACCTTGTTCACAAAACACTGGTTTGTCTTTTACTTCAACTTCTGTTTTAATACTAATTTCCTCTCCTTCCTCCAAACAAAGTTCTCTTTCATTTTTGTCCATTTTCAAAATGAATGACACAAATGAGAAGTTTTGAAGAAAATTTTTAAAGTATTTACAAAGAATTTTCTTTGGATTTTCCTTATTTCAAGGCATGAAATATTGCACTGAAAATATCAATGAAGGGATCTCTTAGTACAAATATTTATGGTACTCTATGTATAGATTCATGCTTCACTTCTTCAGCAAGATGCATGAATTTGTTGCAGGGTCATATAAATCCATTCTTTAAATAGTTAATGTACTGCACTTGTATTTTGTTATTGGTACGGTACTCTAAATACATTGGGAACAAAACCCTCCCCTGAACACCTGACTGCCAAGCAGGGCTGTGGAGTCAGCACATAAAAAACTGACTCCGACTCCTCAATTTTTTTGTCTATCCGACTCCGAAGGTATATTAATTCTAAATCTACTATGATGATAATTACACAAGAGGCATTTCATCACCACCACGTGAATTATCAGGCTACTTTTTGAACCCATAACCTGCAAAGTTTGAGTGTAATGGTTGTAGCGATGCCATTATGGCTTTTTATTTTTTATTTATGAAAAAACAAAATTCATTGAGCATAAAACAAAACAAAAATTAAATTTAAGACTATGACAAAATAAAAATTTCATTAAATGCAATCAAAAATCTAAAAGTATTCCTGCAAAATTTATTAAATAAGGCCAACGGTGAAAATCTAAAATTTATGAATAACTTGTTCTTAGGAACAGATTGCTTCTGCCAGATCCTCTTTCATTGAAGCCCTTAAATCTGATTTAATTATTTTTAGTGCGGAAAACAGTCTCTCCACACTGACCTGAGGGTGGCATGTTGTTACTATCATAGCTGTATCTCTTAAAATCTCTGGATATGCAGGGATGACTTCTTGTATTGTCAGTTTAGATGAGCGATCATATTTTTCTACTTCTTTTAGCCATCAAAAAAATCTTGCTTAAATTTCATTAGTTTAACATCAAAAGGTTGCCTATGCACATTTAAGTGGCGACGCTTTGCTTTTGAGCGTTCAATTTTATCTAAATATTTTTGAAAGTCTAATTCTTCATCATTTGAAGAGGATGAGAGGGACTTGCTACTCATATCTTCATCCTGTGGTTCAGGATTTTCAGGTAATAGCCCTTTTATGCAAATTGCAACCTCGCAGAGGGCCTCTTTTGCTTTAGCAATTTGTTCTTCGGTCAACAAAATTCGGTTCATTGGATCTATGTAGACAGCAGCTAATAAGATCTCATTTTCCAGTAGCAGACCCTCTCTTTTCTTCATTGAGGATACAATTCCATCAGCAATTAATCCTCCAGTTTGGGATAGACAAAATAATCAATTTTTCCATTCCCATAGGAATGTACCAGGAGTTAAATCCTCTGCTTGCAACTTTTTGGTGACAGTATAAGGGTGAGCAAGCAGAGCTTCTAATTGTGTAGCCTCCCTCCACTGAATTTCAGTTAGTGAAACATTGGGATTATCAATGTCTTCTAGGAAGGGGTTTAGATCAAGCAAATGCTTAATCATCATATATATGCTCCCCCAGTGTGTCGCTTGGTCCAAAATAGCTCCCTTTCCTGTACGTCTCTGGATAATAGCATCAATTTTAGAGGTCCTGGCTACAGTGGCTACTTGCCTCAACTTGCCTATCAGAGTAGCTGCATGGCGATCTTTCAATCCATCTCTTATTGCTAGCTGCAATGTATGTACAACACAATGCATATGTTGGATTAGAAAGAGCTTAGATGCTTCTTCAACAATATCATCTAAAATTTCATCGCTCTGTTCTGTTTGTGAATCAGTTTCAGGAATGTTATCTTCATTAGCCACTTTTTCTTCATCAACTTTATTCAGCTTTTCTATCGTGCTTAGCATGTTTGAAGCATTATCTGTGACAATACATAGAATCTGCTCTTTCTTAATTACAAAGTCTTGTAAAACTTCCTCCACTAACTTCTGAAGATAGTCGCTGTCATGATGCGCTTCGGTGTCCTTTACTCCCAATGTCCGAGTTACCATTTTATTGTTTTCATCAACAAATCTAGCATTGATGGCAAAATAGTTAACTCTATGACGCATGGCTGCATCCATTTTAATAAACATGAAGTGTCCCTTAAGAGTTCTTAAAGTTCTTCCTTTTTATTTGTGGCTTCTTCAACTATAATTTTTCTGATACTTTGTCTTTCCAGAGAAACTCAAAGTTTCTTGGCCATTTCTCCATTTAGGCCTAGAAAGGCTGGTTGTGAAAATAAAGATAAGGCTACACCATTTCTTACCACCAGTTCGATGATGTGCTTCTTGAACTTTTCTGTGGTCATTGTTACGGTAACTTTGTCTGCAGTAAAGAATCTTGTAAGTGGTGCTTGTCGTTCAGTAGATTTCTGATCTTTTGTTAACTTTGAAGTAGTTGGAAGGTTTTTATTACTATCTTTCTCAATGACAACTTCTAAAATTTTGGGATGGAAACACTGCAGATGTCTTTTCAAATTTGATGCTCTGGTTGGTACATTTTTATCAGAGCCAGTAAAACCACTGATTTTTGCTTCACATAATTTTTCACCATCATCATCTTCTATCATACAGTGACACACGAAATGTTTCCCATCTGTGGTTATTGTAAAATATTCAAAAACTGCAGACTTTGTTGGAAGTGTCTTTGCCATTGTGAAAGGGGTTTTAGACTTGAAAGTTAAAAACTTATGAAATTTAGAAAGAACTTGAAATTAAATAAGCATTAAAAAAAAAATATTATCTGAAAAGAAAAAATGAATTAATGGCATTAGTGTCTGAAATGGAAAACATTGTGTTTATCATTTAAGTGGTTTAACCACCATAGCTACCAGTGATATCACACAAAAACATATTTTATTAAAATTTATATTGAGGTCGGAGTCAGAGTCGGTACATTTTTACTGACTCCGACTCTGACTCCAGCACCACCAAAATTGCTTCTGACTCCGACTCCACAGCCCTGCTGTCAAGACAGTAGTCTAATGAATCATAAATGCTATCAAGGTTACTTTAAACCTAAATAAAAAAATACTGAAATTGTACTATGTATATGGGATGGAGTGAAAAAATCAAAAGTGCCAGGATCAGAATTGAGGGGGTCTAGATAGTTGTCTGTTGTCAAGGATTAAACTTTAAAACCAATTATGAGTGGTTGCATACAAAACTGACTGCTACTGGCCAATTTATACAAATTGTATGTCACCAAAATTTGAACCCAGTGACCTATCTTGGGTTCTGGACATGATAGAAAGAATTTAAAAACTGTTTATGATGTATTTTTTACCTCTGAAGCATATTAAATCATTTGCAGAGGGTTGCAGGGTCAATAATGCATCAAAAAATCTATATTTCATAATTTTTGCTCAAAAAATGCAATTTGTTTGGCCCTTTTTCTCCAAATATTTTGTTTTTTTTATTTAAAATTATATTTTATATTTTTCTTTTCATGTTGAATTTATAGAATTGATAAATACATGTATTTTGATAACCTTATTGCCAAAAAATACTGCATAGTAGGATGTTAAAAGACAGTTAAAATTCTTGATAGAGGTCACAAATTTTCAAGCACAGACTCATTCCCCAATGGAAAGCTTCCTCTTGGTAAAGATGTTATCCAACGTGTAATGGCAGTTCAAGAGAACTGGACAACCAGACAAGCAGCTGATACAGTTGCACTAAGTCTGATTGAACACTGGATTTGGTGCAATGTCTATCCAATTTCATGCCCCAGTGTCACCAGCAAGATTCAGGATCTAGTGAAAGAATTTTCGAGTTAAAACTCAAATTTTCAGTCCCTATAAAAAGATTTAAAATGTCATACTTTTGTAAATTTTGTAGTTACATTTATTTGTTTGTGACATTAATTTTATTAACATAATCATGTGATTCAATGATTTGCAAATCATAAGAATGATTGGTAACAAATTCTGTTTTGACTAGAACTTAACTTTGGGTTTATAATTGAAATTTACATTCACAACATTAAAGTTTTGGTAATTTTGTAGGTTTGATAGATATCCAAAAAAGAAATGTGGTAACAAGTTCTGGAGTGATCTTTCTTCCTTCATTTAAAAAACTTCCAAGTTGTTTGACATCTGTGAGGACTCAAATTGGAGAAGAGATTTGGAATATTTGTATCAACTCAAAGCAACAGAAGAAGACTATACTTTCTATGAGGACCAGAAAACAACTAGAATAGGATGACCCATTAGTTTTAAGGAAAGCCTTACATCATCATATACAAAATGATAGTAGTACAGCAGGAGAAAGCAAAAGAAAAGAATCAGTGAGTTTGGCCTATATAAATTAAAAAACTTTTGATTAATGGCCACCAAAAATCTGGGTTTCTTGAAATGATTGTCCTACAAATTACAAACTTTTATTTTTGCATCTTTGGTAAACTATCTTGTATCATAATCATATTGTATTTTATTATCCCAAGAGATGACCTCAGAAGAGTTTTTCAAGTTGTTCCATCAAGCTCAGCAGCAATACATGACAGTGATCTCAACAGTCTCTTAAGTCAGGGCAGCCTTGAATCACATGATGAAACAGCTGGTGTCAGTGAACAACAGGAATCCAGGACAGAACAAAATAGGAAGAGTCCACCAAACCTCACTCCATAGTGTGATAGGTATACTCTATAGTTTAAAATATGAGTATGCTTTCAAAACACTTGTTGCTCTGTTGACAATATCTTTGAAAAAATTATTTATAATCCATGTAACATTGCTAATAGTTAGTCCAAATCTTGGACACTGCTGTCCAATGAATATTTTGTTAGAATATTAACTTGATATAAAATAAATGTCTTTTACCAGGTATCAAGTGACAGAGCCAGAGCAACAGTTGCATTAGCAGTTTTAGAGGATTATGGAATTATCACTACTACTGATAAGATGAACGTTTTCAACATGTAACAGTCCAATTATCATGTACATTAGTATCTGGGTAATTATGTCGCAAATGACATGGCCTGTAGTTGAAATAAAAAATATATTTTTCTAGTGTATTTTGGTGTGCTCTGTTCAAATATAACCTTCATTTCCTATGCAAAGAAAGCAATATGATTATTTGTACATTAGTTCGGAGTCATATTTCTTCATTTCTGGTCATGTGAATAGCAATATATTAACCAAAAATTATGAAAACTAACTAAACTAAACAATCTAACTAAACCTAATGCTAATAAGGGGGCTCTGCCCCCTTGACCCCCACTAATAACCTAAAGTTCATTCCTGATATGATGAAATATGACTCCGAAATAATGTAAACATTCTTATTTCTATACATTTGCACAGGAAATGAAGGTTATATTTGAACAAAGCACACCAAAATACACTAGAAAAATGTATTTTAAGGAAAGATAAAAAGCCTAATCATTATAGCCAAAACATTCAATTGCGGTAATGTAGGACAACTCACACCCTTCGCACAACATCATACAAAACTGATCTGCTATATTCGGACTGAAAGACATGTGAACAGCGCATAGAAAATGACATCATCACTATTTCCCTCTACCAATAGCACAAAATTATACTTGTCTGACCAAAAATGTGTATATATAATATATATATATATATATATATATATATATAATATATATATAATATATATAAAATTAGTATATAATTTTCACCATTAATATGCATTTGCACAAAAAATGAGTGACAAATTTGAATAAAGTAACTAAAACTACCTCGTAAAAAGTTATTTGGATTATAGGTCCAGCCCATGTCATTTAAAACATATTAACCAGTATCTGATTCAAATCAAGTATTTCATAAAAAGGCATACATTTCAAACAAATGTCAAAATTTAAATATTGTTAGTCAAAACCTCTGGAGCTTGCTTAAATAACTGTCTTTAAAATTCAGTAAATTTGCACATTGAACTTTGCAGGAACAAGCTGAGAAGAGAACATGAAAAATATCATGAAGCCATAAGAAAAGAGGAGGGTAAATTGCTTGAATTGGTGGATGCTATTTATAATGTTATGTTATAATGTTTCAGACCAACAAAGACCCTAGGATCCACTCATGGCTGGTCTACCTAACTGTGTTCGTAATTGTATATTGTGCATGTCCTCCATGGTGGCAGAGGGGACCTACAATTTTACATGGGTTCTGAACCACAAGAAAATAAGAAAATTTTTATAGTGGGCACACTAGGGGCCACTTCAGCCCATCGAGGCGGCTTCACTATGTAAAAACTGCCTGTACATTAGCAACAACTAATTTTTACAAAACTAAATAATTATATCAATTTAAAACTAATTAATTATCAATTTAAAACTGAAGATAGAATCTCTGGATCCAGAGGATCAAGTCATAATAGACTACTATCCACAAATATGTTACACTATATCTATTTATAACCGACATGCAAATATATCAGATCCAAAGAATCCAGTCAATTTCATTATGGTGTCCATCACTACCAGTACCTTGCCAACCAAAAATAAGTCACAGTCCATATCACTTGCGGACCAAGTCACAATTTACAACCATATACATTACAATATATATATACGTAGGAGGAAAAGTTTAGGTATAGCTGTAAAGACTGTACAGTAATGTAGAAATGTGTGCGCACCCATTTCGGGTCTCCCATTTAATAAAGGTGTTTTTAGGGCAAGTGAAGATTATGAGTTTTTCAATACCTCACAGTACTATGGGGGGGGGCACGGCTCAGCAGAGGAATCTCTTTAAACGGGGTGTGTAAGGACAGAGAGTATCCCCTAACCCAAGATACTGCCTCCCTATATCCCACAACACTTGTGTTGAGCTGTGGGATCTATCACCACAAAGCCTTAATTTTACTACCTTAAACTATACCCAATCTATCAACATATGCATCTAATCGATTTTTAAACATGTTTATAGACATGCTACTAATTACTTCTACTGGCAAACTATTCCAATTATTTACTCTTCTATGCCTAAAAAAGTTTTTGCCAACTGTCATCTCGAACTTTCTGCTTGTTAACTTACACCCATTATTTCTAGTCCTATTATATTGAGATATTTCGAAAAAGCTATCTCTATCTACGTTATCGAACCCATTCATAATTTTGAAAACCTGGATTAGATCACCCCTTAACCTCCGAGTCTCGAGTGTAATCAATTTTAACTCCTTAAGCCTATCCTCGTATGACTTTAACCTAAGCGATGGAATCATCTTAGTTGCTCATCTTTTAACTCTTGATTTTGTCTATATCTTTGCGCATATGCGGATTCCAAAATTGGACTGTGTACTCCAATTGGGGTCTAACTAATGATTTATAAAGAGGAACTATAATATCACGCGATTTGTACTCAAAATTCTGAGCTATAAAACCTAACACTTTGTTCACCTTATTGACCGCTGCTGTACTTTGTTTCGCTAGTTTTAAATCACCAGTGACTATAACTCCTAAATCTTTTTCCTGCTGTATGCTTGTTAACTCTTTCCCTGACATACTATACGCAAAATTACCATTACGTGAACCTATATGCAAAATTTTGCACTTGACGTTAAATCTCATTTGCCATGTGACTGACCAATCAATGATTTTATTCGGATCTTCCTGGATTTTACCTCTATCTTCATCATTAATCACCCTACCACCCAGCTTCGTGTCATCCGCAAACTTTGAAACTGTACTGACTAGGCCGACATCTAAATTGTTAATATATACGTTGGGGTAAATGTGATAAATTGGTAATTATGCATAATTACCGGTAAATATGCATAATTGAAAATATCATGACTTAACCTAACCAATTGTCAAGGGCGTACAGTTGACCTAACCGGGCATTCAAGGTTAGGTCAATTGAATGCCTGGTTAGGTCAACTGTACGCCCTTGACAATTGGTTAGGTTGTCATGATATTTTCAATTATGCATATTTACTGGTAATTATGCATAATTACCAATTTATCACATTTACCCCAACATATATAAGAAAAAGTAAGGGGCCCAATACAGAACCCTGAAGAACATCACTCGCTACATTTGCCCAACACAACTCTGCTCCATCAACAACCTCCCTCTGTTTCCTACCTCACAACCACTCTTCTATCCAATTTATTACTACCCCTGATTCCATGAGCCTTAGTTTTTTCAATGAGTCTTTTGTGCGGTACGGTGTCAAATGCTTTTTGAAAATCTAAATACACTACATCAACTGCCTGATGACTATTGTAAACGTCAACCACATTTTGACAAAATTCTAAAAGATTAGTTAAGCAAGATTTGTTTTGCCTAAAACTGTGCTGCGTATTTCTAACTAGTTTATGCAATTCTAAGTGTTCGACTATACGATCCCTAATTATTGATTCCAGTAGCTTACCTCCAACAGACATTAAACTGATTGGCCTATAATTTCCTGCCGCACCTTTATCGCCTTTCTTAAAGATAGGTGTTACATTTGCTAACTTAAAATTATCTGGTACGCACCCCTCAGAATTAGATGCATTAAAAATCTTTGTTAGCAGCACAACAATGCTATCCTTTAATTCTTTTAGTTGTATGGGATATATGGAATCTGGCCCCAGTGATTTACACGTTTTCATTTTATCAATATAGCGCATTACCTCCCCTTCACTAACCACGATATTATCCAAAATATTACCATTATCAAAAGGTATTATGTCTATGAACATAGGGATATATATTCGTTACATCTTCTATAGTAAAAACTGACGTAAAAAATTCGTTTAGCAAGGTAGCCATTTCCTTGTTTTCAGAAACTAGATCTCCATTAACATTTTTCAATGGCCCCAAGACACTTTTTACTGGATTTTTATTGTTGACGTATTGAAAGAATTGCTTGGGGTTTTCTTTACTGTCACGAACTATGAAGATCGCACTTGGACTTTTTTATTACACTTTTCGCTTCACACCTTAGAGATATGTAGTTGTTTCATAACCACAAATTGTCTTTATCACACTTATGTAACCTATAAGCCCTATCTCTCCTCTACAAGTAAACCACAAAGGCTTGTTGTTTACTTTCACACGCTTAATCTTGTACGGTACACATTCTTCATTTATAGTCCTAAATACTGTTTCAAATGATTCCCACATTAGTTTTGTGTTGGAGTTCCCCATTGCATTTTCCCAGTTGGTGTGTGACAATTTACTTCGAAATTTACAAAAGTCTGCGTGTTGGAAGTTAGGAATTTATGTGGATTTATGTGGATGGTCACAAAGATCTAACAATGGTGACAGTTGAAGCAAATGGCAAATATTACAGAAGAACTGAGCTAGAAGAGCACTACATAATTGTAGGAGAATCTTTAAGATTTTGATCTTTAGTTTGTATTTTGTAGCAGATATTACTCAAAATATTTATTAAGATGAATTTTGGATATAGAAATTGGAAAATAGATATAAACCCTGAAATATCTAAAAAATTGTCTCTAATTTGTGAATACTATTTCAGGTGATTTCTACCTCTCACATGTGGCTACAAGTAATGGCAAGGGGTTGACTACTGCAACAAAGATATACAAGGCCTTCAAACACACTGAATTACAAACCAAACTTGCCATGATAGGATCTGATGGGACTAATACAATGACCAGCTCAAATGGTGGAGCTATCAGATGCCTGGAAGAACTGCTCGGTAGACCTTTGCAGTGGAGCATTTGCCCACTACAATGCCTTTGTTACTCTGGATGGAACAACAAAGAGCCCAGACTCATTTTCAGGAAAGATAAGGGTTGAACTTCGTGGAAGTGTATCTTAGTGGGATGATTTCATTCAAGCCAATTAGGAACTCAAAATTTTCAGTTATTCCTAATGAAGTACTGGAAGACCTCAGCACTCATCAGTATTATGCTTACAGAATCCGTATGGCTGTTATGCTTGGCTGTATTGATCCTGATCTTGAGCTCCTTGAAGTTGGACCAATCTGTCATTCAAGGTGGTTGACTCTAGCATGTAGAATCCTTAGATTTTATACATCTCAAAGGAAGCCTTCCAAAGTTCTGGTCATACTTGCAGAGTTTTGTATCTTGGTCTATTTTCCAAGTTGCTTCCAGATCAAGAAGGGGTATCAATGCACAGATGGTGCTAATAACTTTTATATGCTCCAAAGGATCCTGAAATTTCTTCACAAGGAAGCCAGGGAGATAGCCCTAAAAACCCTATACCAAAATGTATATTATGCTCACCCTGAGAATGTATTAATTGCCATGCTTGCTGATTCAGACCCACAAATCCACAACATTCCAGTTAACAAGGTACTTTCAGTCAGAGGCAAGGCCGTTTCTAGCCATTAGGGGGCCCTAAGCAGTATACCCATTTGAGGCCCCACCCATCCATCCACTAATTCACGCCTTACTACATCACCTCAGCACACACATACAAAAAATGGCTGTGTTAATAAAAAACAATTATGAAACAATTTTAATGAAACATTTATGTCCAAAACAACAAATATGTACTTTCAGAAGACAGAAAAAACACTCTTTATGAAATTCCTGAAAATTAACTTATACATTATTTAGAATAAATGACACAGAACTATGTATAAAAAAATAATGCAATTATCAACTACCAAACAATTACTAACTCTACGATACAATCGTGTAATAGCTAACAGTTATACAGAACAGTTTGTATCTTCAAAATTTGCCTCCTAGATTTTTTCTGGGCAAAATCATCAATAATATCATCATATGAAATCTCCCTGCCAACATCCTGGTTGATGCTTATGATGCCAAGGCCACTGAGGTGATCCTGCCCCATTGATGATCTGAGGTAGTTCTTGATTAGCTTCAGCTATATTCCTATTCTTGCCCACTGAGCTATGACCAGGGAGCCTGTCTAGGGGTCCCCTACTAGCAGCGGGGCCCTAAGCGGCCGCTTAGTCTGCTTATGCCAGGAAATGGCCCTGGTCAGAGGGAATGAATCAGTTGAAACAGTGATGGACAATGACTTCAAAGGTGGTGACCTGATAATTGATTCAGATGAGGATATTGAAGTCACAAAGTTACAGCCTGACTTAAGTGTTGTGAGAGATGGTAGTGTCAGGAGATTCATGATGCCTAAAATCGATAACGAAGCTCAAAGGTATTTCAAAATTATAAATTTAAATTCACCCAACATTAATGAGCTCCCTATCATACAATCTCAACCAATGAAAAACTCATAAACATAAGAAAGGAAGCACTGAAACTCAACCAGCCTTGTCATAATCAGGCTGTAGAGAGGCACATTAAACTTGTAACAAAGGCTTCCTCAACTGTGGTAGGATTTGAATGTCATGATGGCATTATTTGACAAAAGATAAAATCAAGAAAACTGATGAAAATATTCAATACAAAAATAATATTCTGAAGCTGTTTAGATGATTATTTTTTACTGCTTTGTTTAATGAGTGATATTTTAGATTAATCTTAAGTTGATTTCTAATATTTTCAGGGCTGTGGAGTCGGTAGACCAAGCCTCCAACTCTGACTCCTAGAATTTTAGAAGGGCCGACTCCGACTCCTGCCTCTAAATAATAATGTAAAATATACTTTGATTAAATTAACCCAGAATGGCATTTCATCACTACCAAGTGAATCATCAGGCTACTGGTTTTTATTACTATCTTTCTCAATGACAACTTCTAAAATTTTAGGATGGAAACGTTGCAAATGTCTTTTCAAATTTGATGCTCTGGTTGGTGCATTTTTATCAGAGCCAGTAAAACCACTGATTTTTGCTTCACATAATTTTTCACCATCATCATCATCTATCATACACTGACACATGAAACGTTTCCCATCTGTGGTTATTGTAAAATATTAAAAAACTGCAGACTTTGTTGGAAGTGTCTTTGCCATTGTGAAAGGGGTTTTAGACTTGAAAGTTAAAAACTTATGAAATTTAGAACTCGAAATTAAATAAGCATTAAAAATAAAAAATATTATCTGAAAAGAAAAAATGAATTAATGGCATTAGTGTCTGAAATGGAAAACATTGTGTTTATTATTTAAATGGTTTAACTCATCACGTATTATGCAAACAATGCATAAATGTTCCTGGAAATTCCCGGAATTGCATACCTTTCCAGTTTTTTTTTTTTGCAATGATCGGATTGTTCTTGCTAGATATATATTATTATGCATCATTTTAATGAGAAAGAAATGTACTTTAATATTATGTTTATTAAATTCTCCTAAAATAATTATATAAGACCAAAGTAATGGTCTGACATTGGAAGAAAAAAAAAGTAGAGAGAAATTTAGTCTTGGAGGCCTCTTAGCAAGACAAGTTTCCCATCAAAATTAGTTTTCTTTACTCATTTAGCTTTAAATTTTATGGGTAACTTGCGTATCTGAAAAGAAAATGAGTTTCACTGTCTCAATAAATATAAAGTAATGTTTTTTGAAAGCGCTATTGGCTATCCTAAAGTATTGATACCTACACCCCGATACACTTGAATCATTACACACGATGTGAGTATCACTTTCACTTCAAGACATTATTGTATAGAAATAAGGTAACACAAGTACTACAAAAAATAAATAAAAAGTACCCACAAACAAATCTGTAGTGAAACAAAAAAAAAAGGCAAAACAGACCGAGTGATCCTGAACCAATTAGCGGCCATTTTTATTATACTCTATGGATTTCACGACCCTAAACCAATTGGGAGTCAGTTTTCTTAGATTCTACTCATTTCAGCTGATTAATTCTTACTTACAATTGGTCAGAAATGGTGGAAGACACGCCTACATATTCAAAATTAACCAATTATGGCATAATTTGTGAATTACGTGTTAATGACGTTACGCGTCTCTTACAGCGATGCGAAGATCTATGGAATGAACGAAGCGTCATTTTCCGCGATGCGAAGATTTGATGGGTTAACCACCATAGCTGCCAGTGATATCACACACAAAAACATATTTTATTAAAATTTATATTGAGGTCGGAGTCGGTACATTTTTACCGACTCCGACTCCGACTCCAGCACCACCAAAATTGCTTCCGACTCCGACTCCACAGCCCTGAATATTTTCAGTAAAAAACTGTACATATTTACCACAAATTGTCTAAAAAATTTGAAAAAAAAAAAAAAAAAAAGCAATTTTTTGGCCAAAAGTAATACAAATATGGATTTTTTTTTTTTATGCATTATTGATCCTGTAGCCCTCCACACATGTTTTAATCTGCTTCAGAGGTAAAAAATACATCATAAACAGTTTTTAAATTGTCTTTCTATCATGTCCAGAACCTGAGATAGGTCACTGGGTTAAAATTTTGGTCACACACACATACAATTTGTATAAATTAGCCAGTAGCAGTTAGTTTTATATGCAACTACCCAAAATTGGTTTTAAAGTTAAATCCTGGACAAAAGACAACTATCTAGACCCCCCTCAATTTTGACACAACAACAGGTTTAAAGGAAGGGTTAATATTCGTTTTTTGACCCAGTCACACCCAGCTATAACAGCATATATATTGAATAACCAATCAAAACTGAATAAGAAAATATATATATTATCTTGTGCAAATTTGTATAAAATATACTTTTTTTAAAAAAATATTTTCTATTTTCTAATATATATGTATATAAATTTCGGTTGGTTTGTTTATTTTGGCTACCTTTTTTGGACTTTTTCTAGGCTTTTTTTGGCTACTTTTTCTTGCTTTTGCCTACTTCTTTCTGTTTTTTGCTAGTGTGGTGATTTTTGTTCTACTGTTATGACGTGTCAATCTTGTGAACTTTATTTTGAAGACCTAATCTGCCTTGTTGGCCTCGATGAAGATAAAAGTTTAGATGTTTTTTCCAATCACGGCATAATTCCAACATCCGTGATTTGCCCTAAATGTAATACTGCCTGTATTTTAAGACAAGACTCAAAGGTGTCTAGGTGCCGTAAAAAAAATCCAAAAAATAAGCGTGAGTGTGGATTTACTGTTTCTATCTTTAAGGGCACATGGCTGGAACATTGCAACTTCTCAGTGAATAAAAACCTCCGGTTCATAAATATTTATTTGCAAAATATTTTTCGCAACGTTATGCTGAGAAAGTTATAAAACTAGGCAGAGAGTCCATTGTTAACTGGAAATCTTTTTGGGTAGTTAGGTTAGGTTAAGTTAGGTTGTGTTTAGCACGAATGCAAACTTTTCTGGTCGATTTTGAGGTGCTCTGCACGAATCTGCCATCCGTTTCCTGTGCAAATGCGTAGTTTTCGAGATGACGATATCTCAAAAACTACGCATTTGCACAGGAAACGGATGGCAGATTTGTGCAGAGCACCTCCAAATTGACCAGAAACGTTTGCTCTCATTATAAAAAGAGACTGGGTCAAAAAACGAATAATTACCAAAGGAAGTTATTGTTTACCATTTTGCCTTCCTCTGTAAATCTTTCATGAGCTTCCTATAAGGTGTTAAGAGATCTTCAAAGTTCTCTCTTAAATTTAAGGCTCCTCCCCATTATTGGGTCCATGTTAATACCAATCTCTGACAGCTCATCTGCTTTGGATAGGAAGTCTGACAATGCCTTTGTTGTCAGGATAGGCTTTGCAGGTTCATCCTCTTCAACCTCACTTTCACTGCTGCTTGATATAATACATCACATACATATAGTATGTAAAATGCAGTATGTGCCCAATTCAAGACTGTGTATAATTAAATTTTTATGTGTTGGGTAAATAAGTGTCACATTTATTTCAGCATGTATAATCAAATCTGCACTGGGGAAACCTGTGCTGGACAAGGGTTTACTGTAAAGAGTAATGGACCTAACACTGATCCCTGTGCTACCCCATTTCTCACTTTCTGCCACCCTGATTCATGACTACAAAAAGTTACTCTGTCTTCTAACCATTTCTCAACCAAATTTATAACTACCTACCCCAATATCCCATGAGCTTTTACATTAAACAGATTTCATTTGGAAAACATGGAGCCACTGGGGTCTATCAAGGTTATCCAAGTCATAAGCTATATTTTGTAATAAAATTTTGTGAAGTGATTGTAATCTCAGTCAGCTAATTAACATAAAACTATTTGTAGAGCTACCAAAGTAGCCTACCATACATAACTTAAACTAAAATTATACATTATTTACACAATTTATAAACTCACTTTCATTCATGAAAGCACCTAACTTTTTCTTAAAACTAACTAAGGAGCTACTATTTATCACACCATACGGCAAGTCATTCCAAAAATCTACTTCTCTATGACTTAAAAAGTATTTTCGTAGATCAAGTCTACAAGTCTGCTTTCCAATTTTCTTATTATGCCCTTCAGTTATTCCATCAGCCTCTAATGAGAAAAAGTTACTTGCATCTAAATTGTCCAAACCTGAAAACATTTTGAACATCTGTATCATATCTCCCCTCATACAATGTCTCTCAAAACTAAATATATCATTCCTTTAATCTTTCCCTGTATTCCAATCTTCTTAGGTTAGGGATAAACCTGGTTGCCCTACATTGCACACCTTCAAGCATATCATATCATGTCTAAGGTGAGAGGACCAAGCTTGAATGCAGTATTCTAACATGAGGGGACCAGGCTCAAATGCAGTATTCTAAGTGAGGCTTAACATAAGAATTATTTAATTTACAAATGACTTCCTTACTCTTGAAACTAACATTCCTCTTGATAATACCTAGCATTTTATTGATTTATTTCTAGCATCTAAGAACTACTTAGAAAAATTTGACATCACTACTAACTACAATGTCAAGATCTTTTTCCTGTCTAACATCCTCTAATCAGTTTCCTTGTATCTCATAACTAAAGTTTTCATTATTTTTACCAAAATATGACTTAGCATTTTTGACCACTGAATTCCATCTGCCATTTACTAGCCACAGGCTTTTATTTTATACAGAAATCTCCTGTGGAACCTTGTCAAATGTCTTACTAAAATCCAAATAAATACAGTACCTAACATGATAATAAAAACCCACTTTAATATACAGAGTTTCCCGAAGAGGATGCCAGTGGGCATCGAAACTGTTGTTGAAATAAACTCTGTCTATTAGAGTGGGTTTTTATTATCATACTTTGACCTTCACATAGAAAAGTGAATTTTTTTGCATTTATTACAGTACCTAACATTTACATCATGTCCATCATCTACCACTCTGAAAAGCCTAAATGACAAAACTACTATCTAGATAGTATTCAAAGGCAAGACTTCATAAATCACTGAGATTTTTTTTTTTTAGAAAATTAGTGTCCTCAAATTCTGCCATCAATAGATGATTGATTATAATCAATCATCATCTACATCTTTTTGGTGAATGTAGGACTTCGCATCAAGTGGAGCAGGGAAACAAAGGAACTTCTCTTCCGCTTCATGATATATTATGTTAGGTCCTAAGGTTGCTTTGGTTGTTGGATAATATTCGTTTTAACCACTCCAAACCATTAAAAAATATTCATATATTCTGAATCCTCATTAAAAATTATGGCAGGCATCGGAATAACGCGCACCATCTCCAAAAACATTTTATTTTTCTATAACTTCTTTGATTTATAGGTTTCAGCATATGCTGATTTTAAATCTGTTGAGAAATAAATTTTTTAGAAAAAAAATTTCTAAAAAAAAAAAAAGAAAAAAATGAGTATGCAGTTATTCTGATGTCCGTCATTAAAGGCTCCGTTAGGTCGACATTATGCCCTTGACAATTTTTTTTTTAATAAAAAATCGTGTATGTTACTCCAATGTCCGCCAAATTTTACAGTAATCGATTTTTTTTCTTAGTAATCGATTATTTCAAGCGATTACTATGAGAATGAGAATTTTGTTGTTTCATTAATTGCTAGGCTAGTTTTGTTATAACTTTTTAATGCAATTAAGTTTTGTATGATCATGTGTTATGGGGTGACGTGTGTGTGTGTGTATATATATTTATGATGAATAAAACCACGAAGGAAAGGAAACACAGATGTGTGCCCCCTTCCACAATCCTTTAATTTGTTTTTCCGTTTATTGTATATATATATATATAGATTTTTTTTTTTTTTCTGTAACCTATATGTAGGTTGTAACTCTTTATGTACTTCAGTGTTCCTGAGGATGTCATTAGACGAAAGCGCTTGAGCACCATCTGTGTTTCCTTTCCTTCGTGGTTTTATTCATATATATCATATATATATATATATATATATATATATATATATATATAGTCTAAAAGTCACTAAAGGGAAAAGTCAGTAAAAGAAAGCTGAATGGCAACAAAAAGAATAAACAGCGGAATGCAGTCTGTTTGTTTGTTATGGCTGGACTAACAGCATGGTTATTCATATCTGACTAAATTGTTGGTGCTAAGTTTAATTTGGTGATGTTGCTGAAGTGGAAGAATGTAAGCAGGAAGTTGTCAAATAGTATAGAAGTGTCGGGGTAATGTCTATAGCTTCTAAATTAGTAAAGTGAGAGAGTTAGGTAGGCGCTTTATGGGATGGTGGAAATCTATGCTAGACCCTAAGGAAAATCTAAATGAAGGCACCAGTAAGTGCTTTTGTTGTTGTTTAGAAACCTAATAACTTGGCAGGGCCACTAACCCCATGTTATTACATTTTGGTGATGAGGATGGGATTTAATTTGGCTTATTGGGTTCAATTTGGTTGTTTGGAAAATTGAATGTAACCTAGCCTTGTTGGGTTGTTTGATTTGGTTGGTTTGTGTGGGTAAGCTACCATACTATAGCTTAGGTCCCAGTGGCCTAACTCTAATACTAATTCCTACCCAGCCCTAACTGGGGAGTAACAAGATAAAATTTAAACCCTATCTAACCCACTTCATGTTATTTGGCCTAAATCAGTTTTGTTCTAGTATGTCCGTGATTGGCCATATAAGCCCCTACCACTAACGTAACTAGGGTTTAGAAATTAGTGAGGTCCAGAATTTTTTTCGAGCGCGGCGGGACGAGCAAAATTCAGACCAAAATGACATCTACAAACACAACCCAAGCTATACACTAAACACAAAACCCTTGTCTATAATTAAATACTGTACAAAGGGACATGTTGACTTCCGGTAACCGTATTTTCAACATAAAAGCCCTCTAATGTTTAATACACGCTCGACGCTCCCTCTTTTCAAAAGAAAAGCGGTAATATGCGTTTCATACACGGAGAACGGTTGTCTTTTTTTTTTTAGGAAATAATTATCGAGGTCCGGACCTCGGTGACCTCATAGGTAGTTACGGCCATGGCCCCTACAAAGACTCTGGGAAGGACTTCGAAGTTTATGCCACTAGGATGAGGTTGTTTTTCAAGACAAATTCCATTCCTGATAAGAAAGTACCTACCTTCTTAACTATAATAGGGCCTAAAACGTTTGACTTAGTTATGGACCTAGTTGCTCCTAAAGCACCAGAAACTTGCACCTATAGTGAATTGGTACAGGCCCTAACCAATCACTACAAACCCTGAGTAGTTCTCATCTATGAACGTTTCAAAATTTATTTCGAGGCATCAGACTGTGAATGAAAGCATTGCAGAGTTTGTTGTAGGTATAAAAGTCCATAGTTGTACTTGTAAATTTGGGGACAAATTAGACAAAATGCTAAGAGATAGGCTTGTAATGGGTTTCAAAGAGGAGTCTACCCAGAAAACCCTATTAGCTATACAGGACCTAACTTTTAGTCAGGCTGTAGAAATAGCTGTGGCTAGAGACAGCTGCTAAAGATGTTAGAGCTTTTGGCCGAAAAGTCAGATCCCTCACGGGGAAGGGGAACGGCTCTGGAGAGTGATTGGGTCACTATCATCGCTGAGTCAGCCGCACCAACCTCTGATCGGGAACCATCCGTATAGATGGGGACCGTGTTCAAGTATCGGGTTACGTGTTCCTGGAAAAGCGACTTATATACTAAAGCGATCGTGGTAGCTTTCGGCAGGGCACATAAGTTCCTGCAAAACTTGATAGGGGTGAGGAGCCAGGGAGGATGGATATGATAACGAGATGGGGATGACTGCGTGAGGGGGCATGTTGGGAAGATCCAGGAAAGAGCGGACCGCTTCCGTGAAGTGCCAGATCTGACCCTGGGGTGGAGGTTCTAAAATTGCCGCGTACAGAAGTGACGAGGGCAGCCTCTGCGCGCGAAGGTAGGACTTCATGAGGAGCAGACTCCGTCGGTGGGTGAGAGGGAGGCAGTTACATTCTGCTTGGAGGCTGGAAGCTGGGCAGGATCGGAAGGCACCGGTGGAGAGGCAGAGGTCCCTGTTAAGTACCGGGTCCAAGATTTGGAGAGAAGTGCTGGAGGCAGATCCGTATACAACACTCCCATAGTCCAGCTTTGACTGGACCACGGAAGTGTAAAGATGGAGGAGCGAACGTCGGTCAGCTCCCCACGTGGTGTGGGAAAGGTGGTCTAGGAGAGCGAGGGGACACTGGAGTGTGTTTCAGGTGCCTGAGGTGGGGAACCCAGTTGAGCCGTCGGTCGAAGGTCATGCCCAGAAACCGTGCGGTGAACACCACTTCGAGGGGCTCGCCGTATAGCGTGACCGAGGGTGCAGGTATGGCTGTGGATCTTCTGCTGAAGATCATGCATTTGGTTTTAGAGGTGGACAGGCGGAAACCAACTGATGTCGCCCACCTCTCCACCCGATGGATGACGAGCTGAATTTGTCGTTGGACGACGGGCAGTTCCCGTCCCGTGAACCATATAGCAAGGTCGTCTGTGAAGATGGAGGAATGAACGGTGGGTGGAAGGGGTTGTGCTACTGTGTTCATGACTAATGAAAAGCATGTGACACTAAGGATGCTTCCCTATGGGACCCAACCTCTTGCTCAAGGGTGTCAGAGAGCTCCGAGCCCACCTGTACTTGAAAGGTCCGAGAGGAGAGGAAGCCCCTGAAGGCGTTCTGAATATCTCGGCTGAGGAGCAGGAGGTCTGTAGTAGAGCGAAACTGGGTAGTCGGGAGGGAGTCATTGTTTTCAAGGAGAAAGGCGAGTCGTGCAGCGATCATTTTCTCAAAGATTTTACAGGCACAGCATGTTAATGCGATTGGTCTATAATTAGTTGGGTGAAGGGGGTCTTTGCCGGGTTTGGGGATTGGTATTACGTAGGCCTCTTTCCACCGAGAGGGGAAAGTGCCTTCAATCCATATACGGTTGTAGAGATAGCGTAGGAACAGTTGCATAGTAGGATGGATGTGTTGGATCATACAGTAGGCCCTACTGTATGATCCAACACATCCGGCCGGACGGCATCCCCTACTGAGTAGGGATGCCGTCCGGCCCAGGGAAAGGAGACCATCTAGAGGCCAGTGCCGCTTCTAGCTCTCGCATGGTGAACAGCCGACTGTAGTTATCGTCGAAGGATGGTGAGCAGCTCTTGTTAGGGCCAGCGCGTGGGGGCTGTCTGTGGAGGAGACGGCAGCGAAGGTAGATGCGAGAAGATTCGCCACCGACCTAGGGTCATAGAGAAGCCCGTCATTAGTTCGGAGGACCCGGGGTCGGGAGGGGGCATGTCGTCTCTCGACACTCCGCACCTTCTTCCAGATGGTAGCCGATGGTGTGGAGGAGGTGATACCTGATACAAAGGTACGCCAGGAAGCTCGGCGCGCTGTCTTCATCGCATGACGAGCAACGACTCTGGCCCGCCGCATCTCCATGCGATGGGCAGGGGTTCGCGTACGATAAAAACGTCGGGTAACCCTCTTCTTGGCTCGAGTAGCCTCCGCGCACTCTGGGTTCCACCAGGGTACACGTCGGGCTCGGGGGTAGGCAGAAGATCGTGGAATGCTGGTGCTTGTTGCTGCGACAACTGTCGCCTCAAATTTTTTTTGCAATGAAGGGGGGAGGGGGTTATGCAACAACTCAATGCTACAAAGGGGGGAGGGGGATGTTGCAGGTGCAACAAGGGGTCATGAAACTTGGAGGCGGCGTTTTCCCCCAAGAGAAAGGAAGAGAGATGTTCACCTGACAGAAGCCAAATGCATATTAAGACTTCAGCCGAGCGGCCGTTGTTTTATAGGACTCCTAATCAGCCAGCTGGCTTAATCAGCCAACGGGCGCCACAGCCAGTTGGCTTAGAAGGCCGTCAGTAGGTTTAGTAGGCGTATCCAGCCATTTGGAATAGTTAATTATCGTTTACAACCAAAAGAATTAAATAAAACACCATTACATCATTCTGTTTATTAAATATTGTAAATTTAAAGAAAATAAATATACATTGGAATGATAAAAAAAAAAATAACCGTCAATGTAACAGTACAGGAGAAATATATAATACACAATTATATTAAATAATTAAATATATCGAAAATAAATACACTATCTTCTACCGCACAAAATAAAAAAATAAGAAAACGTATAACCATCAATATAGCAGTACAGGAGAAATAATATATATATATATATATATATATATATATATATATATATATATACACTTTATCTTCTACCGCACAAAATAAATAAGAAAACGTATATATATATAACGTATATATATATATATATATATATATATATTATATATATATAATATATACAGTGGTGAGCTGCCAAAATTTTAACAACCGGTTCGCTAAGCTGCCAAAATTTTAACTACCGGGTTCTGTATAAAAAAATTCTGAATTCGGCAATAAAAAATTGGCAACCCTTCCAACCCCACCCTTTCGCAATTTTAATTAAATTAATTATCTCGCTATTTGCCTTTTCAAGTGTCTGCATTTTATGATTCAGCTAGGTATTAATAATTGCATGACAATTAATTAGTATAGTTAATTAGAGAAATAGACGTTTCTAATGAAATCAGAAAAGAAGAATTATTTAATAAAAACCGATGAATCATAATATCTACATAGTTAAAATTAAATTGCTCAGTCAACTTTAGCAATAATGAATTATTAGGCAAAACATAAATATCAGTACATCTCTGCTTTTAAATTTTTTTTTTTTTAATTTAAACATTTTTACGTACCTTATTATTACTTATTACGGTAATAATTTCCAAATGGCTTCTTGGTTTTCTCCGTAAACTGTCGTTTTGGATAAACGAACTCTGGTATCTAAAGCGGATCGATGACTTCTCATCCATGATTTGACATATGTTAACGGGTTCCAGAAGCTTAAAGGTTTCCCCAACAAATTGATGATCATAAAGCATGATATGTATTTAGTTGTTAAACTTGCTCGCGTAGGAGTGTGATTGTTGTTATTGAATGTCTGCTTGGGTTGGTAGATAAATGGGTACCCTACGTATCCTAGTGGTTAATACGCTGCGGTGATGGTTGAAAGATCGGGCTATGACAATATAATTTTATCCCGCCGGTGCTGGAGCTTAGCAGGGGCGGATCCAGGAATTTAAGCAGAGGGGGTCCAGTCTTGGTGGGGCTCGTTACTGATATGTCCTCGGCCGAAGGCCGAGGACGCGCGAGCGAAGCGAGCGCCAGGGGGGGTGCCCGAGGGAGGGTGTCCCCCCCTCGGTAGGAAATTTTCATATTTGAAGATAGCTTTAGATGGATTTGAAGTATATTCCCGTTATCAAAATCCTGCTTGTTCACACACCCAGGCCAGGTCTGAAATGTCTCAGGATCGGACATAAACTTTTTTCTTTATTTTTTTAAGGAAATTAATTTTGTGGCAACCGGGATACATGTACCTTAAGCCATTTTAAGTCTTCAGGTCTTATTTTTCATATATATGAGCAAACAAACGCAATCGAAAAATCGTTGGTCACCGTGAGCAGGGGGGGGGGGGGTCCGGACCCCATCGACCCCCCCCCCCCCCCCCTGGATCCGCGCCTGCTTAGTTCAAATTCCACGTTAAACTGTAGGTCTAAGGCGGAGTGAAAAGTTAATCTTTGTCAAAATGAACAATTCGGGGAGAAGGAAAACCGATTTAACTATTATTACTAATGTAATTTACACCATAGTTAGGTACCAGTTACAACGAGAATCTATAGCCTGAATTTATTGCATATCCTTTATTTATATTTTTAAAAAATAAAATTATATCCAAATAGAATAAACAAAACTTTCTTTCTGTGTGTGTGTGTGTGTGTGTGTGTGTGTGTGTGTGCGTGCGTGTGTGTGTGATCCTCTCTCTCTCTCGCCTTTAATATAAAATCATGTTTTTAACTCCAGTAGTAATAATAATGATGCTGTCAACATTTGGAGTCAGATGAGATTTTCTAGAGCTGAAAGATAGAATTTAGGTCAAATGGAACTTTGCGGTTAAGCTTTCCTGTCTTCAAAAAAGCCTCGGGCTAATATGGGCGAATCTTATCCGTACCTGGCTCCACTCGTTCTCGTCTAACATAACGTGAAAATAAACGATATTGTATGAGAATATTTGTTTATTACCAAATTTAATATACATTTCAGTATATCTTCGGCATATTATTAATCCTGTTTTCATATGGAAATTTAATATAAAGGTGTGGTGTATATAGATTTTTCAAATCGAAAGAATTAATAAAATGAACGAAAAAATGTACGAAATTGTACACATCGTGTGTGTATACAGTATTATATATATATATATATATATATATATATATATATATATATACATATATATATATATATATATATATATATATACAGGTGTCCCAGGAGGAAATGTCAAGAATGCACCATTTCACTTTGGATATTCTAAGTAGAAAGTATTTATATCGATATGGGTCTGATTCCCAACCGTTACCGAGATACAGGCCTCTACATTTGGGTAATTAAAACATAATAAAAAGGCGATCTTAGATACTATTTAATGACACTTGTGGTTTACAAAAAGTACAAACATACAGTACACTATTGCACTTATTGCAGAATGGTTTCAAAGTGACCCCCTCCTTCTTCAATGCACGCGGCGAGCCTCCGATCCATCGAGTCTTGCCAAGGAAAACGCGGAAGTTCATTTCTGAGGTTTATGAACGCATCCTGTATACGTGCAACCAACTGCTCCCTAGATTCGGGCTTACCCCGCTGATAAACGTACTCTTCAAGAACCTGACAAAAAATCTAGCGGAGATAAGTCAGGCAACGAGGGGGCCATGCCACAGGTCCTCCACGTCCAATCCACCTCCCGGAAACCGTAGAGGCCTGTATCTCGGTAACGGTTGAGAATCAGGCACATGTCGATATAATACTTTTACTTAGAAATACCCAAAGAGTCAAATGGTGCATTCTTGACATTTCCTACTGGGACACCTGTATATATACATATATATATATATATATATATAGAGAGAGAGAGAGAGAGAGAGAGAGAGAGAGGAATGACAAAAATAAATAAACCTTTAGGTGAAGTTAGTTAAAATAAATACTTTATTTATATATAATATATATTATATATATATTATATATATATATACATATATATATATATAATATATATCGGGTGGTCCGAAAAAATGACGCATTTTTAAAAATTAATATCTCAGTAACCCCTTCCTTATCATGACAATTTTTATATGCAAGATACTTTCAAACTTCTTTTTTCGAATGCAAGAAACGGAATTCTGATATCTTTTATAGTTTTCTCGCAATTAACAAAAGTAACACATGGGTCAAAAAAACAAAAATCGCAATATATCCGTTTTTTATACGATATCATTTTTATACGATATCATGCGATATTTTTGCAAGTTATTACAAAACTCCAGGAATGAACAAGTCAAATTGTGGATATTTTTATTTTTTAACAATTCGTCAGTACCCTTAATGATGTTGTCAGAGGAAGATCGTATTCTCATTAAAAATTGTTACTGTGAAAAAGGATGGAAGACTGGAAGGTTATTGCAAGAGTTTCCTGGCAAAAAGTGGAAAAGGCGTGCAGTGGAAAGACTCTTAAAGAAGATTCGCGAATCGGGAAGTACTGCCAGAAAACCAGGAAGCGGTAGACCTAAACAGCTTCGGTTCCAGAAAATGTGGATTACATCAACGATAAAATCGCTCTCAAGAAGATAAACCAGGAAGTCATTTGTCACAAGAACAATTGCTAAACATTTGAATATTGGAAAGACTTCTGTACACCGAATAATTAAAGCACACAAAACTAAAAGCCTTCAAAAGAATAGTATCTTCTAGAAAAAGTGATACTGTTAAGGATAAAAGAAAAACAAGGTGCAGAAAGTTACTTGATAATTTCTCTGTCGTTGATATTAAAAAGATAGTCTTCACGGATGAAAAAGATTTCACTCTAGAAATTCCGCGAAACCGTCAAAATGATGTTGTCTACGGGCGTGGTAAAAAGTGTGACATTTCAATAAACAGATTGTATCATGAAACGTCAAGATTCTCCAAAAAGGTTATGATATCTGCAGGGGTCTCTTGGAATGGCAAGACAGATGTTCATTTTATTGAAACTGAAAAGACAAAGGTGAATTCTGCAAATTACATTGAACTTTTAAGAACAAAATTGTTGCCGGATTGTCGTCGCCTGTATCAAGAAAATGATTTCATATTTCAACAAGATGGAGCACCGTCGCATACAAGCTACGCCACACAGTCGTTTCTGATTAGCAATACACCAAAATTAATAACGAAAATGAGTGGCCACCACAAAGCCCAGATTGTAATCCTATGGACTACTCAATTTGGGAGTTACTAAAAGAGAAGGTTTACCGAGGTCGACGAGAAAATTCATCGAATCAGAATTAAAAGTAAAATACTTGAATCTTGGCAAGAAATGGCATTAATGAAGTAAGAAGTATTATTTTTGTGTGGAAGAAAAGACTTAGATTAGTGTGTCAACAGAGTGGTGGTCCAATCGATCATTTACTGTAAATTAATTAGTTAAATTTCTGATTAAATTTTTCCTTTCTCATGATATTCGTTTTTTTGACCCATGTTGTTACTTTTGTTAATTGCGAGAAAACTATAAAAGATATCAGAATTCCGTTTCTTGCATTCAAAAAAAGAAGTTTGAAAGTATCTTGCATATAAAAATTGTCATGATAAGGAAGGGGGTTACTGAGATATTAATTTTTAAAAAATGCGTCATTTTTTTCGGACCACCCGATATATATATATATGGAATGTATTGTCATTTTTCTGATGCAGTCTGATTTTTTCACAAAGTGAATGTGCTTATTTCCAATTTATTTATTTAATAATTGTGTGTGTGTGTGTGTGTGTGTGTGTGTGTGTGTGTGTTTCACCTGTATTGATGTTTATGCATTTTTTATTTTTTGATCATATATATAACTCGTTCATATTTCTTATACTATTATTATTTTTAGTTTTTTGATCATTCCAATGTATATTTATTTCTATGTATTTCAAATAATTAATAATTAGAATGGCGTTTTATTTCAGTTTAAATTTATTTCTTTTATTGTTAATATTAGGTTTGGTTTTAATAATTAATTCTCTTTAAGGTGAAAGTCTGTTTGCTTTTAAAAACGGTAACGAATTAAAATAAATGGCGGTATCTAGCAACTCATCCTAATAATGTATACCTGAACAATTAAAATAAAAAATTATATCTGGCAACTTAACCTTCCTCTATATAAGACCTGCTTGGTTCCTGGACGTTCATAATGATGCGGAGTGCGGCTGAATAAAGAACTGTCCTTCCTTCTTTGGTTAAGACTTAGGTTAGGTTACCCTTTGGGGGGGTGAGGACATCCCACCTCCCCCAAAGACCTCCTCCGTCTCTCCTTTCTTCCTCTCTTAGGTTAAGGCAACCCCTTTGGGGGGAGGTCATCCTCCCTTCTCTCCCCTAAGACCCCTCCCCTCTCCCCCCTTGGCAACATTCAGTTGTTGCATACCCCTATCCTCCCTTTGCAGCATTACGTTGTTGCATAATCCCCTCCCTTCATTGCAATTTTTGCAACATACCCCTGCCCCTTTGCAACATTGATCATTATCTCTGCAACATTCTTGCACTCGTCCATTTTGAGCCTATACTACTAACCACAGTAACAACAATTCTAAGATTTACGTGGTCGCACTTTAACATCAAACAACTGCCCATCCTCAGTGAAGGGCGGGGAAATATAAATAAAAATGGAAATAACGTAGAACACATAAATGTAACGTATAACATTGACTACAAGGGGTAATAAGAGGAAGAATAAGCAGACAGGTTTTAGAACGCAGTGGCTCACTTTTGACACCACCAGAATTTGGATATTTGCGTCAGCAGCAACGAGAATCTTGCGAGAGAGCAGGGGGTCAACACCCTGAGAAGAACAGGTCGAACAATACAACAGTTAATGAATAGAATTACATGCAAGGACATTATATACAGTCATGAACAGATACACACATAAATATTGATTTATATAATAAACTATGAGGAAGTTACCATACTTTGAAAACTAATATATCAATATGAAAATTTTGTAACATAATTCATAATTAGTATGTTACAAATGCTCAATTCAGATGTACAAGTCATTATAGTGAGAAATAGGAGAAAATGAATTAGAGGGAGACGGTAGTGAAAGGTTTACTGTCCGGTTATAAGAATGAGTCACTAGTAAATAAATATAGTGAATTACATTCAATAATACCTATTAAATAACGCACATCGGGGGATGAAATAGGGTAAATGAGTAAAGAAATAAAGCATTTTAACGATGCCACATTCAATGTGTATGCATAATTTGATGAAATTTAGAGTGGAAGGTTGCATGCAAGATAACAATTAATTACAATTCGTTCCATAACAATTGAAAAATGGAGCTATGGGAGATATTTTGATGAATATCTAAAACAATCTAAACCACTGATTGTCTTATTTGAACTGTGAGGGAATGAAATAAAGGGCCATTCGTTTCTTTGAGCGAACTTCTAATGGCACAAACATGGATACCGTCAGAACATGGAAATGGTGGATCGTATAGTTGTGACATTACTGTTACTTACTTTTGTTGAGTTTGAACGACGGTTCAGGACCGACCTGCGGTTGACCCCTCTGCAGCATCTCGCCTCATTTGCGGGAATTGGTGAAGGAGGGAATTGCTCTCTGATCTCCTCCTGCCCTCGTAACCAGCCACGCATGGCTGGTCAGGAACTTTGCACGAGAATCTGTTCAGCTGGTTCTTGAAGTTATTCAGGTCGGTGTGCTGGAGATTCCTCACTTCTTTTGGAAGGACACTGAAAAGCTTTGCGCCCTGTATTCTGAAGGTATTTTCCATCCTCGTTTTCATGGCCCCTTGTCCCACCGCAGCTGGAGCCGTACAAAATCTGCCTCTTCTCTCATTCCAGTTTGTTTCTATTTCATTTCTGAGGTTAGGGACAGAGCCCTCAAGTATTTTCTATATGTATATTATTGTGTAACGCTTGCGCCTTCTTTCAAGAGAGTAGAGTTCCAGGGATTGTAGTCGAGACCAGTAGTTGTCACCTTCCGTTTCCTCTATCTTAGACGTAAAAGTCCTTTGTATAGCTTCAATACTAGCACTCTCTCTTTTTCTATGTGGGCTTGTGAGTACTGAGCAGTACTCAATTATTGGTAGGACTAGACTCTTCCATAATTTGAGCATGATGTTTGCTTTTCTGCTGCGGGAGCTCCTCTACATGATTCCCATTATTTTTCTAGCCGTTGTGATTTTGATTTTATAGTGCTCTCTGAATTCTGCATCCGACGACATTATTACTCCAAGATCCCTGACTTGTGGATTTGGTGCTATCTGTTTGGCTTGCGGAGTTTTGTACCCTTTTTTCTGTAGCTCTTTGTTATTACCATATCTTAGAAGTTGGAATTTTTCTTCATTGAACTTCATATTGTTGTCTTCTGCCCACTGAAATAATGTTTCAATGTCGTTTTGTAGTTTTCTTATGTCATCTTCGTTCAATATTTCCTTACATATCTTTGTGTCATCTGCGAAGCATGATACAATACTGTCCTTAATATCTGCAATCATTATTATGAACAGCAAGGGAGCTAATACTGTCCCTTGTGGAACAGAGCTCACGACTTCCGATTTAACTCCGTTTACCACCACTCTGCGTTCTTTGCGTCAAGAAATTAAATATCCACCTTCCTAGCTTTCCAGTAATTCCTGTATCCTTAAGTTTGTGTGCTATGATTCCATGGTCACATTTATCGAAGGCTTTAGCAAAGTCAGTATATAAGCACACCGGACAAAAAATTAGTCACCCTCTCAGAATGTACCTAATAACGTGTGACGGCGCCTCTGGCCTTGATAACCGCACGAATCCGGCGAGGCAGAGACTCTACGAGGTTGTGCATGTACTGAACATCGATTTGCTGCCACTCGTTCATCAGCCGGTCCCGAAGTTCCGCCAGAGTCCGTGGGTGTCTATTCCTGCGCTTCACTTTCTGTTTCCAGCCTGAACAACACCTTCGACGCATTCAGGATTAAAGGCTTCATTGGACCTGCGATGTACTCGTCGCCTCCCATCATTGGAGAACAAACAAAAACGGGACTCATCGGACCAAATTACACGTTTCCAATCTGCCGCAGTCCAGTTTTTGTGCCTCTGAGCCCATTTATAACATGCCAATTTGTGACTTGCTGTTAACAGCGGCCTCTTCCGTGGTACCCTGCTCCAGATGTCCATCGCATGCAGTTCTCGTCGCAATGTCCGTTCGGAAATTGGTCGATGGAGAACCTCATTGGTTTTTTGGAGCAATTGTTCTCTGGTTTGAAAACGATTTGCAGTTACTAGACGAGAAACATGGCGGCGGCCCCAATTGTCGAGAATTGTTTTCCGGCCACAGTTACGCCGTCGATTGTCAGTTGATTGCGAACTACACCACTCTTTGTAAACTCGCTGGACAGTACGCGTTGACACACCAACAAATTGGGCTACTTCAGACATTTTGTGTCCGTGGGCTCTGCCAAACACGATGGCTCCTTTTTGCCACTGAGTAACGTTTGCTTCACGACCCATTTTGCAGACTCCAACACACACTTTGTTCTTCACCACCTCACGAAACAGATCTGATCCTGTGTGCTACGTCACCGCTACTTGTCACTTACCAATGCTACATCAGCGCCCTCTGTGTGACCTTGAACTTCCTACTATCGGTGCTATTAGGGGTGACTAATTTTTTGTCCGGTGTGCTTATTACATCAATGTTTTGTCCTCGACACAATGTTCTTAATATTTTCTCCTTGTGGTCTAGTAGCTGTGACAGGCATGATCTACCCGCCCTGAAGCCATGTTGATTTGGGTTGTATAAGTCTTTTTCTTGTAGGTAGTAGGTAGTTTTGCCTCTAATTATGCGTTCAAAACACTTTACAAAGTGTGAGGTGAGAGCTACTGGCCGATAATTTTTGGGCATTGCTTTACCACCTTTAAATAGGGGGGCAATGTTCACGTTCTTTAAGGGGAGTGGAATTTGTCCTGTGTCGAGTGATTTCCTCCATAGTAAGTATAGTGGTTTTGTAATACTCTCTTTGCATTTCTTCAGAAATGTGGCACTCCATGTGTCTGGCCCTGGCGCTGAATTGTCTCGCATCTGTGATAAGGCCGTAATTACATCTCCTTCCGTGAACTCGAAGTCCATTAATAGGTTTGTGCCGGGATTTGTTCTTCGTTGATCTGTATCAATGTCGGAAAACGTCTGGGTTTTCCACTTCCATCTCGGACTTAGGGGACCTAAACACAGATTTAATTGTTCCCTAAGCAGTTCACTTATTTCTTTCGGGTCATTTATGTATTCGGCCTCCCCGTCTATCAACGGTCCAATACTCTCCTTACACTGCATTTTCCTTTTCGCAAAAGTGTAGAAGTATGTTGGGTTATTTTTCATGTTTTCTGCAACCTTGTTTTCCTCCTCGTTTGTCTTATGTATGAATGTTTGCTTTAGGTCCATTTCTATTTCGCCAAGTTTCCTCTCTAGTTGAGTCTCTTTGCATCAGTTCTGCATCTGTGGAGACGTTTTAAGGTTTGTCTTCGTTGCCTGAATAGAGTCCTGATTTTCCTCTCGAGCTTGCTACGTTTTCTTTCCTGTCTCTCTGGAATATGTTTCAGTATTATAGGTTTGGTTTCCTCTCTATTATACGTAGTATTTCTTGTGGAGTCTTCTCGTGTAGTAGCAATTCCCAATTTACCTCCTTTAAATCTTTATTTACGTTTTCCCAATTTACTTTCTTTGAATTTATGTTTAAGCCTTCAAATATTCCATCTGCCTCTCTAGGATGCGTTTTCGGACCTCTGGGTGCTAACTTCAACTGTATATCGATGAGGTTATGGTCGGAGAACTTTGTGTGTGTTACTTTTTTATTTATTATCTCGTTATTTGTCCAGATTAAATCCAAAACGTTCTCCTTTCTCGTGGCTTCACCGATTTCCTGGGTAAGGGCGTAATGTTCCATAATATCTAATAGCATGTTGCTTGGGTTCTGTCATCTTTAGTAATGTTGCCATGAAACTTCTCAACATATATAACTTCGTCATTTTTCTTCCATGATAAATAAGATTCCACTTTTTGTTATTACGTTTATTGACCAATATCTATAACGCTAAACAATGTTGGAACTCTGGAACATACAAACAAAACATAAACACATACATGAAAAATAAAGGCATCAACATGACACCAATCAATAATAATGAATATTCTCTATCTCCCCCTCGACTCTTTGATATATAGTGAAAAAAAGGGGAACAAAGACTCATATATGTAGTAGTGTGGTACAGGGTATGGGTGTCGATGGCGAGAGGGGGTTGTTCATGTAAGTATGTAGCGTGTTCGTCATATCGTAATCGCTCTGCCATGAAGGTGTCTTCCTATCGCGTCCGGAGCGTCTGACGGCAGGGGCATCGGTTGGAGAAGCGGGACACCTGGACGCAGCACCTGGAGCAGCAGGTTGCGAGGAATCTCGTTGCTGGAAGCGCTCAATGGGTGCCAGGGACGGTGTTGGTGGGCACTGCTGAGGGTGCGCAGCTGGTCTGGAGGGCAGGCCTCGTGGTGGGGTGTGCAGTGGAAGTGATGTGGGCTGGTCGGTGAGGTTACGTTGCCAGCCGGTTGGTGGGCGGTAGGGGATGATCGCTCGACTGCGGACGGGGAGCGTGGTTTCGGGGTGAGGTTGCGCACTGCTCCAATTCGGGCGCAGGGCTGGAGAGGTGAAGGCGGGAGTCGTCCATGCGTGGTTTTGGGGGTGAGGTCGCGCACTGCCCCGATCCGGGCGCAGGGCTGGAGAGGTGAAGGTGGGAGTCGTCCCCGATGGTGAGGCGGCGTCTGTGCGGTTGGACGGGCACGTATTTCCTCAGAAATTTTCTGTTTCGCAGAGTCACTCTGCCTGAACCGTCAACCTTCACCACGTATTGATCGAACTGTCGCACTTCTATTACCAGGCCAGTCTTGTCCCATTTCCTGGGGTTGGGGCCGATCTGGTTCTGGATTCTGACCCTGTCTCCGACCACGAGTGGGGGTAACCGTCTGGTGTGCTCGGACCAGTATTCAGTGGCTCTCATGTGCCTGTTCCGCAAGGCATCCTCCCTCGCCGCCAACGTCCCGAGCCAGGTATCGTGTGGCTTGTACCTGCCGGGCACGATCGGGATGAAATCTTTGATCGGACGGCCGAACACACACATAGCGGGAGACAGCTTGGTATCTTTGTCAGGCGTGTTGCGGTATTGTAGCATGGCTCGCTGAAAAGCGTCTGTATCGAGCTCACCGTTCGGTCCTGTGTTGTCTGTGATCAGTCGTTTCGCTGTTTTCACGCCAACTTCGGCTCTGCAGTTTGAATGTGGAAAAGCTACCGAAGCCAGACGGTGGTGTACGCCCCAGTTCCCAGGAAGTGACGAGTAGCCGTGGATGTGAACTCAGGGCCGCCGTCAGATGACAGTTCGTCGCAGATGCCATAAGTCACGAACACCCTGCGCAGGCTGTTGATGAGGCCTCTGGCGCCATCCGTGGTCCTCTCCACAATCGGCCAGTTTGAGTACCTGTCGACGATCACCAGGTAGTTGGTACCTTTATAGTGGAAATAATCGGCACAGATGCACTGGAAAGGGTAGACGGGGGACACCGGAGGAATTGGAGAGAGCACTGGGCTGCGAAGGTGCCATACGGTTGCAATGGTTGCAACTGTTCCTGAGGGTAGTGATAGCAGGGTGATGCCGGGCCAGAACACGGACACCTCAGCCCTCGCGACCATCGACGATACGCCCTGGTGGGCTGCGTGGAGCG
Organism: Bathynomus jamesi; assembly: GCA_023014485.1. Lineage (NCBI taxonomy): Eukaryota > Metazoa > Arthropoda > Malacostraca > Isopoda > Cirolanidae > Bathynomus > Bathynomus jamesi. The sequence goes on along the minus strand of JAJOZX010002407.1, from coordinate 315,656 downwards.
CGTTCAGTACATCCTGCCGGAGAGGGAGGGATCACAACACGGTTTTTGAATACGACGACGCCGTCCACCGTGTACAGGTCCTCTCGGAATTGGTAATATCTCTGAGTGGGGTGGGAGCTCGTGACGGAAGTCAGGCATGCCTGACTCGATTATCGAGACGAGCTCTGTCATGTGTTGGTCGCTGCTCGTCGCCAATCTTACCCGGTCCCAGGTAACGGACTGCAGCGTGTTCAGAGCTGAGATCGCGGAGGCCATAACCTCGTCGTCGAGGGCTTCGTCGTTGTACGCAGCCGTTCCCTCTGTGCGTATGCCAGCTAAGAATGAGTGGCGCAGAGCAGATGCCGACGGTAGGTCATCATCAGCAACAGCGTCTTGGCTACTAGCGGAGATGTCGTCTGCCAGGAGCATCTTTTCAGGTTGGCGGTCGCCGGTGGGGTGGCGGGACGTAGCGTCAGCAGCGCGATGCCTCGCACCAGGTACATGGATCATGCGAAATCTGTAGCGGAGAGTCTTCTCCTTCAGATTTCTCAGTCGAGCATTCGGTAAGTCTTCCAGCGACCTGTCGCCAAACACCTTCAGCAGCGGTTTGTGGTCAACAGCGATGATGAGGTCATCGCAGCCGAGGACGAAGTACCTGGCCTTGTCCAGTGCGTCAGCGACTGCCAGAGCCTCCCCCTCGATCGGCGCGTAGCGTGACTCGGCGGGGTGGGTGAAGCGACTGCCAACGAGGGTGACCATCCAACCAGTGCGGCAGCAAAAGGGTTCAGCACCAGGACATTCACAGTGCTTCTGGGATAGCCAGAATCCGATCCCTGACTTCGACCAATCGGTCGCAAGACAGGTCGGCTTTGTTTTGTCAAATATACTTACACCCTCCTCGATCTCACTGATGATCACCACCTTCGACTCTTCAAACAGATTGTTGAGTTGATCATCCCATCGGAAGGGCGTGCCGGGCTTCAAGAGTTGGCGAAAAGGTATCATTCTCTTTGCCATAGCGAAAGCATACGCCACCTGGTTAATTAGCCCAAACCATGAGCGAATGTCGGTTATGTTCTTTGGTGTAGGAAAGTCACGGATGGCCTGCAGATACTTCTCGCAGGGTCGTACTCTGTCGAGTGTGATTTCGAAGCCAGCAAACTCCACAGTGTCTTGTCCAAATACAAACTTCTCAGGGTTCAGCGTGATGCCGTGTCTACCGCAGATGTCAAGCCAGTTGACTGCTTGGAAGAAACTTTGTCTCAGGTCGTCCGACCAGAGCAGCGTATCGTCGATACACTTGGTTTTGTTTGGAACGTCGGATACTATTTCGTCGTAACGTCTCGAATAGCCATCACCAGAGGCGATATAGCCCTGGGGCGCCGTGCGGTACCGGTACCTGCCCCACGGAGTGATGAAGGTAGTCAGGTGACGGTCTTCCTCGCGGAGGGGCACGCTGTGGTATCCGTTCCAGGCATCGAACACGGTCTTCTTCTTGCCATGGGGCACCGACCGTGCCTGGTGGAACGGTGACTGAGTATGGTGTGTCTCGCGGGTGGCATGTATCAGGGGCTGGAAGTCGACCGTGCGGCGTGGCTTCCCGTTCTTCTTGGCGCACACCACCATCCGGTGACACCATGTCACCGGTTCGCCGACCGGCACTGGCTCGATTACGCCCAATTTCACGTCTTGGTCGAGTCCACGCTTGACGTCATCTTGCCAGTGAAGAGGGACGGGTACCGGGGTGTGATATGCCACCGGGTCAGCTAGAGGGTCCACCATAAGTTTCAATGGAGGGCCCTCCATCATTGGCAACGGCTGATGCGCACGTGTTAAATGTGCTTGACTTGTAGTATTCGACCAAGTACTGCCGCAGTCTGTCGCGGTTCTTCTCAGTCGCCAGGAACGGTAGTTGTGATGGCGGCCGGGGCGGTGTTTGACGTATCGGGCAGTCGCATGGGCTGGTCTGACCGCTCTCGCTGCTGATAGCACTATCTCTCGCCGGCACCTCATCGCTCGCGGTGTCGGCTGCCGAGGTTGCCTCGAGTCGATGCGAAGACGTCTCACCGATCATCGGGAAGTTGTCGGTGATCATGCCGAGCGCGATGCATGCCTCCTTGCTGAGGAACAGCTTGTCGGAGTTGTCCGTGACATAGGTGAGTTGACGAGTTGTTACCACTTTACCGGTTTTGTCCTTTCCAGAGAGTCGCAGGATGACGGCGCCGAGTATTTTGATGCATCCGTTGTTGGCGGCGTGCATTCTCATCGTGACGGGGATAAGGTCGGCTTGTTTGAGGCCTATGCGGTGGATGACTTTGATGCCTGCCAGACAGCTCTGGCAGCCGGTGTCAGCCATCGCACCGAGTGTAGCAATCTTGGGCGCGGCCTTTAGCTCGAATCCGAATGCAGCGTAATCTTCATCGACGGCTGTCACTGTGAGGTTTATGAATGGCTGAGGTTTGGAGGCTTGCTTAATCCATGTGTCGGAAAGGCGATGATAAAGATGATGGTCAAGGGCGATGACTCTCCTGATGCGGCGTCGGCCAGTTGTGGCAATCGAGCAGAGGGCCTCGAATACAGCACCTTCTTCGCATATTGCATGTGAATTCGCTACTATCTCGACTCTTGATGGTTTGTGCTTGCTCCTACACACTGCTTCAAAGTGGTTCTCACGATTGCAGTGGCTGCATGTGTGGCCATAGGCTGGGCAGTCTTTCTTTCGGACCCTGCCTGGGGCACTTTTGCCGTGCCCTTTCCTGCCGCAATATGAGCACACCTCATGGTTGCCGACTGTCATCTCCTTCAGAGCGTCCTTCTTGTTCCGTCTGTAGGCGCTGTTAGCAGCCTCGACGCCCTGAGAGTCGAGGAGACGTGATGCTGAGCGCTTGCCGGATTCTTTGGCCTCGACGAACTGGAAGACCTGCTCTAATGTCATGTTCTGGTTCGTGTTGCCGAGTAGGTCCAGTTGAATCTCGGGGTCCTCAATGCCGCGGGTCAGGACGTCGCGCAAGATGGCCTCCGTGTAGTTCACATCCGCATCGCAGCTCGAGCATTTGGTGATGTACTTGCATACACCTGCCTGGCTACGAAGTCAGGCGCCGAATGAACGCACGGTTTCGTCACGGTCTTGGCGCATGTTGTGCAGCGCCATTCTAGCAACCATGGTGCTCTCTTCTCTGACTGCGAGTTTCTTTATGGCTGCGAGCACCTCACTTTCACTTCTCCCTGTCAGACTACCACCGGCTGATCGTGTGAGGTCTTTGCGAAGGGATTCATCGCAGCACTCCAGTAGCTGCACCACTCTGTCATGACCCGTGATTTTGGTGGCATCCACATAGTCCATCGCGATGTGAAGTATGACCATTCCTCGCTCGTACCGGCTGAAGATATTGTTGGTCTCTTCACCTTCTCCACTTGGGCCGTGCCGCCGGCAGCGGACACGGAATGGACAGTGCAGTGGGCTGTGACGAGTGCTGTTACAATGGCGTCGCTGTGTGCGGGGGTCTCATATGCGCACCCCTCAATTGGACATTTCACCACGGGCATGTTGACCTGTTGAGATTCACTATTGTTTTGTATAAAGTTCCATCATAAATAAGATTCCACTTTTTGTTATTACGTTTATTGACCAATATCCATAACGTTAAACAATGATGGAACTCTGAAACATACAAACAAAACATAAACACATACATAAAAAATAAAGGCATCAACATGAAGACACCACTCAATAATAATGAATATTCTCTACATGATATGAATGGGAAATTAAAAGCTCCGAAAATTAGAATATTTGTTGCTGGAGTTTCAAGTAATTTAATATGTTTTCTATTTCATTTGTAGCAAATTGGAATTCACTTTTTGTGGTGTTTGGTAGTCTGTAGATGTCCATAATGATTAGGTTCAGTTCTTTTACTTCTAATATAATAACTTCAACTGTGCTGTTTGATTTCTTTACCCTCACTTCACATGTGTAAGTGTTTTTCACGTAGATACAACACCCTCCTCCTCGTCTAGCCACTATATCTGCTCTATATATGTTGTAGTCCAGCAATGCTATTTCAGTATTCTCGATGCAGTTTTCACAGCCTTTTTCGCACTCATGTAACTGTGTTTTCGTTAGGCATATGATATCTATGCTGGTTTCCGTAGCTAAATTTTCCAAGTAGAGGCCTTGTATATTTGTGTATAATACATTTACCGGGTTTCTAATCTTCGTGTTCGATTCTCCTAAATGATGGTCGTTTCCTGGTCCATCTCGGTTCCTGTTTGGTGTTATTGGTTGGGCCGCTGCATTTGGGATTGGGGTTGCAGCCCGTGATACCACTGTTGTTGTTGTATTATTGGTGGGTGGTATTGAATAGGAGAGTGATGTGCGTAATGTTTTGGTGCATATGTTTGCGGGGTTCTGTCTCTCCTTGTAAGAAGGGCAAGCTGAGCTTTTATCCTCATTTCTTCTAAAAAATATGTTTCATTACTCTTGTTATTTCTTCTATGTCGAATATGATCTGTTCTTTCCCGTTCTCTTCTTTGCGTACCCTTTATGTGAAAATGAGGGGACTCTATGTTCAGGCATTTTTTCTCAGTAATTGACTGTCTGCACATACGAAGGTGAAAAAAGTTGCAGTTTGGTCCGTACTTGCACTTCCCATTCTTTATCATATAGAAGCATTTTGTAGGGTGATTCAGGGCCGTTTCTAGCCATTAGGGGGCCCTAAGCAGTATACCCATTTGAGGCCCCACCCCTCCATCCACCAACTCACGCCTTACTACATCACCTCAGCACACACATACAAAAAATGGCTGTGTTAATAAAAACAATTATGAAACAATTTTAATGAAACATTTATGTCCAAAACAACAAATATGTACTTTCAGAAGACAAACAGAAAAAATACTCTTCATGAAATTCCTGAAAATTAGCTTATACATTATTTAGAATAAATGACACAGAACTATGTATAAAAAAATAATGCAATTATCAACTACCAAACAATTACTATCTCTACGATACAATCATGTAATAGCTAACAGTTATACAGAAGTTTGTATCTTCAAAATTTTTGCCTCCTAGATATTTTGTCTGGGCGAAATCATCAACATCATCATCATATGAAATCTCCCTGCCAACGTCCTGGTCGATGTTTATGATGCCAAGGCCACTGAGGCGATCCTGCCCCATTGATGATCTGAGGTAATTCTTGATTAGCTTCATCTTACAGAAGCTCCTCTCGGCTGACGCTACTGTCACAGGTGGAGTGCAGGCAATTCTTAGTGCAACCAAGAGATTGGGGTATAGTTCCTCCAGTTGCTTCTGATGAATGAAGGAGAGAAGCTCCAATGCAGTCATGTTGTGTGAAGGTAAAGTTGGCAAGTTCTTAATTTCGAGGGCCAGTTCTCTTCCATCAATGTCAGAGTCAGCTCCAGAGCTCAGTATCTTCGAGAGCTTTTCACACTTGCAGGACAAGTCTTCCTTGTTCATTGTGGTGAAGTTTAGGAGAACCCCAAATATGTCCCTCACATCATCTAATGTTTTGAATCTCTCATTTATTGACCCGATGGCACAATCCACTACCACATTGAAAAATTTGACTTCCAGCCTCTTTAAGGCTTCTGTAAATGGTTCGTCATGAGCTTCGTAAGCAAAGTGCTTTTTTGTGGGTCTGAGCCTCTTCTCCTTCAACACAGCCTCCACATTCATTTCCTCATATATGTCCCTAGCTACGACTTGTGCTGCAACAAAACCTGTGTTTCTGTGGCCCCCTAGTAGCAGCGGGGCCCTAAGCGGCCGCTTAGGCTGCTTATGCCAGGAACCGGCCCTGGGGTGATTGTATATGCAGTTTGAGCCATATTTGCACGCACCTATTTTATAATATTCGCATATGGCCCGTCGTTTAAATTCCCTCTGAGTCTTATGTGATTCGATTTCCTTCTGCTTCGCCACCACTTCTCTCAGTGGGGTTGTTTTCTTCGGCGTGTATTTCGTATCTCCCTCTCCTGCCGTGGGTACCTCTTTTTCTGAGGCTGCTTTCGCCCCTCCCTGTAGTGTGTTTTCTTTTTCCTTCTCGGTTGTGCAGGCGTTTTCTATTTCATGTTTTTCTGTCGGTAAAGCTGCTGTACTTGATTCTTCTATTTCAACATTTTGTGTTCCCCTCTGTACTAATTTTCTTTTGTTTTCCATGCACTTCACGCATAGGAAACCACAAAGGCCTATGATTTTGTTATTTATTCTATTTATCATTTTCCTGTCTTTTCTATCTAAGTTCATGCATTCGTAATGCTTAAAGGTATTGCACAGAATGCAGTTTAAGCCCGAGGTCTGGTCTGCTTCATTTTTGCAATTGCAAAGTTGATATGCGGCACATTCCATTACACATAATCCGGCTTCATTCAATTTTCTGACTTTCCTGCAATTTACACATTTCTTCGTATGTTTTGCCATTTTCTCCTTTATTTTCCTCTTCTCGCTTCTCAAATTTCTCTCGATAACTCGACCTTCGTTTTATGGCACTGAACTTTTCCCTCTTAGGCATAGTGTACAATCTCAGAGCTGTTTTTCCGTTCGAAGTGTTTTAAATGTTTCAATTTGAAGTTTCTTCCTTGTGCGAGCGATATACCACCGGCTTTCACTTCATTTATTATCGCGAATTCACTGGTATTAAATACATACAGTGTGTGTGTGTGTGTGTGTATATATATACAAATGCATTTACATACTAAATTACTTTCCAAAAAAAAGTATTTAAATACCAAATACATTACAGGTTATGAGGATGTATTTAAATACTAAATACAATACTACCAAAATGTATTTAAATACATTTCAAAGACTTTGTAATTGTGTACACACACACACACAACCTTTGCGGGGCATAATTCGCTTACTTGCTGCAGCCATTGGCCTTCATTAAGCACAAGGCTTTCGAATAAATAATTGGTCGGATGATTTTTCTCTCTTTGGGGAATGCAAAGGAAAACGTCGTTCTACCGGTGCCGAAGAAGGCAGTATAGTATTGAACCTTATGAACATAGATCGAACTAATGGCTGATTGTGTAGACCAGGGTTTCTCAACGGGGGCGAAAGTGGGCGAAATTTGACTGAAGGGGGCGAAAATTTATTTAGGCAACGATTAAAATTAAATTATTTTCGAATTGCTCATCAATGGTTTTGAAACACTATTCGGAGTATGTATTGTGCTGTCGATGACGTTAAAGGGAATTGACCAATGAGAAGTGCAGTGGGGCGGGGTCGTCATTCAAAGCATTCTATAGCGGCTTAGTGACGGTTACGTATACGGTGCGTCAGTTCGTACCTAATTAGAAGCGTGGGCGGGTGTTATTTTTTGTGCTATTATCTATTATCATTGATTTTTCTTTTAGTGCTTTAGTGCTTCTTAATTTTCGCGTTTGTCCCTTGTTTCGAGTACGGAGACAATGACCTCGTTGTCACGTTTCTAGTCACTCAATTTAATCACTCAATTAGTGCTTCTTAAGAATAAAATAGAGTTTCGAATGTTCGCTTTCTTATACGATAAAAATTCATAAATAAGGAGTGCTAACACATGTATAAATGTGATTTTCCTTTGAAAACGTTGCAAGGTTTAAGGCGGAGGATGCCAGTTTGGCCTACTTCTCGGAATGAGGCTACTTGAACTTAAAATTAGGCTTGCGCTACTAAAATGATAACGATTATTATTTTTAGTGCGCTTTTAGTGCTTTTTAGCTGCCAAACTAGTGCCTTTTAAATTTTTTAATTAAAAAAGTAGCCTGATGATTCACATGATTGTGATGAAATGACATCTTGTATAACTAGCATCATAGCAAAATTAAAAGTACAATTATTAGGCCTATTACACCTAGTTTGCTAGTCTGAGTTGGAGATTGAGTCAGAAGGACAAAAAATTGAGTAATTGAGGTTGGAGGTTTTGTGTACTAACTCCACAGCCTTGCTAATGACACATCTAAACCCTTTTTTTCAAATTTCAGATATTTTTTAAATACTTTATCGTTGTCAAATTTTTATTGTAATTACATAATGCACAAGACCCCTTAGTAATGTCAAGTGGAGCAAAGAAAAAGTGTCGCCAATACCTTGGTGAATACCTATCTTAGGTTTTATTGAAAGCCCTCTCGATCCAAAAAAGCCTGTCTCTTTTATGTAATAGTACTCTTTCGAATGAAGCTTTAAAACCTTCAAGACTTCTTGACCATTTCAAAAGGAAGCATCCAGATAAAGCTAATAAAACCGTTGACTATTTCAAAAAATTGAAAACCAATTTTGAGCAGCAACCTAACTTACACATTTTGTAAAAAAAGATACCAAATTAGATGAAGCCAATGTTGTGTCATATGAGATTGCAAAAAATGGCTGTCCTCATACAATTACTGAGAAAGTCATAAAGCCTATATTAGAAACTGTTATTTCAAATGTGATGCATGAAGATCCTTCAGGTATCTTAAAAAGTTTACCATTAAGCAACGATTCAATTCGAAGACGAATTGATGAAATGTCAGTGAATATTGAAGAACAACTAGTTGAAAGATTGAAAAAAACTAATTTCTCAATTCAGGTTGATGAGTCCACAGTTGTTGATAACAAGGCCCTTCTCATGGCGTATGCACGTTATTTTAATGATGATTGTAAATTGAAAGAAGATATATTATTTGTGAAATACCTAGAAACTGACACTACTGGGGAATCTATTTTTATTGCTTTAAGATCCTGGTTTGATGAAAATAAAGTTCCATTAGAAAATTTGATATCGATTGCAACTGATGGTGCTACCTCAATGGTCGGAAGGCATAAAGGCCTCGTAGCACATTTGAAAAAAATATGTCCTGGAATCATTGCAATACATTGCATTGTTCACAGACATAATCTTGTAGCAAAAAATATAAGTCCAATTCTACATTATTCACTTGGTATAGTTATTAAAACTATCAATAAAATAAAATCACATAGCAAATATGATCGCCTATTCAGGAAGTTTTGTTCTGATCATGATACATACGGAAGTCAGATGGCTCTCCAAAGGAAATTGCTTAGCAAGATTTATAAACCTTTTTGATACCATAGTTAACTTTCTAGAAAGTGAAGGGGACGGAGATATTGCTAAAGAAATAAGAAAACATAAAAATAACATATATTATATGGCTTGGATATTTCGAAAGCTTAATGAGGTATCACTTCAACTTCAAGGAAAATTTATTACATTGATTGATTGTAAAACAGTATTGAAAGCATTTACTGAAAAATTGGAAATTTTTCAAGATAATTTACTTAAAAAAATGTTTCACAGCATGCCTGAGCTGGCAGAAATTTGTTCTTCACTTACCAAAATGGATCTCGAAATGTATTCTGGACACTTATGTTCGTTAAAAAGTGACATGAACAAAAGATTCTCCGATTTATTTTCCTTTGAAGTAAAACCATGGATGTTAGACCCATTTAATTGTGATGTTAGTTCAGCTGAAGAAGAAATTCAAGAATAATTAATTGAATTACGATGCAATGATAACTCAAAATACATGTAAGGGTGTCAGGAAATGATTGCCCCCCCATGTACAGAAGAAACTGAAAGGAATAGAAAAAAACAGACAAAACCACGCGAAAGAGCGTTTAATTTTGAATAAAAAAACACTTGTTTTAATATCGGGTGTTGCCCCCATTTGCAGTTCTGACGGCCATTAATCGACGGGGGTATGATCCCAGAAGTGTCTCAAAGAGATCGGTATCATGACTCATTTCTTCAAGGACTTCGTTGATCTTTGCAGTCATAATTTCTGTTGAATACCGATTCTGAATGGGTTGTTCCAGCATTAAGGACTCCACCCGATCCTTCATGATGGATCCGACATGTTCACAGACATTAAGATCGGGAGAATTGCCAGGCCATTCATTATTTCCGAAAAAATCAATGTTATTGTCCTTAAGCAGTTGTTGAGTCGCAAGTGCTTTCATACAGGGGGCTTTGTCGTGAAGAAAGGTTGCCTGTTCAACATCCAAAACACACTCGGGGTCTTTCAAAAACGGAATTACATGTTGGGCTAAAATTACATTTCGAAAATAAGGCCCATCCCAACTGGTTCCTCTTGGTTTGATAACCCAGATGAGCTTCCGAATAGAGAACATAATGAAAACACCCACACATGCTGGATTTTTTACTATTTCTCGATACTTCTGGTCGTCTGGGACTTCATCAGGAGTTGTTGCCCAAACACGATCATTCTGAAAATTTGGTTTTCTGGAGACATAAACGAAGAATTCATCGCTGACAACCAAGTGAAGGAAATCGTCTTCCGTCCATTCCTCAAGATAATCACAAAACCATAGCCGATCTTCAATATTAAGATCACTCTTCCGTGGCTTAGCTATTTCATGCCAAGCACTCAAGCCTTGGCGAACTCGAAATTGATGCACAAGTTGCCGATTGACTATCTTACCACGACGGATAAGTATCTCTTTCGCTACCTCAGAGCAGCTCTTCTTTCGGCGCCGTAATGCAGCAAGCACAATGTCTTTCGATTCTTGAGATAATTTCTCCGGTCTTCCTCCTCGAAATTCTGTTTCACAATCTTCAGGATTCTTATTCCAATTCCTTTTGACAAAGTCTTCTGATCTTTTTAATCTCTCAGCCACCCAGTGTCGAGTTATGAAAGTTGCACCAGCTTCCTTTGCTTCACGAAATGTGACAGCTCGAATGCGGTCAAGAACTCGCTTTTTCTCTGAATCGTTCAAAATAGATGATGCCATGGTTTCTGTGGGGAAAAAAATGGTAAGAATTAAAATCACAGGAATAGAATATAATTGTTTTTATTCAGATTTTAACGCTCTTTCAAGTGGTCTCGCCGGTTTTTATCTATCTCTTCTAGTTTTTGCTCTACAGGGGGGGGCAATCATTTCCTGACACCCGTATGATAAAGTAGGAAAGACTGAATTCTGGTCATCAAAAGACTGTAAAACACTATATCCAAGGTTATGGACCGAAATGGCCAAAATAATTGTGTTTTCCAATATCATATATGGTTGAAACTGGGTTTAGTTCAGTGAATAAATTACTAACAAAGGAAAGAAACAGATTGGATGTATGCAGAAGAGGCGACATAAGAATTAAACTCAGCGACATTGAACTGAACATTGCATATTTAGTAGAAAAACACCAATCTCAAGGATCTCATTAAATAAAATAGTAAGTTTGAAAGTTTTTTATTTCACTTTTTTTTGTGTGTAGGGGGGCGATTTGAAAATAGAGTGGGCAAAAAAATTTTCAAGGGGGCAATGGTTAAAAAAAGGTTGAGAACCACTGGTGTAGACTCTTGATGTTGGTGTCGGGATCCTTCAGATACGTTAAAGCTTTCATTTCCAGTGTTCCAGATCTAGAACTATTTAATGCTTTCTTATCGAAGGGAAAATAATCATCATGATCGGACCGGACGAGTCGGACGAGGAGTCGTTACCATCTTGGGAGAAGCCTGACACTGCTACCATAAAAGTATCTCGCACAGATGAAATTTTTGGTTGAACATCCCAATTTCCTTTCAATAAGTAATACAACCAATCTTACTGTTGCCTCAAGCACGATTGACTCGTAACAGGCCTTGTATTCTAGGTGGTTTTGACTTGGTTCACTTTGCCGCTCTGCCTCAATACATGATTAGCGTTCACCAAATGTATTTGTAAAATGTATTTAAAGTAAGTATTTATAAGTACTAAATACTTCTCAAATGTATTTAAATACGTATTTAAATACTTATTTGAGTAATGTTAAATACATTACTGCCCATCTCTGTATATATATATATATATATATATTAGTGGTGGACCGGATATCCACATCCGCATCGTTTTTAACATCCGCACTTCTGACTGCGGATGTTATCTCTAATAAATTATGCAATTTACAATTAAATTAGCTTATACAGCCCAGTCATGCACATTTCACGTATAGTATTAATTATTAATGAACAAACAAATATATAAACCTCAAAATATAAATACGTGGTAACACAGAAAATTGAATGAAACTTGTTTCATTGAATTTTCTGTGGCTGAAATTCTTGAGAAAGTTATTTTTCTCATAATGAAAACATTAATATTAATTTTAATTCTTATGCATTGCCTGCCATAATAGTAATATCAAAAAATTTGAAAAATTATGTCATATATTCATAATTCTCTATTATATTGATAGATTAACTAAATATCCGCATCCGCGGATGTTGAAAAACTGACATCCGGTCCACCACATATATATATATATCAGTGGCGACTCCTGCACTCGGGGGAGAAGCATGAGATAAAATTGTGTATTTATAGATTAAGTTTTAAAAAAAAGTTTTAAATACAAATTGTAAAAATGGTTTTTGGCTGGTAGTATGTTATTATTTTTCTGTCTAGCCTTCGTCACGCAAGCAAATTTTTAGCGCATTTAGATACCCTTACTACCTTAAAAAAAACTCTATTGACACATTAAGTTTTCATGTAATCTTTTAAGATCCTTTACTCGGGCGCAAGACATTACGCCCGAGAAAGTATAAGTAATATCGTATATTTAAAGTTCTTTTAATGAATAATTATTTGCTTGCATACGGTTACATAATAGTCCTTCTTCTAATTCTCATTAAATAAAATACGTTTTTCCTCCTATTAATTTTTTTATAAAGAAAAAAACATTTCAACTCGGGCTTATATCCTTCGGCCTTGTAGAGGCACAATTTTTAATTCTGGCGATACATGGTAACTTTTTACGTTTCGATAAGCGTGCCTTCAACTGCCTTGGACGGCGGTGCAGTTTGATTTTTGGCGCAGTGTGAGGTTGTTCGCTTTTCTTAAATAATCTGATTTATTTTTAATATTATAAGTATTCTGAGAAGTATAGCCCACCCATGGAGGACATATTGTTGTTATTAAAAGAAAAACCCATTTGATTTAGAAAGCAAAAAGGAATTACATGCCCGAATATTAAAGGAATTTGCTTTAACCCTTTAAGGACTGAAGGTACAAATTGCTAACGTTTCGAATACAAGCATTCATAACTTAACCCTACAAAAAATTCAGGGCTTAAAGGGTTAAAACCAAGACGCTTGGACTTTATGTTCAAGTAAATAAAATTCAAATAATTTTTTTACCGAGGTATGTATTTATTTATTTTATTGATAATCTTAAGTTATTGTCATGCATTTAAATGTCGGCTCGTATGTAGACTTGAAAATTTAAAAAGAGCCCGAGTAGTCTTGAAGAGCTGGAGTCGCCACTGATATATATATACACAGAGATGGGCAGTAACGCGTTACATGTAACGACGTTACGTAACGAACGTTACAAAAGTAACGAGTAACAGTAACGAGTAACAGTAACGCCTCAAAGATTTTCAAATGTATCAATGTAATGGTAACACTTTGCACATTTTTTATCAATGTAACGGATTTTTTCGTTACTCGTTATTCGATACTTGAATTTGATTACATTGCCATTCTATTCATGAGGACTATTAAATGCAATTCACTATTCCGTGTTAGTGGAAACAACTAAATTTATATTTTCTAGATATCTTCATCTTTCCCAAAAATCATTGCGCAATATATGGTCCTTAAGAGAACAACATTTATATAGTCAATAATAGTAGCTATTAGAATTTATGTGGTATGGCTGCCATTTGTAAGTTTATCTGTAGTTTCAAAATACGTGTGAAGGCACATAAACAAATATAAATGTAACTAGTTACTCGTAACGTCGTTATATGTATCGAGTAACGGTAACGCTTTAAGGATTTTCAAAAGTAACGATGTAACGGTAACGCCGAGTACATTTTCGACGTGTAACGAGTAACGGTGCCCATTACATACACACACACACACATATATATACAGGGTGTTTGAAAACTTTCTGTACAAATTGTAATGGGGGATAGGCAACACCAAGACAAACCCTTTTCGTCTATAAGTGTATGTCCGCTGACGTCACCATTCGGCGCGAGAGGGCGCCGCTGCAATTGGCTAAAAGGTGAAGTGGGCTAGACTCGCGTTTGCCGCGGGCATTCTTAAATCGGACGTAGTACGCGTAACATGGAGCGCTTCACGACTGCTGAGATGGCTGACATGCATATGGTGTATGGGGCTGCCAATGGAAACGGAAGAGCTGCTGTGAGGTTGTACTGACAGCGCTTCCCAAACAGACGTGTGCCAAACCACCAAACGTTTGCGCATTTGCATCGGCGACTGCGAGAAACTGGAACATTCCATGCAAACATGCATGACACTGGTCGGGAGAGAAACGTGCGCACTCCTGACATGGAAGAAGAAATCCTACGGCGATTTGAGGACAATCCAAGCGCAAGCACGCGAGGTGTTGCACGTATCCTCGGTGTGAACCACGACCTGGTCTGGAGAGTGTTGCACGAGCAGCAGTTACATCCGTTTCATCGTCAGAGAGTCCAGGCATTACAACCTCGGGATTACCCTCTTCGTGTGGAATTCGCACGCTGGTTTCTGCAGCAGACAGCGGTGCAGCCTAATTTTCCGGCTTATGTGCTGTTCTCAGATGAGGCCTGTTTCACACGTGAGGGTGTGTTTAACATGCACAATTCTCACGTGTGGGCGCACGCAAATCCACATGCTACACGGGTGCATGCTCATCAAGAACGGTTCGCCGTCAATGTTTGGGCGGGTATCGTCCATGGCAAGTTGATTGGGCCGTACCTGTGTAAGAGTCGGTTTTTATTATTATGGACCTTTACAAGTTTACGTAGATAATTAACTAAATGCCAGGGTCACCAGCGCCCAAATGCTAGATTGGCATCCAGCACTGCGGCGCAAAATTAATTTTAATAATTAGGTGAAGGATTGATTATAAAATCATCAATATGAATTTTGTATTTTATTGACAACAATTAATAACTATATGCAACAATTATTTATAAATGCAAAGGGGATTTTTACCCGTAACAACTTTGATGGACATATAAATGCGAGATTAAATAATGGCCCGTTTAGCTAATATATAACAGTCTGCAAATAATACTGATAATAATAATAAATATGTAATAATACAAATAATAATAGTACAAATGATATGTAACACTAATAATATAACTAATATAATAATAATAGCCACAATGACAACCTTGTCTGCAAAGAGACAGACAAGAATACTGTAAGTGATATTTCAGAGAAAAAGAATAATAAAAATGGCAATAATTAATAATTAAAATACATATGCTATATAGGCCCAGTAACCTGTGGATGATAAATTACAGTTAATTCTCATTATGGGATTGTGTTAAGTTGAACGGGAGAACTAAGGAAGTATGTAGGCCACAAATGACTAGTAGGCCATCTGCTAAGAAAATACATGACATAATAGGCTTATATTATAAAGTAAAATATACTAAGAAAATTAATAGGCAGGCCTATGCCTCTTCAATATATCGAGCTGAGGTTAATCTAAAACAAAGGCTACGGTAGGCCTCAGCTAGGCTAGAGTTACAATTTGGCTTTTGCCTAGACCTAACTTAGCCTAAGGTAATTTATTGTATGAATCTTACATTACTATTGTAGTATAAATCTTAGTACTAATCACAAACAATATAAGGTTTGTTAATATCTGCAGTATGCGGTATTGCATACAGATATGCAATAGTAAAGAATATAAACATTATAAATACAAAACATACCATACAATTTTTGCTTGCTGGCGCTGTGCTTTTAGATCTTAAAATGTGGAAAACGCGTCCTTTGTGTTGTCGTACATAAGCTTGTTTTTACTATACAACTTTACCAACAAGCCAAAATAATCCTTAAAAGCCCATTCATGTCTAGTCACACCACACTGAATGCTTAAGAATTAAATTTGATCACTGGACATGTTTAACTTGTATTTATTTATTTATTTATTTAATTTAAATATTTCACTCGTGCCAATTTGTGGCAGTTTTCACTAATAAAGAATAATCTTGTGGTGCAAGGCACTACACCTGCTGCCTGCCCGACTCGACGGGCGGGTTTATCGGATATTTCTTGAAGAAACGTTGCCGGAACTGCTGGAAGATGTTCCCGTGGCTATTCGTAGACGAATGTGGTTTCAACACGTCCGATTTAAGAATGCCCGCGGCAAGCGCGAGTCTAGCCCACTTCACCTTTTAGCCAATTGCAGCGGCGCCCTCTCGCGCCGAATGGTGACGTCAGCGGACATACACTTATAGACGAAAAGGGTTTGTCTTGGTGTTGCCTATCCCCCATTACAATTTGTACAGAAAGTTTTCAAACACCCTGTATATATATATATATACACACATTTAACTGCAATGACCACGCAGTATATTAATGTATAGAAACGACGTAAGTATAGAGGAGCGTTCTGCACACGAGGAAGAGAAATAACGAACAAATGAAAAAATGAGGTAACCGCCCGAGAATCGAACCCGGGATCTTCCGATTGCCGGTCAGATATGCTATCCATTACACCACGGGCCTCGATCAGTCAGAAGTCGTAATTCTCCTACATAGGGCAGAAACCAATGCCCTGAGAGGGCACCCTCGCAAATCGTGAATATGTACATTTAACTGCAATGACCACGCAGTATATTAATGTATAGAAACAACGTAAGTATAGAGGAGCGTTCTGCACATGAGGAAGAGAAATAACGAACAAATGAAAAAATGAGGTAACCGCCCGAGAATCGAACACGGGATCTTCCGATTGCCGGTCAGATATGCTATCCATTACACCACGGGCCTCGATCAGTCAGAAGTCGTAATTCTCCTACATAGGCCCTCTCAGGGCATTGGTTTCTGCCATATGTAGGAGAATTACGACTTCTGACTGATCGAGGCCCGTGGTGTAATGGATAGCATATCTGACCGACAATCGGAAGATCACGGGCTCGATTCTCGGGCGGTTACCTCATTTTTTCATTTGTTCGTTATTTCTCTTCCTCGTGTGCAGAACGCTCCTCTATACTTACGTCGTTTCTATACATATATATATATATATATAATATTAGAAAATTTAATCAACATGGCTTTTGATTATTTTAAAGGCGTAGATGAAAAGAGATTAAGAGCTAGATGTTGAAGGGCGTAGTAACGTGCAAGAGTCTCTTACCACAATTTTTATCACAGAACTTTTGATGCATAATAAAAGAAGATATACTGTATATGTGGCTTATTCATAATTTGCTTTCAAAATTAAATGCCAAACAATAACAAAAACCTGAAAATTCTACAAAAACATTATAAATTTCTTCATTAGTAATATTCATATTGAAAATCTCTTGCTCATCAATAGTGCCACGATACATTGCCCTAAAGGTTTCGAAACAAAATTTGAATATAACAATGCTAATTTTAGTCATAAATCTTTCATTTTCTTTATTATTATTGAAAACAGAATAACCATTACATATTGTTGTTCTAAATACTAAAAACAAACTTTTTCCTCGTGTCCTAATAAGCATGGAGAACATAACTTGTAATACACAATGTTCTATCCTGGTACTAAAGACGAACCTTTTTACATTTGTCTCGATAATATAATAAAGGTACTTCATGTCCCAACGTGTAATACAAAAGTAATGTATCTGGATGATATCATAAAATAATGTGTGTGTGTGTGTGTGTGTGTGTGTGTGTGTGTGTGTGTGTGTGTTTACATCTCTAATCCATTTTGTGTAGAGAGCTTGGTCTTGTGCTTTTATCATCCTCCTCCTCTCTCCACCAAATTTCAGTATTCCTCTTTTTTAGCCATTCAAGTAACTTATCTTCATCTGCATATTGTTTATTTCTTTCCACCATGTAATTCCCTGCTCTGGCATTGTTTCTGCTCCTGCTGTTTGCTCTTCAAACATGATATTCAAGTATTTACTCACTTTTTCTTGCAATAATTGATGCTGTGTTTGCTCATTTTCATGATTATGGATAAGGCTGCTATTTATAAAGTTCTTTGCCAGTTTTGTTACAGAGGTTTACTGTGAAAGATCATTTCCATGATGTTTATAGACCATCCAAATTTTGTTGTTCCTGGAACTCTTAAGGTAGTGCCCAATATATACAATGGTTGATCTGTGAGAGGTGTTTGTTTCAGTTAGGCCCTGCCTCCATGGACTTCTTGGCAAGTATATTCTGCTCAGGCATTTATTTTTATACATCATTTTGTTCATATCAAGGGCTTTTCTCATTTTGGTGTCTAGTTTCTTAACTTTCCCTTCAGGCCAGTTGATAATGCCAAAGCTGCACTGTAGGACTGGTACTGTGAATTGGTTTATTGCTGCTATTTTGTTTTTAATTGTGAGTTCAGATTTATAGACCTTTAGTTAACTGATACATTCTTTGCCAACCTTCTCTCATCTTTAAGTGCTTGATGTTCCATTTCTTCCAATCCGAGATATTTGTAGGTGGTATCTATTTCTAGGTCATTTACTTCAATCCCCTCTGCAAGTTCTGTTTTGTCAACCTTGTCACTCTCCCATTGTGGAGGATACATTTTGTGCATTTCTTAAGTCCAAACTTCCTTTTTATATCATTTGAGTTTCTCTTTCTTGGCTTATACTCTTTTTATTTTTAATAGCTGTAAGTGGGGCTTCCACCCGAAGCCAAACACTTCAACTATGTCTGAACTCCAATGTGAATTCGTAAATGAGTTTTAAGATTAGCCCTATATGCTGTACTAAAAGAACAATACCTACACTTAAAAGGTTTCTCTCTAGTATGAATTTGCACTTTTTAAGGTCAGAGCCTTGTGTTGCATTAAAAGAACAATCATCACATTTAAAAGGATTTTCTCGTGTGAATTCTTAAATGCCTTTTAAGGTCAGAGCTCTGAAATGCACTAAAAGAACATATCCCACACTGAAAAGGTTTTTCTCTCTTGGTTTATAATCTTTTGGTACTTTTTATAGCTGGAAGTGGGGCTTCCACCCGAAACCAAACACCAACTATGTCTGAACTTGGCCTAGTATTCATTTAAGGAGGGTGACCATTCCTTTTAATGCCCCTATTTGGATTTCTATGGCCTTGGGCTATCCCGGGATTTAATTCAGGTAAGTTGTTAGGTTGTTTTTCATCATACCTGTTGCCCCAACTATGATGGGGAGAATGGCAGCTTCTTTTAGTCTCCAGTTTCTCTTTATGTTGTAGATAAGCACCTGGTATTTAGGACACTGAACTCAATAAGTAAGGCACCCCTTTCCCTCTTGTCCCACACTACTATGCCCAGTTTTACTGCTGAGTTGTCTATAAAAGTGG
Organism: Bathynomus jamesi; assembly: GCA_023014485.1. Classification (NCBI taxonomy): domain Eukaryota; kingdom Metazoa; phylum Arthropoda; class Malacostraca; order Isopoda; family Cirolanidae; genus Bathynomus; species Bathynomus jamesi. The sequence goes on along the minus strand of JAJOZX010002407.1, from coordinate 296,438 downwards.
CAAGATCTTGGGCACCCATTATTAGTTGCTCTCCGTCATATTGCAGAACTCCTCTCCTTAGCCATTCCAATGATCCTCCTTTATCGATGTAGTCCTTCTGTAGTTCTTGATAGTATTTTCAAACTCTTTGATGTTGTTCCCATTCTTCTGCATATTTAGCCTGTTGTTCCAAAACAAATCTTTTGAGACTTTTCGGAGCTATTAAGGTGGCTGGTACTCTTTCAGTTTCTACTTCTGTCATATTATTCCCTCCAAAGCGCTGGGCCAGGTTGGTTATGTAACTATGTTGAGTTACCCTTGTGTTGTGGTGTTCATGGACTACAGCTATTGTAGGGCTACTCGAACTCCTCAGATACTGCCCAATGCTGATGGTCGATCATCGGTGCAGCTGGTTAACCTCAGTCAATCCCATTCTTCCGTGTTTCCTTGGTCGGTACAATTTAGGAAGACACTGGTTCCGGTATGCTTTTCTATTTAGAGATAATTTTTTTGGTCTTAACATTTAGTCTTACATTTTGTTTGTTTTGTTCTCTGATATAAGTTGGGTCTTGCAGATCTCTTTCAGTCTTCATACATACTCTCCACTGATTTTCTCTCGCATTCGCCAGTGTTCTATATTACCACTTTCTTCTATCCCAAGGAATTTGTAGGAACTGTCCTCTTCCAAGTCTTTAGTCTCAGTGTCTCTTCCTATTTTCTTGCCTCCCCTACGTGTACATTTAACACACTTATCCAATCCAAACTTCATTTTTATTTCAGTGGAGTACGTATGGACCATCTGTAATAGGTATTCTAGGTTCAGGTCAGAGTCTACATACAGCCTCAAATCATCCATAAACAGTAGATGGCTCAAAACACTGTCTGGATTTCTTCACCTAGTTTGACTGAGGTTGTAGCCCTTGTTCTTATTGCTAAGTAATTTGCTTAGGGGGTCCAGGGTGAGAAAGAATAGCAAGGGTGAGAAGCTGTCTCCCTGGAATATACCCCTCATAATCTTGACGTGGGGAATGGATATTTTTCCATTTTCATGGGTGAGATTGATGTTTGTTCTCTATTTTGCAATCTGGTTTGTTAAAGTGCTAATAATGGTAGGATGGATTTTGTACAGCTTGAGGTATTACAAAATCCAGGAGTGTGGGACACTATCAAATGCCTTTTGATAGTCTATCCATGACATACTTAGGCTTCTGCTTCTTTTCTTACAGTCTTCAAGGATAGTTTTGTTGATGAGCAGCTGATCCTTTGTTCCAAAGCAGTTTCTTCTACATCCTTTTTGTTCTTTCTCCAGATAGTCTCCAGCATCTAGTTGTTCATATAGGTGGTGGTGAGGCAGCAAATTGTGTGGTATTTATTTGGGAGATTTGTCTCAAGTCTTAAGCTGGGTTTGTATGGTGAGAGCTACTCGCGCGAGCAGCTCTCACATCTCCATATAAGAGTACTAGCATGAGATAATCTCGTGAGTGTCTGTTTACACATACTGGCTACTTGCTATGATAGTTGACGCTAGAATGCCATAAAGGCGCAAGTTGTTGTTGCTGCAGCGGCAACCAGGGTGTTTCTTGAAATTCTAAGGCACCTAAGACATAAAAGAAAACGTAAAATATGGATAAGAAAATGGGTTGAAAGGCGAAGAGAAACAGGTGCTTCAAATATGCTTATCCAGGAATTATATGAGGAAGATGAAAAAAGCTATAATAATTTTCTAAGAATAAATAAATGTCAGTTTGACTTTTTACTAATGAAAGTGACTAACGTAATTCAGAGAGAGGACACATGCATGGGAAGAGTGTTGCCTGTAAAAACAAAATTGGAAATTACATTGCGGTACCTTGCAACGGGTGATTCATTAACCTCTCTGCAATATTTGTATCACGTTCCAAAAAGTACTATTTCCAAATTTCTTCCCGAAGTCTTTGATGCTATATATACTGCACTAAAAGAGTGGATTGAGGTAAGAACTTTTTTGCAATTACTTGTTTATTTAAATGCAATCTGCAATACAATACAAACACATAACACATTAATCATTACAAACTACAATTACAACCAGATGTTAGGTGGAGAGAGTTGCTCCAGTATAATTTGTGATAGTTCCTCTTGTGGTTGATCGGCACAAAGGGGTTGAACTAGAGCTAAAAAAATTAGTCACGTGTGACGATGAATAATCGTCAGTTGCTGATGCACAATAACTGCTTGCAGATGTTGAGGAACACGGTGTAGTATCCTTTGTCTAAGGAACCAAACGTCGTTGAACCACTAGATGCTGAATTTCAATTTGAAGTTGTAAAGCAGCATCCAAAGGCATGTTTTTCAGTTAGAAACAATATATTTTCTGAAAAATCAATTTCATCATCCTGATTAGAGGTCTCTTCCTCCTAAGTGATATCTGAATGCGTCACCTGAAATGATATATACTGTATATATATATATATATATATATATACACAGGGGTTAGACAAAATAATATGAACACCGCCGATTTCACCGGTTATCTTTACGGACTGCTCAGACACAAAGTAAACGGTCAAATGACTGGCAAACCTATTTAAATGCGTAACAGAGAGTGTATACGTCATGTTATAACCCTCACGTTGTTTTTACAGATCTGAGTGAATTATGAATTAGCAGTTATGAAAGACCTGTCAGACTTCCAAAGAGGGCAAATTGTCGGAGCGCGGATGGCTGGTGCATCGGTGACGAAAACCGCTCAGATGTTCAATGTATCCAGAGGAACTGTCTCTATGGTCATGTCTGCATACCAAAACCATGGAAAGACAAGCACCGACAAATGCAATAGTGACGCAAGAAGAAGCTGTGTGATCGAGACCGCCGGGTGCTAAAGCGCATTGTGACAAAGAACCATAAGACCACAGCTCCAAAAGTGACTGCAGAGCTTAACCAGCATCTTGCAAGCCCGGTATCGACCAGAACTGTACGTCGCGAGCTCCATGGAGCTGGATACCATGGGAGGGCTGCAATTGCCAAACCCTTCCTTTCGCACATCAACATTGAGCGGCGCAGAAAATGGTGTAATGACCATAAGAATTGGTCAATGGACCGGTGGAAGAATGTAGTCTACTCCGACGAATCCTCCTTTACGCTATTTCCATGTTCCGGTCGAGTTTACGTCTGGAGACAGCCTAAAGATGCTGATGACCCCGACTGCCTGACCCCAACCGTTAAGCATGGAGGCGGATCTGTGATGGTTTTGGCAGCAATATCGTGGAATACTCTTGGCCCAGCTGTAGTACTGCATGGTAGGGTTAACGCCCAGGTCTATCTGTCAATATTGGCTGACCAGGTCCATCCCATGGTCCAAACGCTGTTTCCCAATGGCGGCGCCGTCTTCCAGGATGATAATGCACCAATCCACACAGCTGGGGTCGTTAAAAACTGGTTTGAAGAGCATGTTAGTGAAGTAGAACGCTTGGATTGGCCTCCACAATCCCCGGATCTTAACATTATCAAGCATCTGTGGTGTCAGTTGGAGCAGCAGGTCAGAAGCCGATTCCCACCGCCGGCGTCTTTGGAGGAACTGGAGCAGGGTTTGCTCGAAGAATGGCTCAGGATTCCTCTAGCCACTGTCCAAAAGCTGTATGAATAAATTCCCCGACGCACTGCAGCTGTTATTGCCGCTAAAGGAGGACCAACTCCATATTAAGAATAAAAACCGCCATTTATCAAGGTGTTCATATTATTTTGTCCAACCCCTGTATATATATATAAAAAAGAGAGAAAGAGATTCTGCATTTTTTGTTACATTTTTATCTTTTCAAATACCAAACACTGAGGATGCTTGGTGTGAAAAATGCTCTGTATGAATTGGTCCACAATTAACCCACCCCTTATATCTCCAGTCTAACTATAGAGTAGATTAAGTCTAGCCTTGTAGGGGTCAGCCTAGAGATTCCGGAAATGGTCCAGAGCGGGCAGATAAATTGAGGTCCACAGTAGGATTCCTCACCAAATTAGGTTAGGGCAATCTACCTTCACCTTTGTTAAGCTATGAGTTGATGCTAGGTCTTAGGCCACAATGTAGGCCTAAGTTGTCTGACCCAGCTTAATTTAATGAGTTTACTTCTAACTGGGTTAAAACACAATTAGTCACTTACTGCTAGTTATTAGAGTCTCTTTTCTCCTTCATGTATAATTGTCGAGAGCGTACTTGCTGGTGGGGATCTTTTTTCGGTGTCTGTTCTTCTCCCTTCTCTCGTCCCGTCTTCTCGCCCCGTTCCTCGTTTTCGTTCTCCTTTGTTCTCCTTTGTTACTCTTTGACTGTAAATGCCTGTTAATCTGATTAACAGCGACTATCCTCACCTTCTCATGGAGAAGGTGTAGCATTTAATTAGAAGAGAAAATATACATCCATAGGATGAAACTGTCTATGGTCTTTACCATAAGGAAAGAAAAAGTGAAAGTTAGAAGATAAAATTACAATTCCCCAGCATCTATTTTTTGTTGTAAAACTAGTCGCGCCTTTAATGCTGTTTGTCGCTGAGGTCTTGTGTCTGTCAATGTTGTAGTAGGATGCGTTACCACTCCTACTGTCAAAGGAATAGTTACTGGAAGTTCAGTGTCTCCAGTTGTTACTGTCAGTGGAGAAGGTTCTCCAAAGTCCATTTTTTGGGTCCAGACTCTAACGGGTACAAAAGAGAAATGTCTCTTGTTGTGTCACCCATTGAAGTCCTTAATTTGACCACTCTTGTTACCCGTCTGCCCCTGGTCTGAGTTCTAAAACTCTAGCCAGAGGCCAGTATTGTCTTGGAGTACTGTCATGTATGAGAACAAGGTCCCCTACCTTAATTGTGTCAGACCAATCCTTCTTAGTCATTTGTTTATGTCTCTCCTTAGACCCATCAAGTACTCAGTTTTCCACTGTTTAATAAAATGAGCTTTAACTCTAGTTAAGTGTTGTAACTTAGTCTGGAGTTCATCGTGTCGTTGAGTCCAGTTTGGGTCTTCTGAAGAGTCTATATTGTAGTCCGGCAGGAGACTAACTTGTTCTCCCCGAATCAAATGATTTGGAGTTAATGGCTCCGGGTCATTAATGTTGTCACTCACATAAGTGAGTGGTCTATTGTTGATGATGTTCTCAATCTCAGCCAGGAGAGTGAGCAACTCAAATAAGTGTATCTGTTTTTTACCAATTGCTTTCTTCAAGCAATTCTTTACTGTTTGTATATTCCTCTCCCAGATAGAACCATACCAAGGAGAGGCAACTGGAATATACTTCCACTTTATGTTTGAATTTTGTATATATAATTGTGTGAGTTCGTTGCTTAACAAGTCGTTGATGACTCGTTCACCAGCCTTGAAATATGTAGCATTGTCAGTCCAAACTGTCTTGGGTACTGAATGTCGTGCACAGAATCTCTTAAAGACAGCAACAAAAGATTCTGCTGTAAGGTCCTCCACAACATCCAGATAAACAGCTCGTGAGCCAGCACATGTAAACAGTACAATGTACATTTTTTGTTCAGTGTCAACCACCCCTACAGTCAATGCTCCTGTATAGTCAATGCCTACAGTCTCAAAGGGTCTGTTGAGAGTAACTCTCTCCTCTTGCAAAGCAGGAGGATTTGGTTTCCTATAGGGCCTAGCATGAATACGCCTACATGTGACACACTCACTCAGGACTGTTTTAACAGTGATCCTTCCCTTGGGTATCCAATAAGTTTTTCTTAATGTAGTTAGTGTCTGTGGTACCCCCATATGATATACATCATTGTGTGTTTTTCTGATGATTAATGTTGTCAAATAGCTAAATCTAGGTAAAAGGATTGGATGTTTGCTTTTGCATGACAGTTTTGATTTGTCTAATCTCCCTTTACACCTTAGAAGGCCTTCCTCATCTCTGAACAAGTTTAGATCCACAACTACTGATGGTACAGGTTCTTTTGTTTGTTTCCCATTAGTCAAGAATTCTAACTCTTTATTGTACTCCTTTTGTTGTGCATGCCCTATCCAGTACTTGGTTGCAACTTCTGTATAATTATGATTGTTTTTATTTAGCTGTTTGTTTATTGTAGTTAAACAGTTGTGAGCAAACCTCAAACAGTAGGCTGTGACCCTGACAAGTTTACTGAAATCAGAATAACGTTCATAATTAGTGATTAAATTTAATCTTTTCAAATGAAAAGGTTGAACCAATGTCAAGTTAACTTGTTCCACAGGCCATTGGTCTGTATTACAGAGCCACTTAGGTCCCATGAACCAAGTTTTGTTTGACTTCAACAACTTGTAGGATAAACCTCTGGTCAGAAAGTCTGCTGGATTTTGTTTAGTTGGAACATAGTGAAAGTTTACTTGTGGGCTTTCATTAGCTTCAGCTATTTCTTTTAGCCTATTTCTTACAAAGATATTCTTACTATTAATGCTATCATTCCGTATCCAGGCAAGACAAATCTGACTGTGAAGCCAGATGTGGATATCAGTTATGTTCACATCATGGTAAGCATCCTTAAGCAATGAAATGGTTTTAATGGCTAATGCAGCAGCCAATAGTTCCAATTGAGGTATGGTTCGTGTAGGTTTGAGAGGTGCAACTTTCCCTTTTGCATAAATTAGATGACTTTCTGTAGGACTTACAAGATACGCACAGCACCCATAAGCTTGTGTGCTTGCATCAGCAAACACATGAAGTCTCTGGGGCTTATCCCTAAACCCACAGCACCTTTGAATTTTAATGTTCTGCACTTTTGTTAAATCAGCAGCTAACTTCTTCCAAGATTTTTGATCTTCATTTGTTATTGGATCATCCCACCCAACATTTGTCCTCCAAATTTCTTGGAGGAGAATCTTTGATTTTATTGTTGTAGGCAGGAATAGACCCATGGATCAAAAATTTTGGAAGCCTCTGATAATATTTGTCTTTTAGTATTTGCTTCCTCATCAAGTTTAAAACCTTTAGTACAGATTGAATCATGACTGTTAGAAGTTGCATCCAAATACCAGTTCATACCTAAAGTTTTAACTTTGTCTGATGGCTAAGACCATTATTATCCTTTAAAATCTTTTTGTTTAAATCCTCATCATTTGAAATCCACTCTCTAAGTTCAAAGTTACCTTGTTCCATAATGTTTTGAGAGTGTTCATAGACTTCAGATAATTCAGATTTTGTTGTTGTTGAGCCTATTAGATTGTCTACGTAAAAATGTTCCTTAAGGAAGTTCAATGTTAAAGTTATTAAACTGGTTCAAATAATGTCTAATTGTCAATGCTAATAGGCTAGGTGAGCTATTGGCTCCAAACAACAACATTAAATCTATAGGTTATGAACCCTTTATTCAAATCAAATGGATCCTTGAACCATAAGAACCTAAGTTGGTTCTTATCATATTCATTTTTAAGATTTATTCTCAAAAATGCCTTTGAAATGTCACTTTGTACGGCATATTTATCTAACCTGAACCTCAGTAAGATCTTCACAAGGTCAGAAATGAGATTAGGACCCTCAATCAGGCAATCATTCAAACTGTGTTTATCACTTGCACAAAATTTGCAATGTGGTGTGTAAGTTGAGGCAGCAGTTACATTAAAGTTCTGTAATGTAGGTGTTCGTGTATTACAGTTGGTCACATTTGATTCTACAGTATCAAGTTTTGTCTGTTTGGCTGTAGCTAGTTGGTCTCTGGGGATAGTCTTTGGTTTATCCATAGTCTGGGTCTTATTTTGTGTTGCAATATTTCTCAGTTTGTAATTAGTTAGGAGAGTTGGAAAGTGTTTTCTGATATTTTCAAGAGTAGGATAATTTTCTCCCGTCTTTAGAACTAAAACATCTTTAACCCTCAAAGGAAGGCACCTAAGAATTATGCCTTGTATAATCCAAGATGAAGCTTTAACATCTATCTCATTGCTAACCAGTTGTCCTATAATAGCTTCTAATTTTGAATAAAATTTTTCCATATCACTATGGTTATCTTTTATGGGTGCAAAATCAATAATTTGTTGAGATAATTCAAATACAATCTCATCTTTATTAATGTAATTACGTTTTAAGAGATCAATAGCTACTTCATATGAATTCCCTACGGCTGGTAAATAGGCTATCAGGTTATAGGCTGGGCCTTTAAGGAAACTAGTTAAGTAGCTAAACTTATCAACAGTTGAAATATAAGGTTTATTACCTATTAAACTCTCAAATTTTTCAATGAAAGATGGGAATTGTACCGTGTCCCCTTCAAATGTTGGTACTAGCAAAGTGGGTAACGTAGCCCTAAATTCTTGTGACTCAGGATTTGGCATGCCACTTAAATTTGGTTGAAAGTTAGCTCCTTTGATTAAAATCAGAAGTAGGTTTATGTGGTGTTAAGTCAGTCAAACGAGACTGTAGTCTCCTTATTTGCTGTTCAATTGAGATTACCTGAACATCATTATCAGCGTAAAGGTCTATCAATTGTTCTTCAGCCATTTCGGATTCAACTAACTCTGAAATACTCTCATCAATGGCTATGATTTCCTTCTTTTTAGTTTCCAATTTAAGAATTACACACTCTAAATCTTCTTCACCTGGTTGTGTAATATTGTTAAAAGTGTTCACGGCCTTTGTAACAGCACCCAACTTTCCCCCCCCTTTTCTTTTTTAACTTTTTCAATTCCTCACTGTCCATGTTTAAGTCAAAATTGTTTAACTGGGGCTCGTAATGAAATATAGGGGACAAGAAGAAATTACCAGAGAAGAGAGATCACAGACAAAACAGTCAAGTTTTAAATTTGGTTTAATCCCCCCAAGTATTATGTGCACTCAGGTCTAAGCTTATAAGAGAATGAGACTCCTTAAATGTAAATGTTTCCTAGTTAGGCCCTAGGTTGTAGACCTAATTAGGCAAGTTTGTTACTTTAGCCTTGATTAGGTTAGGCTTAGGCGACCATTTAGCCTAATTCTGCAATTTTTGTTAAGTAAGGTTAAGGTTTGTAAATTCCCCACACACGGGCCACCAATGTGAAAAATGCTCTGTATGAATTGGTCCACAATTAACCCACCCCTTATATCTCCAGTCTAACTATAGAGTAGATTAAGTCTAGCCTTGTAGGGTCAGCCTAGAGATTCCGGAAATGGTCCAGAGGGGGCAGATAAATTGAGGTCCACAGTAGGATTCCTCACCAAATTAGGTTAGGGCAATCTACCTTCACCTTTGTTAAGCTATGAGTTGATGCTAGGTCTTAGGCCACAATGTAGGCCTAAGTTGTCTGACCCAGCTTAATTTAATGAGTTTACTTCTAACTGGGTTAAAACACAATTAGTCACTTACTGCTAGTTATTAGTCTCTTTTCTCCTTCATGTATAATTGTCGAGAGCGTACTTGCTGGTGGGGATCTTTTTTCGGTGTCTGTTCTTCTCCCTTCTCTCGTCCCGTCTTCTCGCCCCGTTCCTCGTTTTCGTTCTCCTTTGTTCTCCTTTTCGCGGGGCTTTTTCCACCAGCGTCTCCTTGGTCTTTTTTTGGTTGGTTGATCGGTAATGTATATCTATTACCGAGCACGCTCTTGTCACACAGTATATAAATACTAGTGTGGAGAATAACTCTGGTGAGCAATCAATTGGTTTCATCCACCCAGTTATTGACATAAAAGGAATTTAATAATTGTTAGATTAACTACCTACCTACTCAGTGAACCATTTTCGTTACCTCCCAACTACCCACTCATCAGTTTTCCATACTTGGAATGCAATAACGAATGGGTTTGCATCGTGATGGAATTTTCCTGACTGCATAGGAGCACTTGATGGCAAGCACATCAACATTACATGTTCCCGCAAAAGTGGCTCACAATTTTACAACTACAAGGGAAGCTTCAGCATTGTTTTGTTTGCATTAGTCGACCACGATTATTGTGTTACTTACTTTTCTGTTGGAAGCTATGTTAAAAATTCTGATGGGGTTCTATTTGCAAAGTCAGAGCTTCGAGTAGCCCTTGAACAGAATGATTTACATCTGCCTAGTAATTTTCTCGTTGTTGGTGATGATGCGTTTCCACTGAAAACGCACCTTTTCAACTACAGATTATGCAGAGCAAGGAGAATTGTGGAGAATGCCTTTGGTATTCTAGCAGCTCGATTCCGTGTGTATATGAAACCAATTCCGTTATCAACTCATAAAATAAACAAACTTGTCTCAGCTTCACAATTGGCTATGAAAAACAGGTTTAAGAAGATCACTTTCGCTAACAGTTGATGCAGAGGACCATGAGACTCGTCATATACATCCGGATTCCGGGTACATGGCGTGAGGCACCAATATCTAGGATTGCAAAACCTCGTTACAATTGGTCACATTGGATGTAATAACTATAGAGCAAGTGCTCGTGAAAGACGGGATCAATTAGCAAATTATTTTGTAGGTGATGGCAAAGTAGCATGGCAAGATAGAATGGTATGATTTGATTTGTAGTCTTTGTGTTGAACAATTATATATTTGCTTATATCATAAAAATATTTGAAATACGTGTTGCACTTCTTCTTCCGCAGCTTATTATCCCATCTTTACATGGGGTCGCTGTCTGTTTTTGGTTCGTCTTCTCCACTCTCCTCTGTCGTATACCACGTCCTCCTCCAAGTCCTTCTCCCTGATGTCCGCCACCACACAGTCCCTCCATCTCGTCTTCGGTCTTCCTCTTCTTCTCCGTCCTGGCAACTCCATCTCCAGCACTCTGCGCCCCACATACTCCTCGATTTGATTTGTAGTCTTTGTGTTGAACAATTATATATTTGCTTATATCATAAAAATATTTGAAATACGTGTTGCACTTCTTCTTCTTCCGCAGCTTATTATCCCATCTTTACATGGGGTCGCTGTCTGTTTTTGGTTCGTCTTCTCCACTCTCCTCTGTCGTATACCACGTCCTCCTCCAAGTCCTTCTCCCTGATGTCCGCCACCACACAGTCCCTCCATCTCGTCTTCGGTCTTCCTCTTCTTCTCCGTCCTGGCAACTCCATCTCCAGCACTCTGCGCCCCACATACTCCTCTTCTCTTCTCCTGACGTGTCCATACCACTTCAGCCTGGCCTCCTGCACCTTCTTAGATGCTTCCGCCACCTTCACTGTTCCCCTTATATGCTCATTTCTGACCCTATCCCTCCTCGTCACTCTACACATCCATCTCAACATCTTCATTTCAGCCACATCGATTTTTCTTTCATTGCTCTTCTTCATTGGCAGTCTCCATTCCATACAACATTGCCGGCCTCACCACTGTTTTGAATACCTTTCCCTTCAGTTTCACATGCATCGTTTATTATACTCACCAAATTGGATTGCGACTCGCGATTGTTGAGCATTTTCCTGAGAAATTTGTCAGCCAAATGAAACCATGTTAGTTTGCTTACGTAGATGTCATCTGTCCCAGCTCCACTCCTTTTACTTCTTATAATTTTTATAACTTCCAGTCCGTAAGTATTCCTAATATTTCTAATTTTATTTCAAAAAACTTTTAAATCCATATTTTCAATTTTCATAACATTTAATATTTGACATTCTGCACTTGTCCTAGCATCACTGTTCTTATATTTTTCATCTGTGGTATCCCACAGACATCTATGTTTCATATATTCTTCTAAAAATGTCATAACAACAACAGTACTCCACTTATCTGACATTTTTATTTTTAACAAAATCACAAGAAAAGTCAACAGCAACAAAACAGCACACAATACTCCAAACCTATTTGCTCAACACGCGTGAGAGTAACTGAAAAGTTGGAAGACTACCAACTTTGTGAGTGCAAAATTACTCACATGAGAGTGGGCGGAGCTAGTAACTGGCAACTAGCATGGTAGTTGACACGACGCAAGTAGTGCGATAGTTACTCTCATGAGAGTGGCTCGCGCGAGTAGCTCTCACCATGTGGACTTGGCATTAGGGATGAGGATTGTATCTCCACTTGTAAGCCATTTTGGTGTTTCTTCTTCTCCCTGCAAAATTCTGTGAAAGTGGCAGTGTAATGGTGGTGTAATGCCATGATCTGTTTCAGCCACAAATTTGGGAGCTCATCCAGGCCAGGTTTTTTAAAGTTGGGGAATTTTGCCACTTTCCTTCTTATCTTATCTTCCATTATAAATAACTCCTCCATTCCTAGTTTACCCTCATTTGCTACCATGATTGTCTCTATCCAGTCAGTATCCTGGTTATGCTGTTCAGAGGTTTCAAAGAGGAGCTTCTTGTATACCTCCAACTGGGTTTGATCTGGTGGGTCATGGACTGTTATTCTTTCTCTAATGAGATTTTGGTAAAAGCCTCTAGGGTCCAATGAAAATTGTTTGTTATGGTTTTTCATGTCAATCTGCTTTTGTTTATTCCTGATTCTATTGGCTATGGCTAGGATGTTTCTCTCCAATTCCAGCGCCTTGTCATGTAGTTGATTATCTCTCAAGTTATACTTTCCCTATTTGTTTTTTTGTTTTCCTTGTTGTGGGGGTGTTTGGAAATATTGTTTTAATTGGTTCAGTTCTCATCTGGCTTGTGCAAGTTGTTTAGTTAATTTAACTTTCCAGGGAGGAGGTTTTGATTTACATTTACGGTTTTGGCTGGGAGCTTTGGTCTAAAGTTTGGGACAAGTTTCTGTTGCATGTATATGCCAGCAGCGTAATTTACTTGATTAAGTTCAGTACCTAAGGTCTGTGTTGACTGGGGCTAGTCTATTAATTGCTACGTTTACTCTGTATAATAGGTGCTTAAACTGTCTACTTTGGCTAGCTTTCCATATTCATGGTTTTAACAATTTCAATTATATTTGCTAATTCCTCCTCTGTTTCTATTTGCTGTAAATCTATATCTTCATGTCGTGGTGGTGGTGGTGGTGAGGGAAGGGGGAGTTCTTGATCTAGCTGGGGAAGGTAATGATGAGTCAGAGGATCCAGGCAAACTGGGTGGTGAGTCACCCATTCCTATCTGATGATTTGGATTGGTTAAAGAATGTTGGCTGGCATGCTGCCTGCTTTCTGTATCCAATGAGCTATCAGATGCATCATCATCAATATTTTGAGTGGCTTCAAGGCACTGGAATAGTGGAATAGGGTTCATTATTGGGCTGGTTTCATTGCGGATAAGCTTATCTATTTCATCATTCATGTATACTCTTTCCTGTTCACTAAATACTCTCTGGGCTATGAAGTTGTACTTCTGAGTAGTTAATCTTGTAGCTGGAGTCTCTCTCTTACATGGGCAAAAATGGAAGAAAATCTCTCTCCATTCCCCTATGATGTCCTTCTGTTTCTCATGTTTCTATCTGGCATACTTTGTAGCCCATATTAGTGTCCATTTCTCTTCTCTTGTCTATAATCTTTTCATTTTTCCTTTCTTCTCCTTCTCTGGCAATGTAGTCCTAGGTTGCTTCCCTAAGGGCACTTTGTTTAATATTACTAATTTCCTCCTCTGTAAAGTACTTATGCACTTGAGGCTAATGATTGTAATTTCTTGACAGAGGTATTTTTCTTCTCTTCAGAAGGGTTGGATTTCTTGATTTGCTCCACTAGGATTACGTTCTTCTGCCTGCTCCATTTCTCAAAACATGAGTATTCGGAGCAGTGCAAAATTTTCTTCTTTTCTTCAATGGTCCATTTTATTGCATCATACCTTCGTAGGTTTCTTTTAGGGGCCATTTTCCATTGTAACTGCTGGGGTCCAGGGTCAATACTTTGACATGGCGGGATCCCCAGCACTGATCCCTTTGGTGGTTTCTTCTCTGGGACTGAGAAAAGTTGCACCCTTGCTCATCTCACCCACCCTGGTGCGTAAGCGGGTTGAGGGGACCCTTTTATCCTGGGTGACATCCTGCCAGTGTGTGAGCTTTCCTTAGTAGAAATTACGTCCCGTTCTTGTTTGTGGAATCTACATGCAGGTGGGAGGGGTTTTCCCTGCACCCATCCCTTGTTTTTAGTCGCCTAAAATTACAACACGCTGGGACCACATGGGAAGTATTCTTTCAAATACCCTATCCCCAGGGATGACACTCCAGTATGAACTTTTAAATGCTCTCTAAGACTACTTTTGCATGCTGCAGTGTAAGAACAAATATCACATTTTAAAGGTTTTTTTTTTTTTTTTGGATTATACTCTTTTCAGTATTTTTAATAGATGTACGTGGGGCTTCCACTCAAAGCCAAACACTTCAACTATATCTGAACTTGGCCTAGCGTTGATTTGATGCTAGGATTACATTCTTTTCTTTTCTCCAATGGTCCATTTTATTGCGTAATACCGACATACATTGGATAATGGGCCCAACAAGAAAGAAACATAAGTACTGGGGTCCAGGGTCAATACTTTGACATGGTGGGATCCCCCGCACTGATCCCTTTGGTGAAGTTTCTTCTCCGCTGGGACTGAGAAAAGTTGCACCATTGCTCTCCTCACCCACCTGGTGCGTAAGCAGGTTGAGGGGACCTTTTTATCCTGGGTGACATCCTGCCAGTGTGTGAGCTTTCCTTAGTAGACATTACATCCTGTTCTTGTTTGTGGAAAGCTACATACAGGTGGGAGGGGTTTCCCCCACACCCATCCCTTATTTTTAGTCACCTTTTACCACACGCTGGGACCACGTGGGAAGTATTCTTTAAATACCCTACCCCCAGGGATAGTGTGAACCCCAGTGTGAACTCTTAAATGCTTCTGAAGATTAACGTTCTGTGCTGTACTGTAAGAACAAGTATCACATTTAAAAGGTTTTTCTCTTTTGGTTTATACTCTTTACAGTATTGTACTTTTTATAGCTCGAAGTGGGGCTTCCACCCGAAGCCAAACACTTCAACTATGTCTGAACTTGTCCTACCATTCGTTTAAGGAGGGTGGCCATTCCTTTTAATGCCCCTGTTTGGATTTCTATGGCCTGGGGCTGTCCTGGGATTGAGTTCAGGTAAGTTGATAGGTTGTTCTTCATCATACCTGTTGCCCTAACTATGATGGGGAGAATGGCAGCTTCTTTCAATCTTCAGTTTCTCTTATTCATATATGAGCGCCGGTATTTGGTAATTTTCTCCATTTCTGCTCTATTAAGGCTATAGTCATTTGGACACTGACCTCAATAAGTAAGGCACTCCTTTCCCTCGTCCACACTACTATATCCAGTTTTACTGCAGAGTTGTCTAAAAGTGGTTCTTGGAATACTGTGTCATAGTATATAGTATAATGGTTGTTTCTAGTGTCTGATGCAGGTGTGGTCCCATACATTTTTACTGCATTCTAATTCTAATGCTACCATGATTTTTCCAGTGGATATATTGCAAATTTTATTGTGTCTGGCTGTATAGTGCCCCTCTGCCATGAGCACCCACAGCCTGATATTAGATGGCCAACACTTCCACCTCAACATGACAATCTACACCTGTCATTATTACTTATTCCAGCCATTTTCTTAAACGCATTTGTTACGAGTGCAAGATCTTGGGCACCCATTATTAGTTGATCTCCACTATATTGCGAGAACTCCTCTCCTTAACCATTCCAATGATCCTTCTTTGTTGATATCGTCCTTCAGTAGTTCTTGATAGTATTTCCAGCTCTTTGATGTTGTTCCCATCTTCTGCATGTTGGCCTGTTGTTCCTGAACAAACCTTTTGCAACTTTTCCTAGCTATTAAGGTGGCTGGTACTATGGAAAAAAACTATACACGCTTACAACATGGTATCGTATGTGGTACCTTATTCATATTAATATAAATTAATTGAATTAAATATCGATACAAAATTGCCTCGGGATTGGCGACATAGCCTATTGGGAATGAAATGATTGCCATACATACATAGAACCCATATGTAGGCATCGGGCCTGCATAACAAGAAAACCAAATTTATTATTTCGTGTTCAAAATTTTCCACTGCCGACTCATGAAAATTACATCGAGAGAAGAGTCAACGACCTTTGCGAAAGCAGCAAATAAAAAAATATGAAGATTATATTATATCGGCTCGCTCGAGCTGCTTATGTTACAGCGATGCTTTAAACAAGGAAGATGTTCTGTAGTAATGCCTAGTAAGAATATTAATTTTTGTTAATTAAGATAATGTTTAATGTAAATCATTTACTAATAATTATGAAATTACGAAAAAGTATGGTTCTAGATTTAAATTGTTTAAAATGGGTAGAGTTGGCAGTCCTGAACAGAGGCCCAGAGAGCGGACTACCCACGGAAAGGAGTCTTTAGTCTTTCGGGCGGCGCGTTAAGCGTGAGGTTAGCGTCATGTAACGTAAAATTTAATTAATTGTTTGTTCCTCTCCGACGTAAATTATTATAATAGAAATTCCGTACTCGCATCCCCCTAAATTACTTAAACCATTTTCGGAAGTAAATAAAAAGTTAAAAAGTGTTAAAAGAGTGTTAATAAACCCCCCCTTTGTTTTGTAACGGCTTTTCAAAGTCTCGGCGTGGTACCATGAATATAATTGTAAAGTAGTGTTGAATGAGTAGAGAAGCAAGTGATACATGAAATAAAGAGCCGATAGATAGTAGAGTAAATAATGAAGAGAAAGTAAATAATAAAAGGCGATCACTATAGTTCTTTATCTTCCTATAAGTTCTGAGTGAATTCCTCATAATATAAAACCTGATAACTATAAAAAGGATAGGCCTATTCCTTCAGGTGCTTAAATAGTGACTGCCTATATTAATTACATCGAGTCAAACTCATTGTGTAGCTCCATCGTATGTCGGCCCTACATCGAAACAGAAGCGAGGCCAACGAAATAATAAGGTAAGGCAATTCTTTTCTTTACCATTAGGCAGCGCAAATACCGAAGGCACATAAACAAAGAGGTCATTTGAAGACCTACATATACATAACTATCTAACCGAAAAAACATAGGGCTTTTGTCGTTAACTCTCCACTGAAATCTGCTGGAAATTTACAACGGATGAGGGTATCAGGCAATCAACCATAGCCCTATAGTCCTATAGTTTCGGTTTCTACTGTTATATTCTTCCCTCCAAAGTGCAGGGCCAATTTGGTTATGGATGTACGTTGCGTTACCCTTGTGTTGTGGTGTTCATGGACTACAGCTATTGTAGGCTACTCGAACTCCTCAGATATTGCCCAATGCTGATGGTCGATGATCAGTGCAGCTGGTTACCCTCAGTCAATCCCGTTCCTCCCAGTTTCCTTGGTAGGTACAATCTAAGAAGACACTGGTTCCGGTATGTTGTTCTATTTAGAGAGGATTTTTCTGGTCTTAACATCTAGCTTGTTCAGTTCTGATTGCGGCCAGTCTATGATCCCTATACTATAATTGATAATTTGATGTCGAGTTGATTTATAGCTGTTATTTTGTTCTTTGATGCAAGTTGGGTCCTGCAGATCTTTTTTTAGTCTTCATACATACTTTTCACTGATTTTCTCTCGCATTTGCATGTGTTCTATATTTCCACTTTCTTCTATCCCAAGGTATTTGCAGGAACTATCCTCTTCCAAGTCTTAATCTCAGTGTCTCTTCCTAAATTGATGTTATGGGTTTGTATTTTCATGCCTCCTGTAAGTGTACACTTAGCACACTTATCCAATCCAAACTTCATTTTTATGTCACTGGAGAAAGTATGGACAATCCTCAATAGGCATTCCAGGTTCTGGTCAGAGTCTGCGTACAGCTTCAAATCATCCATAAACAGGAGATGGTTCAGAACACTGGATTTCTTCACCTACTTTGAGTGAGGTTGTAGCCAGAGGTGGGGAGTCGGAGTCGGGAGTTAGGAGTCGGGAGTTGGCCCTTTTTTGAGTTTTTTAGAGGAGTCGGGAGTCGGAGTCGGAGTCGGTAAAAATAAACGACTCCCAACTCTTAAATGATTTGTATATTTTTGCATTTTGTCGAAAAATTGCAATTATTGGTAAAATACTGTTTTTTATTAAAATATTTTCTTATTGGCTATAAATTCAATTAGAACTGATCAATTTCTAATTTCTATTTCAGAAAACATTTTAAAATTTATATATATGTATTTTATTTTCAAAAGGAATTCATTGGAAAGAAATTATTTTAGTTGCGATAAAGATTTATTTATTTTTATATCTACATATCAAGCAAAATAAAATTTAATTAAGACCGAGATATATTATTTATTCTGCTAAATCCTTTAGTACCTTAGGGTCAGTGCTGGACTTACCTATAAGCTAAATAAGCTATAGCTTAGGGCCACACACCCTCGGGGGCCTCATTTTTTTAAATATATTTTTATTTTATCATTAGTTTTTATTCTTTAACACTAATTCATCAAAAATTATATATATATATATTATTTTTTCTTTATCATTAACATTAATATAAAAAATAATAATTATAGTAATAATTATTTTAAATTTTTGTACTCGAATTTTTTTAGAGAAGGGCCTCAAATTTCATATAGCTTAGGGCCTCAAATTTCATATAGCTTAGGGCCTCAGCAGGTGAAAGTCCGGCCCTGCTTAGGGTGTATCTTTAAAGGTAAGTGCAATGCCTCTGTCATAGGGTTGAGGCTTGTGATAGTCTGCTCATCTCACCCGACTCTGTTTGAGGGCCTTCTTAGGTCTTACATATACAGATTTGGACCCCTAACCCTCTCCAATGGGAAAAGAGGATTAGGTTAATGCTACAGCTATAATACTGTAGTGTATAGAATTATTGCAGGGAGTCAGGAGTCAGGAGTTAGGAGTTAGGAGTTAGTTTCAAAAAACTGACTCAAGAGTCGGGAGTCAGAATTTTTTTTGGCCGACTCCCCACCTCTGGTTGTAGCCCTTGTTGTTATTGCTTAGTAGTTTGCTAAGGGGAACCAGGGTGAGGCAGAATAGCAAGGGTGATAAGCTGTCCCCGTGGAATATACCCCACATAATCTTCACATGGGGGATGGATATTTTCCCATTTTCATGGGTGAGATTGGTGTTTGTTCGCCATTTTGTAATCTGGTTTGTTAAAGTGCTAATAATGGTAGGATGGATTTTGTACAGCTTAAGGCATTCCAAAATCCAGGAGTGTGGGACACTCAAATGCCTTCTGATAGTCTATCCATGCCATACTTAGGTTTCTGCCTCTTTTTACAGTCTTCAAGGATAGTTTTGTTGGTGAGCAGCTGATCCTTTGTGCCTAAGCAGTTTCTTCTACATCCTCTTTGCATCCAGGTGTTCATATATGCTGTCTGCAATTAGCCCTGTAAATAGTTTATAGGTGGTGGTGAGACTGCACATGGGGCAGTATTTATTTGAGAGATTTGTATCTCCACTTGTAAGCTATTCTGGTGTTTCTTCTTCTTCCTGCAAAATTCTGTGAAAAGCAGCAGTGTAATGGTGGTGGAATGCCGTGACCTATTTCAGCCAGAAATTTGGGAGCTTGTCTAGGCCAGATTTTTTAAAGTTGGAGAATTTTACCAATTTCCTTCTTATCTTCCATTATGAATAACTGTGCTCCATTTCTGGTTTACCCTCATTTGCCATCCTGATGGTCTCTATCCAGTCAGCATTCTGGTTATGCTGCTCAGGGATTTCAAAGAGGGGTTTCCAGTATGCCTCTAACTGGGTTTGATCTGGTGGTTCATGGACTGTTATTCTTTCTCTAATGAGATTTTGGTAAAAGCTTCTCGGGTTTGATGAAAATTGCTTGTTATGGTTTTTCATGTCAATCTGCTTTTGTATATTCCTAATTCTATTGGCTATGGCTGCGATTTTTCCTTCCAATTCCAGCACCTTGTCATGTAATTGATTATCTCTCAAGTTATACTTCCTCTATTTTCCCTATTTGTTTTTTTGAGTTTTCCCTGTTGTGTGGGTGTTTGGAAATATTGTTTTAATTGGCTCAGTTCTCATCTGGCTTGTGTAAGTTGTTTAGTTAATTTAACTTTCCAGGGAGGAGGTTTCGGTTTACACTTTTGGCTAGGGGGCTTTGGTCTAAAGTTTGGGGCAAGTTTCTGTTGCATGCATAGGCCACCAGCGTAATTTACTTCATTAATTTCAGTAAGATTTGTGTTGACTGGGACTAGTCTATTAATTGCTACAATTACTCAGTAAACATAGTTTAAACAACTATTATGCAAAGTTTGATCAGTTGGTGCCAGCTTTCCATATTCATGGTTTTAACAATTTCAATTATATTTGCTAGTTCATCCTCTGTTTCTATTTGCTGTAAATCTATATCTTCATATCGTGGTCATGGTGGTGGTGGTGGTGTGAACTCTTAAATGCTGTTGAAGACTATTTTTGTGTGCTGCAGTGTAAGAACAAATAATACATTTAAAAGGTTTTTCTCTTTTTTGGTTTATACTCCTTTTAGCATTTTTAATAGCTATAAGTGGGGCTTCCACCCGAAGCCAAACACTTCAACTATATCTGAACTTGGCTTAGCGTTGATTTGCCGCTAGGATTACATTCTTTTCTTTTCTCCAATGGTCCAGTTATTGTGTCATACCGACATATGTTTTGTTGGGCCCATTGTCTGATGGAAAAGCTGGGTTCCGGGTCAATACCTTGACCTGGTGGGATACCCCGCATTGATCCCTTTGGTGAAGAATCTTCTCTGGGACTGAGAAAAGTTGCACCATTGCTCACCTCACCCACCCTGGTGCGTAAGCGGGTTGAGGGGACCTTTTTATCCTGGGTGACGTCCTGCCAGTGTGTGAGCTTTCGTTAGTAGACATTACAACCCGTTCTTGTTTGTGGAAAGCTACATACAGATGGAGTGGTTTCTCCCGCACCCGTCCCTTATAAAATTTAGTCGCCTTTTACGACACGCTGGACCACGTGGGAAGTATTCTTTCAAATCCCCTATAGTATGAACTCTTAAATGGTTTCGAAGAGTACTTTTGTGTGCTGCAGTGTAAGAACAAATATCACATTTAAAAGGTTTTCTCGAGTGTGGACTCTTAAATGCTCTTGAAGATTACTTTTGCGTGCTGCAGTGAAAGAACAAATATCACATTTAAAAGGTTTTTCTCTAGTATGAACTCTTAAATGCACTTGAAGATTACTTTTGCATGCTGCAGTGTAAAAACAAATATCACATTTAAAAGGTTTTTCTCCAGTATGAACTCTTAAATGGTTTTGAAGACTACTTTTGTGTGTTGCAGTGTAAGAACAAATATCACATTTAAAAGGTTTTTCTCTAGTATGAACTCTTAAATGCACTTGTTCTCCAGTATGAACTCTTAAATGCACTTGAAGATTACGTTTCCTTGCTGAAGTGTAAGGACAAAATCACATCTGAAAGGTTTTTCTCTAGTATGAACATTCAAATGCTCTCTGAGCATATATTTCTGTGATGCAGTATAGGTACATATCTCACACTTAAAAGGTTTTTTTCCAGTATGAACTCTTAAATGCTTATGAAGATTACCTTGGATGCTGCAGTGAAATGACAAATATCACATTTAAAAGGTTTTCTCCACTATGAACTCTTACATGCTGTTGAAGATTACTTTTCTGTGCTGCAGTGTAAGAACAAATATCACATTTAAAAGGTTTTTCTCCAGTATGAACTCTTAAATGCTGTTGAAGATTACCTTTGGATGCTGCAGTGAAATGACAAATATCACATTTAAAAGGTTTTCTCCACTAGTTTTTCTCCACTATGAACTCTTACATGCTGTTGAAGATTACTTTTCTGTGCTGCAGTGTAAGAACAGATATCACATTTAAAAGTTTTCTCTCTTTTTTCGTTTATACTCTCATTCTTTTCTAAGACTGATTTTGCTGCTATTGTAAATTTATGCTTGCTATGTTTCTGGAAGTGAGAGAGAGAATTAATCAATTTGTAGAAAACAAAATCAATGTTAAAGGTGTATTCCATGCTGAACTTTTTAGTCTATACTGAGCACACATACATTATCTTCAGATCCATATCCCACTCTGAATGGAGTCTCTACAACACTTGAGCTTAGGAATGGAAACACTGAACACATACGCAGGGATCCAATGTTACCTTTCATGACAAGGTTGGGATATACCTCTAGTGGTATGCAGTGGCGTACCGAGGGGGGGCAGGGAGGGGTAATTGCCACTGGGCGCTAAATGTAGGGGGCGCCAAATTGTGATGTTAATGAAAAAAATTATAAAAGTACAAAAGAAATATAGAAATTTCGCAAAGGCCATTACAATTTTACCCCCTGAATATTGTAATTTGTTTCCGATCTTACTCACTAGCAGGCACGTGCAAAGGGGGGTGGGGGCCAGGGCTTGAGCTGAGGTTGTACAGAACGGTACGCCGTACCGGTTGTTAAATTTCTTGTTCAAATCGTACTGGTTGTTAAACTGCTCAAGCAGAACGTGCCGATGCCACTTATGAAATTGAATTTATTATTATTTTATTATTTTATTGAAACTTACAAATTTTTTATGCTTTACTTTTCCGAAAGGAAAATAAGGAGTTACAAAGTTAAATTATGTTGTGGAATTGATTGGTAATTTTCAATGGCAAATTTGGCAGCACAAATAAACTTTATTTAATTGTTTATTTAAATGTGATATTTGTCATTTCACTGCAGCATCCAAAGGTAATCTTCATAAGCATTTAAGAGTTCATACTGGAAAAAAACCTTTTAAGTGTGAGATATGTACCTATACTGCATCACAGAAATATATGCTCAGAGAGCATTTGAATGTTCATACTAGAGAAAAACCTTTCAGATGTGATATTTGTCCTTACACTTCAGCAAGGAAACGTAATCTTCAAGTGCATTTAAGAGTTCATACTGGAGAACAAGTGCATTTAAGAGTTCATACTAGAGAAAAACCTTTTAAATGTGATATTTGTTCTTACACTGCAACACACAAAAGTAGTCTTCAAAACCATTTAAGAGTTCATACTGGAGAAAAACCTTTTAAATGTGATATTTGTTTTTACACTGCAGCATGCAAAAGTAAACAATTTACCATTAACAATTTACCATTATTTGTGGCAGTTAAACATAATAAGGCCCTTTTTTGCGCTCTTACAAGTTGCTTAAGCAAACTTAAGCAGTTTCCACTGAATTTCGCGTTTGCGTTCGTTATTTTTTTACAATTCATGAGTTGCTAAAAAACAAATACGTCTTCACTCATAGACTGCTGTAAATATTATATTTCAGTGTATATATTGTAATTCAAAGTTACATCTCAAGCCCTGGGGGGGGGGGGCTATACGGGTCTAATACGGGAACTCTGACTTGACGCGTCACAGTGCAGGCGCCAGGCAGCAGTCCGAGTCAGTCATTCGCAGACACTGGTAGTCTGGTTGTGTGTTGTCCATGCGGCCGTGCCATTGTAAGCATTATTTTTGTCCTTTATTTGCTTTATAGCTTTTAACACTGTTATTATTGGTTACACATTATTTATGCTTAGGCTAGAGTATAGTGTTTCCCAAACTGGGGGCGTACCCCCCTTGGGAGGCGTGAGGTAGATACAGATTTTAATTATTATTATTGATTTTTATTCATTTTTTTTATGGATTTTGCTTGTAGGTATGCGTGTTATGCAATACCCAGTCGTGGCTCCTTGAGAAAGCTTATGATTTTCTTATTTAATTAACTTGTAGTTAGGTGCTTGACTGCGCAACTGCGTAACTAGGGTGCGGTGTTTGACTGTGATTTGGCGTGTGACTGGTGTGGTGTTGCGTGATTGTGTGATGTGGTTTATGACTGTGATGTGTGAATGAGTGTTGTGGTGTGTGACTGGTGTGTGGTGACTGTGATGTGTGTGATGCATGACTGTGGTGTGGTGTGTGACTGTGATGTCTGGCTGGGTGGCTGGTGTGTTGTGACTGTGGTGTAGTGTGTGACTGTGTGGTGTGATGTCTGGCTGGGTGGCTGGTGTGTTGTGTGACTGTGGTGTAGTGTGTGACTGTGTGGTGTGATGTCTGGCTGGGTGGCTGGTGTGTTGTGTGACTGTGGTGTAGTGTGTGACTGTGTGGTGTGATGTCTGGCTGGGTGGCTGTGTTGTGTGACTGTGGTGTAGTGTGTGACTGTGTGGTGTGATGTCTGGCTGGGTGGCTGGTGTGTTGTGACTGTGGTGTAGTGTGTGACTGTGTGGTGTGATGTCTGGCTGGGTGACTGGTGTGTTTGACTGTGGTGTAGTGTGACTGTGGTGTGATGTCTGGCAGGGTGGCTGGTTGTGTGACTGTGGAGTAGTGTGACTGTTGGTGTGATGTCTGGCTGGGTGGCTGGTGTTGTATGATGTGGTGTGTTGTATGATGTGGTGTGTGTGTGACTGTGGTGTGTAGTGTGTGACTGTGTGTAGTGTGTGATGTCTGGCTGGGTGGCTGGTGTGTTGTGTGATTGTGGTGTAGTGTGTGACTGTGGTGTAGTGTGTGATTGTGGTGTTTATGGTGGTTATTACTATTATTATTATTGTTGTTATTATTATTATTATTATAAATACTGCTAGTTGTAGTTGTATTGTCAATGTTTGATTGCTTTATTTGATCAATGTTCTCTTTCTTTTAGGCTATTGGTTAGCACGATGTGCGACATTGGAATGAGTGGATCAAGTGGTAAGAAGAAATTGAGTGGGGCGCAGGGCAGAAAACGAAGAGCAGCACAGGCCAAGGAAGCAAAGAAGTTAAGCAAGTGTATGCGTTCCTACTTTACAGTCAAAGAAGGGAGAAAAGAAAAGGATGATAAATCTAGCGAAGAAGAACAGTTTTCAGGTGAGCAACATACACCAGAAATGCAAGAAGCCGAGTCTGATCCTGAGCTGGAACAACATGTATCTGACCATGAAGTGGGTAAAGATCAATCTAATCCTCTAAGTGAACCTCCAAGCTTACCTAAAGGCGCAGAGGTACTTGAAACATGTGATGCGGGGTTTCTTAGATTTGACGACCAAATGCTGCCTGTTGTGCCACAAAATCTACGAACAGAGGTGGTTTCTCTTGGATCTGAACCATTCCAACACAAAGATGGGCCTTTTGAAGCTATGACCAAATCATGGTTCAAACGCAAACTACCCTAATGGCCAAGACGTAAATAGATCTTGGCTTCTCTGCTCTCCATCAAGAAGATCAGCATACTGCTTTTGTTGCTTGTTGTAATCTTCTGCCTCAAGAAACACTCGTCTTCATTTGAACTGGTTCAAGGATTCAACAGCTGGAAGACAGAAAAGGTTTCTGCTCATGAAAACAGTGTGAATCACAGACGAGCCTTAAGAACCTGGAGAGAGACCGAAAGACGAATAACAGAGAGGGCGACTATCGACGCCAGTCTTGAAGAATAAATCAACAAGGAAAGAAAACAGGAGGCAGGTTTTGAAACGTATTTTAGGTTGCATCAAGTTTTTGGTCTGCCAAATTTTGGCACTCCGTGGTCATGTAGAAAAGCTGGATCTCATGACAGACATGAACGTTGGTAATTTCTTATCATTGCTTAACCTTGTGTCACATTATGATCCTATCCTGAAACAGCATCTAGAATATGCTCAGCAGAATCCAAAGCATGTGTCGTATCTGTCGCCCCGGATACAGAATGAGTTCATTGAACTTCTTGCTCTTTCTCTTCGAAACAAAACTTCTCCAAGACATTCGCAAGAACAAGTACTATGAAATGTTACTTGACTCTACGCCTGACCTAGGTCATAGAGAACAAATGTCACAGGTTTTTCGGTATGTGGACATCGATTTTGACAAGAAGACTGTTGAAGTGAAGGAAGTCTTCCTTGGCTTTATTCATATTTACGGAAAAACTGCATCACACATCGAGAGTTGTATCGTTGAAAGACTGGAGACAGATGGAATCAACCTCCAAGATTGTCGAGCTCAATGCTATGATAATGCAGCTGTCATGTCAGGCCATCTCTCTGGGGTTCAACAAAGAATATCTGCCCGAAGTCCAAAAGCAACTTTTGTGAACTGTGACAACCATAGCCTGAATTTGTGTGGCGTAACACGCTGCCAGTCAAGAGCCCATTGTCATGACATTCTTTGGAACAGTTGAGAGCATCTATGCTTTCTTTTCTCGTTCGATGCTTCGTTGGCAGCGCATGAAAGAAGTGATACCTATTGCACTGAAGCGGGAAAGTGATACTCGCTGGAGTGGTCGAGCTGATGCTGTGAAAGCAATTCATCATGAGATTGAGCCTCTGTTGGAACTGTTCGAGAAGTTTGGGGAAGATGAAAGTAGCACACCTGAAACAAGAGGAGAGGCAGTTCAACTACAACATGCTATTAATCTATTATGTCCTTCAATTTCTTGACTCTGTTGCATTTCTGGTATCCGGTTTTGAGCAAGATCAACCGAGTACAAAAGCGATTGCAAGACCCAACAATGAACTTTCAGGATGCATACTTGGACATCAAAGCCCTGCAAGAAAACCTCACCGAAGAGCGTGAAGCAATCACCAATGAGGCTGTTGAGAAAGGAGAACTTTGCAAAGAATGGGATGTTCCAATTGAAACTATGCGAAGACGGAAAAATATGCCTGGAGAATTGGCCAGAGATGCAGGGTTGTCAGCGAAACAGGAAGTTTCCCGAGTCATGAACACTGTGCTTGATCGATTGAACATGGAAATGTGTGACAGATTCAGACGGTTGAAGGAGTTGGATAACAAATTTGGATTTCTCCTTGATATGCAGAAGCTCGGAGGCTTGAACAGTGCTACCCTGAAAGAGAAATGTGACAATGCTGCCACATTTTACGATGGGGATATCAATGGCAGTGACTTGTATGTTGAAGTTGAAGATTGCAAAATGCTCTTGTCAGCTCGTCAAGATGTCAAAGTGACCATCCCGAAGCAGCTGTTGACATTCATCATCACCTATGGAGAAGATGTCTTTCCAAATCTACGAGTGGTTCTTCAAATATTGTTGACAATTGCAGTCTCCATTGCCAGCTGTGAGAGATCATTCAGTAAGCTGAAACTGATTTTAACTTACCTCCGCGCATCAATGGGACAAGATCGGCTTAGTGCTTTAGCTCAGTTAAGCATTGAGAGAAAAACATTGGAACTTCTAAATTTTGATGATGTGATTGACAAGTTTGCTACTTTGAAAGCCAGAAAGATTAGTTTATAAAAAGATAAGCGGTAAATAAACCATGTACTGTTCATCAAACATATTTTTTTATTTTTCAAGTTGGCAATGGGGGAGTGGGTCGCCCGGGCGCCACAAGTTAAGTTTGCCGCTGGGCACCAAATAGTGCTCATTACGCCACTGGTGGTATGTACACCAGGTGATACCAATGTCTCCATTTATACATCTCACAAACCACTTCCATTCCTGTTTTTCATGAACTTTTGTGCAACATTTATTCACACATTTGCTACTTACATCATTCCACCTTTCTACTGTCTGTTATTATACACCTTTATCATGATTCTACCATTATTCATTCTCAATGAAGGTCATATCAACATAGCATACTTATCCTTCC
The DNA here is from genome assembly GCA_023014485.1 of Bathynomus jamesi. Taxonomy (NCBI): domain Eukaryota; kingdom Metazoa; phylum Arthropoda; class Malacostraca; order Isopoda; family Cirolanidae; genus Bathynomus; species Bathynomus jamesi. The sequence continues at coordinate 269,165 of JAJOZX010002407.1, read as the reverse complement.
ATTCTGCTGTCATCTTTGTTTTCAATCCACCCCATACACATTCACATACATCAGATGCTCTCATCACTAAACAAGCCTTATATATATGGTCATCTGGGGTGAAAAAAAACATAGGGTATGTTAGGGTGAAAACGAACAGGCTCCTTAAAATAATTTTTAATATAAAGAAAATTAAGAATTTTTTTTCAGGTAGCCCACTATATCCTTCAAAAGTGTTGGTAAAATGATATCTTTATGTTTGTTCATTTCCAAGAAATGAGCACCGGAAAAAAGAGTGTCAAAAATAGTAAATAAAACTTTTTTGCATTTATTTTTTAATTGCTTGGCACTGAATTATTTTTCACTGTAGAATGTTTATACTTACGTTGAAAAGTGTGAAGAGGTGTATCTTGTAATGCATGAGGAGAAATAAAAGTCTGTGGCATAAGCCTTGTGAAGCTATGTTTTTTTTGTAACCCCATGCAGGTGAAGCCTCTTTGGGGTTAAAAAGAACCTATATTTTATGTAGTAGTGTGGGCGAAAAATGGGAGAGTGCAGGAATGTTGAAATGCAATTGCAAATGTTGGTCATGTTGGAAAGGGGTTATGCAACAAAATGGGGGGTAGGGGCTATGCAATGCAGGGAGTATGGAGTATGCAATGAAGGGGGGTATGCAACATCAATGTTGCAAGGCTTGTTCAACATCAATGATGCAAAGGGGGAAGGGTTATGCAACAAATCAATGCTGCAAAGGGGGAGGGGGGGGAGCTTCGGGGGGAGAGGGGAGGGAGCTTCTGGGGGGAAAGGGAGGATGACCTCCCCAAAAGGGGTAGCCTTAACCTAAGAGAGGAAGAGAAAGGAGACGGAGGTGGTTTCAATTTACTTTACAAGTGCAACCAATATATTCTGCAGGTTTATTATATCTCTGTAATTCCATTGACATCAATATTGTATGTTTTGAGGACAATATACCAGTAAGGTAGGTTGATTTTGGAACTGTGATCTTGGACTAGTCTAGATAGAAAGGTATTAATGTATAAAAAAACGTTGCACCAACTCATATTTGTGAAAATTATTGTATTTTTTGAGGATTGTTAATTATTTTTAAGTTGTAAAATTGCCGAATTTTACACGTAAAATCGCGCGCGCGGCATTCGCGCAATGTAAACAAACAAAATATCGGACCTTATTTCATCAAAATAATTAATCAATTAAAATTCGGCTTTTTTAACAAAACGATGCTTGAAACTTATTGTAAATGCATTATGGATGTTTATTAGTGTATTATTTTGTATTTTTTAATGATATTTACCTATAAAATGTGTATTAAATTAAATTATTTTATGATGCGTTCATTTAATTGTGTTTATTTTCAGATATTTCATAAAAATGGGCAAAAAACGGAAGTCTGCAGTGTTAACTCGAAGTGATAGTGCCAAAAAATTCAGTGGCCAGCCTTCCCCTTTGGATAAAACAGAGCCTCCTACCCTCTCCAAGTTATTCAGTACAGTTATTTCCTCCAAAACAGCCACCCGGACTTGAAAGACTATGATATTGCTAAAATGATAGCAAAGGATGTGATTGAGATCTGGCAGGCAGTGAACCCGCGGCTGCCCCTGTATGAGGAATATTATGTAGTGAAATTGGTGGATAAAGTGTGCTTCAAGAAAGCAAGAGAGATAAACAGGAAATCTCTTTCTACAGTCCAGGAGCAGAATCTGGAGGAAAAGCTGGATAAACTTTTTGACATTTCTGCTTGCACCTGTAAGCTACCTGTTCGTCGCTGTGATGACAATGCTGTGAAGGGCAAGAAAGAAAATTGTCATACACAGCACATAATCTGCACTTGTCCTCCCAGTAAAAGGTAATGCTATTATTTTTTAAACTTTTAACTGGCCTAACTTAGTGCGATTAGGTGCCTTTTAAATGGAAGGAAATTCAATGCTTGTAATTGAAAAATATCCGCATTTTCCTCCTGTAATCTTCCTTTCCCCCTCCCTGGTAATAGAAATTAATAATCAATTTTTTTTCAGGATTTTATCTCTTATTTTAGATCCGCTATTTAATATACTTTAATATTTCAGGTTCAGTAGAGGAGAGGGAATACTTGAGAGATCAGAGGGCCAAAATAGGACCCAAGGGCTCTTTCCAGCTGGGATCTGTGGATAAAGCTGCTGTGAAGAGAGACCAGAGGGCTGCAGCTGAAGCAGAAAGATTACAGAGCCAGATTCAACAACAGCAGGAAGTGGACTTGGCCACTTTTGCCTCCACACCTTCACAAGATATTTCTTTTGAATCCAGCTCAGGAGAATCAGGAGAGGTAATATATTTTTTTTCTTATATCTTATCCCATTTTTACCCAAATTTATCCCTACTTTTTGTCCCTATTTCCCCCATTTTCGCTTTAGTAATTTATTCTTTTTTTCGCCGACTTTTTACCCACTTTTTCCCCCATTTTCGTTTAAGTAATTTATTCTTATTTCCGCCCATTTTCGTCGATTTTTACCCATATTTTTCCCTACTTTTTCCCCTATTTTCGCTTTAGTAATTTATTTTTTATTTTCATTTCAGCCATCTGGTGGTGAAGCTGAAGAGTTCAAGCCAAGGAGGCACCAAGTGGAGGTTACAGCTTTTTGAAAACCCCCAGATATGCCATGGAACTGATCAGGGGTGATGTTTCTTCCAATCTTGGGGCAAGTCTTGCTAATGCCTTCCTCCTGGACTTACAAGCTATGGACCTGCTTAAGCCTGGCCTTGATGTGAAACAGATAATAGTTGATAAATCGAAAATGGACAGGGTAAAAGCTAGAATGAAAGTGAAAAGTGATGAAAAGCACAATGAGGGTCTGGAAAAGTTAGTCTGTATTGGGTTGATGGGAAAGTTGACAAGGACACTGCTGTACAGAGAAGTTAAGGATGAAAATGGGGAGACTAAGCTGAAGAAAAGAAAGGGACAAGAGCACCATTTGACTTTTACAAAGGAGCCTGGAACTGAAAGTGGACATATCTTACTCACAGAGTCATCCCAATTAAAGGTGCGACTGGAGTTCTTTCTTGGTGAAGAAGTTGCTAGTGTCTTGGAGGATTTAACAGTGTTCATACCCTGAAAGCTGTCCTCCTTGACAACACAAATACAAACACTGGCTGGGAGGGAGGCCTTGTAACAGCTCTGGAAAATAAAATTGAGCGGAAATTGCACACCATTGGCTGTTCACCCCATCAGAATGAGCTTCCTTTCAGAGCTGTTTTCAAGCATCTTGATGGCAGTACCAAAAGTCCCACTGCTTTCACTGGTCCGCTGGGAAAACTCTGTGAAATTGACTACCAAGATCTGCCACAAGTGGAATTCACCAAACTCAGTGGCCCCCTGGATGACATGGAATTTGCTGAGGAGACACTGAATGATCTCAGTAGCGACCAGAGCTTCTTTTGGAGTATGTGCTTGGAATTTCCAGGGGCAAAGTCAACCCAAGATTTGCTGCCTGGAAAATTGGACCATTAAACCATGCAAGATGGTTGACTTTGGCAATTAGATTGATGTGTCTGTGGACCAGAGGTGCTTACCCTCCAGAACTACAGGATAAGCTTTACCAGGCCATCAAGTTCATTGTGGAAGTGTATGCAGTCAGTTGGTTTGAGATCAAAAGGGACAGCAAGTTCCACAATCAGCAGCTGTACATCTTCAACATGATCCAGAGGATCAAGCAGCAGTCTGAAGAAATCCAGGGTGTTGCTTTCAAGAACCTGAAGTACAATGCTTTTGCCTTGCTGCCCGAGAATGTGCTGTACTCCATGATGAAGTCTGATGACTTGGAAGTGAGAGAAGCTGCTCTCAAGAAAATTCTGTCCATCAGGTAAGCATTTATTAATTTAAAAAATGTGAAAAAAAAATTTGATTATGGGATTTATTTAATAAAAAAAAAAGGTCAGTTCTATAAATCCCCATAATCGAATTTTTTTTCAAATTTTCTTATCCCAATTCCCTCCCGTCTGATAATGGAAATAATCTTACCTTCTTTCTGAAAAAAATTCGATTATGGGAATTTATAGACTCTTTTTTTTTTTTTTTTTTAAATCAGCAATTCTGAAACTAATAGGGATTAAATCTTAAACTGGAATAAAAAATAATTAATTATTATTCTTTCAGAAGTGGGAAGCCAGCAAAGAAGAGGCTGAAGAAGATCACAGCCATCACATTGAAGCTACCCACTGGTCAGAACTATCAACCTTTCTCAAAGTGGCATCTGTGAACCTGCTCTCACAGAAGACTTTTCTGACCAGGAGCTTCAAGAAGCATTGCTGAATGGCACCAAGCTGGAGCTGCCTGATCTGCCTTCACATTCTCAGTGTTGAAAGGGCCGTGAAGCTGACATCTGAAGCTCCCCATACTGTTTATGGACTCGAATCAAGGCACAAACACATTCTGGCCAAACCCCTAAGTCGCCAGATGAGGCCTTCCTTTGCTTCTAAGGGCTCTTACAGTGAAAATTATGATGATCTTGGGATCTAAATGTGTCTATTTGACTCTGTACGTTTTTTTTACTTTTTTTCAATAAAATTGTAACTTTTTTCAGGATTTTTTTATAAAAATAGCATGATCTTTTCGGCCGAAAATTGCGAAAATGTGGTATTTTTCGGTACAATTTTTTGACGATTTTTGAAACGGTTTCCTCAAAAAACGGTTAAAGTTAGGGATCTGAAATGTTTTGTCAGTTATTATCATATTAAGCCCTATCTCGACTAGTCCAAAGTCGATATCTAAAAAAATGCGGAAAATCAACCTACCTTAATATACCAGAGTTAATGCCATATTTTTTTTCACCCCAAGCACGGTTCGTTTTCACCCCTTTCCATGGGGTGAAAAAAAATTCAGTTTTTTTTTTATTTTAACAATTAAATATTTTGCAGTAAAAAAAATTCTATTGCCATGTTATCATGACACCTGGCCTTTATAATGTGAACATACAGGTTTGTATCCATCCCTAATAATAAAGTTTGTAGGCCTAAGTTAAGGCAAATTTTTTTTTTCACCCCATATGACCATATACAGGGTGTCCGAGAATTATCTGTACAAGTTTTGGCTGTTATTAAAAGTCAACCATGAAGTGTAGAAATTCCAGTGTTATCCCATTTTACAGAGAATATCTCAGTTTTTTCTGATACCAAGTTTTGACAAGTTTTTTTAGAAATTCCAGTGTGTCCGAAAATTATCTGTACAATTTCATCTTTTAATAAAATTCTTGATAACACACGTAAAATTCTTAAACAAGATTATTTAGAATCTGTATTTTCAAAAGTTTCTTTTATTAAAGTAACGTTGTTACAAACATTCGATATGTGCACCATCAGTGATTCGCAAAACATCCAATCGATAATCCAAATGTTGCCATGTACGCTGCAGCATATCCACATCAATTCCCTCAATAGCAGCTGTGATTCTTGCTTTAAAATCATCAATGCCTGTCACCCGCGTACAAAAAAGAAAAAACTTGTCAAAACTTGTTATCAGAAAAAACTTAGAGTTTCTCTGTAAAATGGGACAACACTGGAATTTCTACACTTCATGGTTGACTTTTAATAACAGCCAAAAATTGTACAGATAATTCTCGGACACCCGTATATTACACATTATTTACTTTCACTTGTTCATCATCTATCTCACTAAGAACTTGCACTACTCCTCTACAGTCTTTTATACCAAACACCAACCAACTTCAGTTTACACAATCAAATCATATGGGCTGACAGACCTCCACTCAACCCTCAAACAAAATTGGTGGTATACCTTTTAGGATATGGCAGGTAAGACCAACATCTCCACATCTATACACCTCATAAAGCATTTTCATTCTTTGTTTCTCTTCTGTCATGCAAATCATTATCATACAATATTGTTCAATATCCAATAATCAGACAGTCAGAACCAGAAAGGCATACTTTTGGCCAGTCTGCTCTTATGGTTCTGACTGCCTCATTATTGTTTTGCCTTTTTATCAATAACTTTTTACATATGACCAGTGGTGGGCACCATTAACCAAAAAGTTAACTTCGTTAACCGTTAATCCGTTAAACATGTAACGGAAGTTACCGATAAACCGTTAACGTTAACTTTTATTATAAAAAAAATGAAAAACACAATATATATATAATTTAATTTTCCCTCTTCTTCTCGTTTCTCCATTTTGTCCATGAGATGCATGTTGCCCTTCATGAAAATTAGCATATCAAAGTTTTCATCAGACAGGGATGATCTCTTGGCCCTCAGGATGTCCTTGCCCATAGAGAACAAACGTTCCACTGCAGCACTGGAGGGGATGGCTGTGTTGAACTTGATGAACAAGTCCACCAACACTTGCTCACCCAAGAAGGCAGCATCTGTCAGCAAGTCCTTGGAGTTGGTCTCCAGCCAGGTCTTGACCAAGTTCTGGGCGAAAACGCTCCCATTGTAAGACATCAATTGACTTAATTTATGTCATCAAAGTGACATGAGAATTGAAATCTTACCTGATCAGTTTTATGGTTCTTGAAATGTATCAAGGAGACTACTAATAAGGTACTCACAGACATATTATAAATATACATGACTTACTTGACAACGATTATTTTTAAATATTCACTAGCACAAACATGTTGCGCAAGAGACAGACTGCAAATGAAACGAATGTAGTTATTTGTTGTAATTGTTACATATATATTATTGAAAGTGCCTTAAAATGCTCGTGATATTTCTTGAAAGAAGTTGAAACATTCAACTCAAATGGCAAATCTTTCCGCCTGATTTTACAGTCGACCATGTTTTGCTCAAACCAATGCCATAAATAACTACCATATTTAGTAAGACACAAATTGTGGCGACGGAAACAAATATATCGCCTGATTTTGCACTGCGGAAATGGAAATTCGTTCATCACTATTAACAGTGGCGGATTAATTGCGCACCTGCTCAGCACTGAAAATAATAGAAACTTTTAAACGTTTATTTATGAATTTTTTGGGTTAACGGACTTGAGTTAACGGAAGTTAAATGTAACGGAAGTTAATTAGTCCGATAATGATTTTCAAAGTTAACTTAAAAGTTAATTTCGTTAATTAACGATTAACGGATTAACGGTTTGTGCCCAGCTTTGCATATGACTATACAAATGTAGTATATTTTTGTCTCCTCACATTCTCATGCTGTATACACAGGGTGATTCAGCAAAGAGTACATTAAATTGGAGGATGAAATCCTTGGATAATTCTAAACCACAATGTCTCTATGGTAAAATGTCAGATTCTGCATAGTTTCCATGTTACAATACATTTAGGATGTATTAATGAGAGTGAATATGAAGTGAAACCCCCGTAGGTTTTTGTATAATTTATTCACAAATCTCTACAGTGTGACCCCTCTTTGTTACAACCTAAAGGAAATGTTCAAAGTTGTCCCCTTCTGCCTCAATGTAGGCCTGTACACGTTGTACCATTGAATGTCTGACGCGTTCCAGAATGCCTGGACTATGTTTAATTTGCTCGCACCTGTCACGAACACGTGGCCATAATTCCTCTCTTGTTTGACCCCCTAGGGAGGGGGAGGAGGAGGTAATGTGGATTGGCTGCTGTTCGCCCCAGACCACTCCCATCATTGCCACAGGATGAGGCGGACCCATATCACCATCCACTGTGTGGGATACGTCGTATTACAAGTTTTTACCGATTTGATTGCCAAATTTGTACATCATACAATTATTCCTGAATTGGCTATTGTTTACATGTTATGCCAATCTGTACTGGTGATAAGGTAATGTTGTGGTATTTCCTAACATCGTAACTGCACCTCGTAATTGTATCTATCATTGTTATCTTACTTCTGTAAGGTCACGGTCAGTGCCGTATCAGAGTGCACTATAACATGGAGCAGTACACAGATGGTGAATATGCTGATATGCACCTTGTGTTAGGGCAGCAGGTGGAAATGCTGCACAGGCTGTACGACTGTATGAAGAATGGTATCCAAACCCCCGAACATTCATCGCTGTTGATCGGAGGCTGAGGGAAAGGGGATCTTTCCGTCGATTTACAGCAAATATTGGAGGACATAACCGACACAGGGACGCTGTGGAGGGTGAACCCTTTTTCCCCTTTTAGTTGTCAGCCCTTTCCCCCTGGCCTTGATTATTATTATTTATGTATTAAATTTATTTATTTTTTATTGAAATATTTTTTATAGATAGTATTTTCATGGTTCTCTCTTTCTTTCCAGAGGAATAAAGATAATTGTGTGATAACACATTTCATTAAAGATAAAGATAATGTAAAGAATAAGAATTAAGATAATCTAATTACTGTATAGGAAAGCAATTTATTATTATTATTATTATTATTAGTATGAAAGATCTCTCAAAATGGCTCTTGCTTGTTAAACCCTGTTAGTGAAAGGGATCAAGTATATACCTATTTGTTACAACATTTTAGCAAAGCCTTGGTTTATTCGCTTGTAAGACCTATCCATGAATATTGTCAAAAAAATTTAACATTTGAAGAAAAAATAACATAACAGGTGACCTTTGTCAGAGAGAAGCTTGTGATGTTCAAAAGTGTATAAGCTAATAAATTCCAAGAATCGGCGTGTGTGTCAAAACTCGAGTTTTGAGACAGTGTTGTGAGAAGTGGGGAAAACAACCTGGTGTTTGTGGAGGGTCAAGATGAATCAAATGTAAAAATAGAAAATAAATAGTAGAATATTTAACAAAAGGAATAAAGAACTTGTTTATTAAAGGAAGGAACTAAATTCAAGCTAGATCTGTCTGAGAGACTGAAGACTATTATTAAACCAAAAGAACTATAAATTTTATCGAGAAAAGGATGCCAAAACTATTGAAGCACTAACAGAGGGAAGCTACTCTTGCAAGAACTGTAAAACAAGTGAGAAACTGTTGGCGGTACGAACCAGCAGTCGTGGAACCGGAGGTCTGGGCGGCGAGCCTGGATCCAACAACCCTTCAAAGTGAGCAGCCTGGTTTTGTGGAGTCCTTAAATTAATAAATTTCTATATTTTGTCTGGTGTGGTCGTTAGGTTAACCGAATCCCACCACATAAAATAAGTGGCGCCCGAACAGGGAATTCCACTCAGAAAAGTAGTTGTTTCCTGGTTGGGTTGTATAAAAGGAGAGTGAAAGGGTAGTAGTAAGTTGGGTGTAGTAGTGTATGGTGAAGGTGCAGTAGTAGTAGTAGTTAATAGAGTAGAAGTAAAGTAGAGTAGCATCTTTAGAGATGCCTACCAAGGAGGAGTTAGAGAAGAGGTTGAGGGAGATGGAGGAGGTGTTGGAGGTAGAAAGGGCTATGTATCATCAATTAGAGTTAGAGAAGGCAAAATTAGAGAATGTTTTGGGTAAATTGCAAAGTAGATAAGATGAGCAGAGTAAAGAATTGGTAGTTTGCCGTCAAGAGATGGAAGATAAGATGATTGAGAATAGGAAAGAAATGGATGATGGGTTAAAGGCAATGGTTAAGAGAATGAGCTATAAGGTGATGGTGCATTCCACTCCTGAGGGTAAAAAGAAGCTTGAGAGTGGGGATCAGAGGGAGAAAGGTATGATGATGGAAGGGCAGGCTAAGAGGGGCAAGGTGGGAACGAAGGGGGCTCGGAGAATGAGCTATAAGGTGATGGTGCATTCCACTCCTGAGGGTAAAAAGAAGCTTGAGAGTGGGGATCAGAGGGAGAAAGGTATGATGATGGAAGGGCAGGCTAAGAGGGGCAAGGTGGGAACGAAGGGGGCTCGGAGGGCATCTGGTAAGAGGGCTTCTCAGAGGGTTCAACGCTGCGTTAGCGCAGATGATTCCCTCTATTCCAGTATTGAGGATAGCATGTATGAGAATGAGAGAGACTGAAACAGAGTGATACGAGCGAGGGTGTAAGAGTGCATAAGGGAATCCTAATTAGGGAGATTCGAAGGTTGCAAAATTTAACGTTTATAGTGGGAGAGATCTACAAGAGTTTTTGAAAGAGTATGAACGTTATTGTAAGAGCAAGTATCCAGACGCGCCTGGGTATTGGGTGAAAGAGATGGGTGACTGTTTGGAAGGTAGGTTGCTAGAGTTTTACAATGGTGTTGTAAATTCGGGAGTGCCTGTGAAGTATGAGGTGTTATAGGAGAGATTGGTGGAGCAAGTGTTAAGAATAAGAGGGGTGCGAAATATCGAAGGAAGGATGATTTTGAGAGAGAGCAAGGATGCAGAAGGGAGAGAGTATTGATTTGTATGCATATAGACTTGAAAATTTGGCGAGAAAGAAATTTGGAGATGATGGGATAGATGAGAATAAAAGGTTGGTAAGAAAGTTGATTGGGACAGTGCCTGAGAGTGTGAGGGAGTTTTTGAATGTTAAAAGGAAAGTGTGTGTAAGAGTGAGAGGGACACGTTTGAAGTGGTATGAAATCTTGGAATTGTTAGAGGACCGAGCATATGAGTGGGCCTGGGCGTAATAGGGAAACAGATGTGCGAATGGGGACATCGATGAGGGAGGAACAAGTACCTGTTTCCTAGTTATGCGGGAAGCATTAAGGAATACTAGGCCAGGTCAACCTCCAGTTAGCCAAGCATCCAGGGCCCAAAACCCAATGGAAATGCTGGCTAACTTTGTGAATGAGTTCACAAGTGTATGGAGGGTCGGCCATGCAACAACCAGGGCCTCCTCCCACATCGGGTCCCAGAATGAATGGTCCAATGCTGGGGCAAATGCATAGAAGGCAAGGGCCTCAAGGCCAGTCAAGAATGAATGAGCAAAGAGGGCCAATGAATGGAAAGCATATGGGGAATGTAAGAGGGTGTGCGTATTGTGGTAGAGGGGGACATGGTATAGAGATATGTAGAAGAAGAGTGCGTGTTTTGCATGTGGGCAGATGGGACACATGGTGTATGAATGCAGAACGCCTGGGCATGAATGTAGGGCATGTGGGGACTTTGAGCAAATTGCCCAGTTCTGTCAAGCCCGACAGCAAGGTGATCCGGCACCAGCGGGAGTCCTGTGTCTCAAGCAGGAAATCGGCGTGTCAGCCATGCCATCTCCTCAACCTCAGAGGCAGGGCCCTCAAGGGGGTGCTGCCACTGGAAATGGCGAAGCTGGTCCCAGTACGGGAAACGCATAGGGCAGGGGCCTCGCGTTGGGGTTGGGGTCCCTGCTTCTGTGTGATAAATGTGTATTTGAGGCATTAGCAGGATGGTGTAAGTGAATAAGGAAGTGAGAGCGAGTGAGAAAAAGGCAGAGTGTATGGTTATTCCTGTTGAATGGGGAGGGAGTGTATGGAGGGCATTAGTGGACACGGGATGTTCACCTAATTTAATAAGTAAGCAAGGAGTTGAATGTTTGTGTAAAGAGAGTGAATTGGGGAGTAACGGGGGAAATTAAAGGGGTTGGGAACATCCCAGTACGAGTGTTGGGAGAGGTGCAGATTAAATTGAAATTGATAGGGTGTGAAATGAAAGAATGTGTGCTGTATGTGGTTGATAAGGAGTGTGAAAAGTATGACATGATTCTGGGGTATGAGTTTTTGAAAAGAATCGATTGGTGATCCATCCTGCTAGACGTATGATTGAGTGGAAGAATGAGTTGGGTAAGTGTCAATTCTATGTGGGGAAAGGAGAATCGGATTGGATGATGGTAATAAAAGGGTATGAGGTGAGAGCATCTGAGTGTGTAAATCTGGAAAAGGGAACCCCAGCATTGGTGCATGTTGAGTGGCCAGTGAGTGATGGTAGGAAAAAAAGGCAGGGAGACGATTTTTGTAAATGGTATGGATGCATCGTATAGTGAAAAGAGTTGGGCATGTGTATGATGGTATAATTGATGAGAGTAACCCATGGATTTGTGTGCAAGCTAGGGAAGATGGGGGTGTATGGCGAAAGAGAATAAATGAGGGGGATGCGACAGGGAAAGCGTATACAGTCAATCTAGGTATTTTTGCCGCAAGGAATTTTCGCTGCAAAATATATAATTTGTATAGATATATAAATATAAGCCTACCAAATTTTCTGAACTCTCTAATACGTCGGGTTTGGATGACTTGGAAATTTTCCTAACCTAACCTAACCTAACCTAACCTAACCTAACCTAACCCACCCAAATATTTGGAAATTAATCACTATTTTAAAGAAAGAAGAGAGTCACGCCAAGAAGAAAAGAATTGATATCGAACGCGGCGAAACACCATTCAGAAACAAAAAGTACAAAGATATTTATCAACGAATACAGAGGCTTGTTCTTAATTACGACTCTCAACGAAAACTTCATTATTTGCAGAGTATTGCTATGAATTTGCATTCATTTTAAAATTAACTTTCTATTTTCATTTATAGTTTAATTAATTTCACTGTTTTAATTTTTTATACACCGTTTTATTTATTATTTTCCATTAAAAATTTAAATTATTTTGTATTTTTATTTTTTTTAAATTCTTTTGCGGCGGCGAAAATTCCTTGCGGCGAAAGTTCCGAACGCGGTATACAGTGACTGAGGAAGTATGTGAGAAGGGAGAAAATGGAATACAAATAAATGAGCAAGGGCAAGAATGTGGGGAGGAATGGACAACTGAACAAACCAGAAAGGAGGTGATTGTTGGTGAACAGTTGAGTGAGAGTGAACGAATGCAGGTGTGGCAGCTGGCAGGGGAGAAAAGAAGCGTATTGGCCCGAGGAGATGATGATCTCAGTTAACGGATGAGACTCCAATCTACCAAAGGCCAAGACGGTTCTCCCCGCCAGTAATGAATGAGATAGAAGAGCAGTGTGAGGAATTAGAGAGAATGGGAGTGATTGAACAGAACACAAGTCTGTGGTAATAGTGCCTTTGAGGAAACCTGATGGAAGGATTCGATTGTGTGTGGACTATCGAATGGTGAATGAAAGGACAGTGAAAGACAGGTTTCCGATGTGCTTGATAAATGAAAGTGTATACTCTATGCATGGAAAGAGGGTGTTTAATAAGTTAGATTTATTGAGGGACTATTACCAGATGCCGGTTCTGCCAGTCTCGTCCTATAACTGCTTTCTCAACATCCAGGAACCATTATATGTTCCGGGCTCTCTCGTTCGGACTTACAGCTGCACTTGCTGCATTTCAGAGAGCAATGAATCGTGTTCTTGGTAAGTTTGCAAGGGAAAATGTCATCTGTTTCATAGATGACATTTTGATTATGACAAAGACATTTGAGGAGCACCTGAAGATAATGAGAGAGGTACTGCAAGTGTTGGATGAAGTTGGACTATGAGTGAAACCAAGTAAGTGCGAGTGGTTCAGGGAAAGTGTGGCATTTCTGGGCACAAGGTCAGTTCAAGTGGTATACGGAAGAGTGGGGAGTATATGGAAAAAAGTCAGGAAGTTCCCGAAATCTCGGACGGTCCGTGAACTTAGATATTTTCTGGGACTTGTAGAGTTTCAGAGGAAATTTATAGCGGGCTGCTCTGGGATTTCGAAACCTCTGACCGAAGTGACTGGAATGAAAGGTAGTACTCAATTGGTGTGGACTGAAGATGAATGAAGCCTTTGAGCAATTGAGAGTGGAAGCAGCGAAAGATGTGGAGTTGGCTTATCCGGACATGAGTGAAGGAGCGAGTTTGCTAGAATTGTATACAGATGCGAGTGGATTTTGTATGGGCGGATGCTTGTGCCAGTTGCAGGGAGAGGAAGGACGGGAAGAAAGGAGAGTAATTGGGTATGTATCTAAAGCATTCAGTAAGGCAGAGCGAGAGTACAGTACAATTGAGAGAGAACTTGCGGCAATGAGGTTTTGTGTGAAAGCTTTCAAGTCATTTTTATATGGAATGAAATTTATTTTAAAGACTGATCATCAACCCTTGGTATATATGGAGAATGAAAGTCGTGGATGGAAGAATTGCTATAACTTTGCTTGAGTTGAGTGAGTTTGATTATAAGATTGAGTATGTGCCAGGGGAAAGGAATTGTATGGCTGACCTTATGTCAGGAATACCTGGGGTGAATGAAAGGTGTGAGAAAGAGGTGGTCGACCCTGAGTATTTGCCAGTGGGAATAGTAAAGTTGCATGAAAGTAGGGGGGGTGGCGACAGTTTGTTTGAAAGTGTATGGTATGGGTTGAAAGATTTGGTATTGGATTAAAAATGAGAATACCAGGAAGTGTGAATGAATTGCTGACCTTGGTTATGAATGAAGCGGTTCAGAAACCTGAAAGGATGGGTGTTTGTAAGGTCCGCAATTATGTATGTGAGCTGAAGGCCATGAGGAGCCCAGGTGTTTTCCCTTTCCAAGAGGTCCTCATGGTGGTCAGCTCACTGTTTAGTATTGAAGTTTATGTGCATTATGGTAGTGATCGTCCAGTTGTGTATAAAGATGAAAGGATCAAGAAGGAGCCCTGATTTTGCATTTGCAGTGTATTAGTGGTGTACCTTACAATTGGGTGAGTGAAAGGAAGAGGTATAAAAGTATAGTGCCAGGTGAAAATTTGGAAAGGGTTTTGGATGAAGTTAGAGCTGCACAGAGAGAGTCAGAGGGGAGGGTTGTATGGAAGTAGGTATGTTAGAGGGGCCATGGATGATACGTGACTGTGTTGATGAAGTAGAGCTCAATCCTTCTGTTGTACCTGTAAGGGTTCCAGAAGGTCCTATTGAGCTCTACAGGGGTCTTGTGGATACAGGTGCCAAATCAGTCTGGTGAATGAGCAAGTGTTGTGTAATTTAGATGAAGGGAATGTGCCTGTATCCCGAGAAAGAGTGGGTGTGAGAATACATGGGATAGGAGGGAGAACAGTCACGTCACATGAAGCTGTGCAGTTGAGGGTGGGATTAGGTGCATGTAAAGAGGTATGGGAGCAGAAGTTCATAGTCTTGAAAGGGGAATCAATGCCTTGGGATTTTTTACTGGGAATTGATTTCCTCGAGAATGTGAACTTGAGTGTGGATATTGGTCAGGGCTTAGTAATGAGAGGAGAGCATGTGGTCAGTATGGGAATGTTTCCGAGCACAGGTATAGATGCTGTGTTAGTGGGAGCAATTGAGTTAGAGGTGGAAGACCAGTGTGAAGTGTTGAGAGATGAAGATATTTTAGATATGCAAGAGGGAGATGAGGTGAAATGCAAGTTGTTGTTGTTTAGCCGATCAGCCCACCCTGATCGAGCAAGCCGGCGGCACGCAGGTAACCGATCGCCCTCTCCGGAGTGGACCAGAGGTTCAGCGCACTAGTGATGTTGTGTTATGTTCGTTGTTGTGCTGGAGCGGTACAGTCTGTCATAATGTGTTCAATTGTTTGTGGGGTGTCCTGGCACAGGTGGCAGGTGTCGTCTACAGAGTTGTCTAGTCTGTGTTTATATGTCTGTAAGTTGGGGTGATGTCCACATCAGAATCGTGCTAAGTTAACTCGATCCGATCTGCTCAGGCTGATCTCTGACCTGTTAATGGGTGGCGGCTTCGCACCTAGGACCGCATTCGGACCGAGTCGTGTCAGTGCTTTGTGGGTTAGGTGTGTGTGTGTGTGTGTTTTCTGTACTGTGTGATGTCTGTGGGGCGTGGTATGGAATGGAGTATTTGGTTATAATGTCTCTCTGGGGTTACCTTAATGGTGCGAGGTGTCGTTGCATGATTGGACATGTAGTGGCAAGGATGTTGTGGGTTAGTTGTCGCTGCTGCCATGAATTGTGTTTCCCTCATGTCTAAATGTTCCCTAACTTTCAGTATTTTTGTTTCTGTGTGCAGGTGTTCTATTGGTGCTGTTTGAGTGCATCCTGTAATGATACGAAGTGCGTTGTTTTGTATTGTCTGTAAGGTGTTTGTGTGTGTTTTGAGATAATGGGTGCCCAGCATGGGCTAGCATAGTCCATAACTGAGCGAATATATAGTTTGTATATGAGTGATGTTGTTTCCTGCTGGTGTCCAAAGTTTGTGCCTGTTAGTACCCTAAGCGTGTTAAGTCCTGACGTACATTTGTTTTTAATGTCCTAATGTGGTTTGCAAAAGATAATGATGTGTTGTATGTGACTCCAAGTATTTTGGTCCTGTGAGTGTGTGGAATGTTGATGTTTAGTGTAAGCTGTGGAATTACCTGGTGTTCTTTTGTGTTGCTTGTAAGCAAGATGATGGTTGATTTTGTGGGCGCTACTTTGAGTCTATTGTGTGTGAGCCAGTCTTGTATACTGTTTATGTATGCTTGTAGGTTATTTGTAGCGGTGTCGATGTTGTTGTGGGTGGATGTTAGAGTGATGTCATCTGCATATGATGATAAGGTAAGCTTGTTATCTATGGGTGTTGAATGTCATGCATGTATAAGTTGGAGTGTGGTGAGAGAACAGAGCCTTGAGGGACCCCGTTCGGAAAAAGCTTGTTTTTGGATGACTTGCCATTAAATGTGACATGTGAGTATCTTCTTGAAAGATAGTTGCTCAGCCACCTTTTGGTGTTATTGTGCATGTTTGTGTTGAGTATTTTGTTTATGAGAGGGAAGCGTGGGATAGCATCAAATGCTTTACTAATGTCTATTGTTGGTAATAGTGTACGTTGAGCTGGTCGTCTGGAGTTGATGCCATCCATGATGTGCTGCGTGAGGTTAGTGAGTAATGTCGTGGTTGAGTGGTGAGGTCTGAATCCATGTTGAGTAGGCGATAGTGGAATGTGTGGGTTGGTGATTTGTAAGATTAGTCTTTCTGTTACTTTGGAAGGTGTGCATAGTAAAGTAATGGGTCTATAGGAAGCTGGTTCTGTTGGATTTTTGTTTGGTTTGAGTAGTGTAATAATTTTACCTTGTTTCCATATGTCAGGAATAATACAGTGTTGGTATGAATATGTGCTGATGTTTGTGAGAGCTAGTATTCCTTGTGGGCCCAAGTGTTTAAGGTGTATGTTAGATATATTGTCTGGTCCAGTAGCCTTCGAATTCTTAATGTTTTTGATGATCTTGGTGGTCTGGTCTGTATTGAAGGGTGTAATGGTCGTGTCGAGTCTGTAGGTTTTCTTGTGTCTGGCTGTTTGTCTGTCTGCGTGTTTCTGGTTGTTGTCTCTGTTTAAGCGACTTATCTTTGCGTAGTGATTAACTAGAATGTTAGCTTGTTGTGTGTATGTTGGGATATTATTTTGGCTGCGACAGTTAGCCGCGTGTGAGGTGTGAATGCCGCTGTTAGAGTGGGTAATGCTGTTTATAGTCTTGTATAGCCTGGATGTATCTGTGGAGTGGTTTAGTGTTGTTATGAATTCCCTGAATGTTTCTGTTTGTTTTTCTTTGAGTTTGTTGTTTATTTCTGTGTTGAGCTGTTGTATCTGTTGTTTTATGGCTTCTGTGTGTGGTGTGTGTTATATTTGAGGTTGTTACGTTGCCTTATGAGGTGGGCTATTTCTCTAGTGTAATTTGGGTTGTATTTCCTAATGTTGTCCTTGGGTATGTATTTGTTTGCATTATTGATGATCTGATTAAATGTCTTGAGTGTTGTATTGATGTTTATGATGGGTGTGCTGTTTAATGTGGTGAATTGTTCCTCAGTCTGTATTTTGAACTGTTTCCAGTCAGCTTCCTTGTAATTTCTGTAAGTGTGCCTAAGGCTGTTGGGGCAGAGTGTAGAATGTGTTGTAATGATGATGGGCAGGTGGTCTGATGACAGTTGTTTTTCTGTTCTCCATTGTGTATGTGTTGCTAGTGAGGGGGAACAGAACGTTATGTCTGGGGAGGAGTTTGAGTATCCTGCTTGATGTGGTATGTGTGTATGTTCTTCTGTATTGTTAAGAATGAAGAGGCTGTTTAGTTGTGTGGCTATGTTGGCGCCTCTGGTGTTGTTTTGGTTGTGCAGGTACCAACTAGTGTCTTTGACGTTGAAGTCTCCTCCGAAGATGACATTAGTGAGAGGCCAGATTGTGTAACTGTGGATTGTAATTGGCTGGCACCCGAGGTGAACTATCTGGTGGGATGTAAATGTTGATTAGTGTGGTGGTGTGTTTTGCGCGTGTTTTAATGTTAACTGCCTGTATTTCTATCGTGTTATCTGCTTGGATTGTGTTTGTAATGTTTTGGGTAGCATCAGTGTAGCTTGATATGCAAGTGAGAGAATATGTGTATAATGGTACAGATGTGAGAGAGTGGTGAAAAGAGGTGGAAGAATATAAAAGGTATGCGAAAAAGTTGGCTGTATGGATGGGAGTGTGTTATATTATATGAGGGTAAATAAGGTAGGTGAGACAGTGTGTGCCAGTGATGACGTCTGAGGGTATGGTAGGATTGGTTATTATTACACATAGGATGTATGGACATGTGGGAAAAAACAAGTTATGGGAGTTGATGAAAGGAATGGTTTTCCACCCTAGGCTGGGACTGGTGGTTGCGGAAGTGGCAACTACCTGTGAGAGTTGCCAAAAGCGAAAATACCAGTCCCAGTATAGTTGCCCCCCCAGTGCGAAAGATTAAAGTGAAAGAACCCTGGGAGCTTGTGGTGTTTGATATTGTGAGTATGCCGAGAACGAGTAGAGGGAAAGTTGGAATATTAGTAGGGATTGATCACAAGAGTAAGTTTGTGTATGTTGCTGCGTTAGAGAATAAAACAAGTGAGCATGTTGCGAGAGTGATGAGAGATAGTATGTTGCCAATGATGCTTTGAAGGCCGCGTAAATGTTTAACAGATAATGGGCCTGAATTTAGGGGTGCTAGTTTTGAGAGAATGTGGAGTGAAAATGGGATAGAGCACGTTTAGAATAACTCCGTATATATCTGCTTCGAATAGTTTGGCTGAGCGAACGGTGAAAACAATAACTGAAATGCTACGTGTATGTACTGAGGAAGGGGCTGAGTGGGATGTTGAATTGGCAAGAATTGCTTGGTGCTACAATTCGACGTACCACTCGGCAATTCAAACTTCCCCAAGAAAGTATGTGTCTACATTTGGAAGGTCTGTGCAAAAGGATATACGATTAAATGAGAATGCATGTGATAGATGGAGAGGCCGGTGTACATTTTCGGTCATTTGGTGTTGGTGAGCTTGTTTTGAAAGAGGTGCATGAGACTGGGAGAAGGAATGAGTATAAGTTGGCGCAAAACTTTGAGGGTCCATTTGTGGTGAAAAAGGTGTGGGAGAATGGGGTAACGTATGTGATAGAGAGGGAGAAAGAGAATGGACAGTGTGAAGAAGTAAGAGCACATCATCGGCAGTTGCGCAAATGGCGAATACCTCCGGAGTACATCGTATGTCATCCAATGTATGATATGTGTGAGAGGATGGAACAAAAGAAAGCACTAGAAACCAAGAACATGATGGGAATCCAGGGTGAATGGATGGATGCAGATCTGGAGTTCTTGATTGTGTCAAAGCGGGCAAAAAGGAAGAAAAAGGTCAGAAGAAAGGGAATGAAAGGTGAGAAAGCCAGGCAGACAGGTGAAGTACTTGATCTGAAGGATTCCCAGTTGGACTCTGGAACAGCCGCGGGTGAGGCGGAGTTAGAATGGGATGTTTGGGACTTTGGTGGTTCTTGGTGCCAGCCTGGACCATCCGGGGAATTCTCTTTCGAGGGTTTTAGGGTCCCAGACCTTGAGGACCTTTCTTTTCTGGGATTTTCTGAGGGTGGAGAAGAGCGGAACAGGGGAAATAATCTTCACTCTGAAGTAGAAAGATTGTGTCAGGGAGGGAGCATTAAGAGTGTGGGTTTGCAATTCTTGAGAGTGAAAGGGAAAATGTATGTGAGAGAGAAAGGAGTGTAACTGAGCAAAGTATTGTAACCTTAATGGAAAGTGTGAGGGATGAATGGGAGTAGATAGAGGTGAAGGAAGTATAAATGAAAGAATGAGGAAGAGAATGAATGTGATTGATTTTTGTGAGGAAGTGAGAATGTTATTGCTTGAAATAGAAGAAAATGTGTTGAATAAAAGCTTAGATGTAGAACTAACTAGTAGTATTAGGGAAGATATTAGAAGTAGATGGGTTAGAACCAATGGTGAGCTGGACCCGGTTCGCACCGGTTCGCGCGAACCGGTTGTTAAAATCTTTTTGAAAATAAGAACTGGTTGTTAACTTTTTTGCTGGACGCTGAAGAGAGCATAGATGTACTGATATTCATGTTTTGCCTAATAATTCATTATTGCTAAATTTGACTCAGCATTTAATTTTAACTATGTAGTAATATGATTCATCGGTTTTTATTAAATAATTCTTCTTTTCTGATTTCATTAGAAACGTCTATTTCTCTAATTAACTATACTAATTAATTGTCATGCAGTTATTAATACCTAGCTGAATCATAAAATGCAGACACTTGAAAAGGCAAATAGCGAGATAATTCATTTAATTAAAATTGCGAAAGGGTGGGGTGGGAAGGGTTGTCAATTTTTATTGCCGAATTCAGAATTTTTTATACAGAACCCGGTGGTTAAAATTTTGGCAGCTCACCACTGGTTAGAACCATAGAGAAAGTTCAACAGTTTAGGGAGTGGTAATGGTAATGTAGGATAAAGTATTGGTGTAGTGCCCTGTAGAAAAAAAAATAAAGTATGATAGGTGAGAGAGCGAGTGGTTGGAAACTCAACCAAGTGGCAGCCTACATTTTGGGGCCAGAAGCTGGGCTGTGCACGAAGGAGGAAGGTTGGATGAGTTCCCCAGACCTGCTGATCCCCGGCTCTGGTAATTTGCCACCCTGCAGGTTCTCCAAAAACATCTCCCACTGTACACAACATAAAAATTATTAAATAACTGAATTATAATTTTAAAAAATAAATAAATTAATTAATGAATTATAAAGTTAAATTTGTAAATATCTGTTATTCTTATGATAGCTATGTATCTAATTAATAATTTAGATGACAAAAAAAAATTCTAAAAAAAATGTGAAAAAAATATAGTATATAAAAAACTATTTTTTCTAAAAAAAAAAAAAAAAAAAAAAATGTATCTATATAAATAATTAGGTTAATGAATATTTTGTAAAAAAAATTATAGAGGATTAGGACTTGAGAGAAGGTGTGGAAGGAGGGCAAAGGAAAGGAAGAGAACCATATTTAGGATAGTATACTAGGTGTGTAGGCTGTTTGGCAAGACAGGTGGAAAGGGGCTTTGGGGGTGGGGGGAGATGTGGAGGGTGAACCCTTCTTCCCCTTTTAGTTGTCAGCCCTTTCCCCCTGGCCTTGATTATTATTATTTATGTATTAAATTTATTTATTTTTGATTGAAATACTTTTTATAGAGAGGATTTCCATGGTTCTCTCTTTCTTTCCAGAGGAATAAAGATAATTGTGATAAAACATTTTATTAAAGATAAAGATAATATAAGAATAAGAATTAAGATAATCTAATTAATGGTCGATGATCAGTGCAGCTGGTTACCCTCAGTCAATCCCGTTCCTCCCAGTTTCCTTGGTAGGTACAATCTAAGAAGACACTGGTTCCGGTATGTTGTTCTATTTAGAGAGGATTTTCTGGTCTTAACATCTAGCTTGTTCAGTTCTGATTGCGGCCAGTCTATGATCCCTATACTATAATTGATAATTTGATGTCGAGTTGATTTATAGCTGTTATTTTGTTCTTTGATGCAAGTTGGGTCCTGCAGATCTTTTTAGTCTTCATACATACTTTTCACTGATTTTCTCTCGCATTTGCATGTGTTCTATATTTCCACTTTCTTCTATCCCAAGGTATTTGCAGGAACTATCCTCTTCCAAGTCTTTAATCTCAGTGTCTCTTCCTAAATTGATGTTATGGGTTTGTATTTTCATGCCTCCTGTAAGTGTACACTTAGCACACTTATCCAATCCAAACTTCATTTTTATGTCACTGGAGAAAGTATGGACAATCCTCAATAGGCATTCCAGGTTCTGGTCAGAGTCTGCGTACAGCTTCAAATCATCCATAAACAGGAGATGGTTCAGAACACTGGATTTCTTCACCTAGTTTGAGTGAGGTGGAGAGTCGGAGTCGGGAGTTAGGAGTCGGGAGTTAGGAGTCGGGAGTTAGGAGTCGGGAGTTAGGAGTCGGGAGTTAGGAGTCGGGAGTTAGGAGTCGGGAGTTAGGAGTCGGGAGTTAGGAGTCGGGAGTTAGGAGTCGGGAGTTAGGAGTCGGGAGTTAGGAGTCGGGAGTTAGGAGTCGGGAGTTAGGAGTCGGGAGTTAGGAGTCGGGAGTTAGGAGTCGGGAGTTAGGAGTCGGAGTTAGGAGTCGGGAGTTAGGAGTCGGGAGTTAGGAGTCGGGAGTTAGGAGTCGGGAGTTAGGAGTCGGGAGTTAGGAGTCGGGAGTTAGGAGTCGGGAGTTAGGAGTCGGGAGTTAGGAGTCGGGAGTTAGGAGTCGGGAGTTAGGAGTCGGGAGTTAGGAGTCGGGAGTTAGGAGTCGGGAGTTAGGAGTCGGGAGTTAGGAGTCGGGAGTTAGGAGTCGGGAGTTAGGAGTCGGGAGTTAGGAGTCGGGAGTTAGGAGTCGGGAGTTAGGAGTCGGGAGTTAGGAGTCGGGAGTTAGGAGTCGGGAGTTAGGAGTCGGGAGTTAGGAGTCGGGAGTTAGGAGTCGGGAGTTAGGAGTCGGGAGTTAGGAGTCGGGAGTTAGGAGTCGGGAGTTAGGAGTCGGGAGTTAGGAGTCGGGAGTTAGGAGTCGGGAGTTAGGAGTCGGGAGTTAGGAGTCGGGAGTTAGGAGTCGGGAGTTAGGAGTCGGGAGTTAGGAGTCGGGAGTTAGGAGTCGGGAGTTAGGAGTCGGGAGTCGGGAGTTAGGAGTCGGGAGTTAGGAGTCGGGAGTTAGGAGTCGGGAGTTAGGAGTCGGGAGTTAGGAGTCGGGAGTTAGGAGTCGGGAGTTAGGAGTCGGGAGTTAGGAGTCGGGAGTTAGGAGTTAGGAGTCGGGAGTTAGGAGTCGGGAGTTAGGAGTCGGGAGTTAGGAGTCGGGAGTTAGGAGTCGGGAGTTAGGAGTCGGGAGTTAGGAGTCGGGAGTTAGGAGTCGGGAGTTAGGAGTCGGCCCTTTTTTGAGTTTTTTAGAGGAGTCGGGAGTCGGAGTCGGTAAAAATAAACGACTCCCAACTCTTAAATGATTTGTATATTTTTGCATTTTGTCGAAAAATTGCAATTATTGGTAAAATGCTGTTTTTTATTAAAATATTTTCTTATTGGCTATAAATTCAATTAGAACTGATCAATTTCTAATTTCTATTTCAGAAAACATTTTAAAATTTATATATATGTATTTTATTTTCAAAAGGAATTTATTGGAAAGAAATTATTTTAGTTGCTATAAAGATTTATTTATTTTTATATCTACATATCAAGCAAAATAAAATTTAATTAAGACTGAGATATATTATTTATTCTGCTAAATCCTTTAGTACCTTAGGGTGTATCTTTAAAGCTAAGTGCAATGCCTCTGTCATAGGGTTGAGGCTTGTGATAGTCTGCTCATCTCACCCGACTCTGTTTGAGGGCCTTCTTAGGTCTTACATATACAGATTTGGACCCCTAACCCTCTCCAATGGGAAAAGAGGATTAGGTTAATGCTACAGCTATAATACTGTAGTGTATAGAATTATTGCAGGGAGTCAGGAGTCAGGAGTCAGGAGTTAGGAGTTAGGAGTTAGGAGTTAGGAGTTAGTTTCAAAAAACTGAATCAAGAGTCGGTAGTCAGGAGTCAGAATTTTTTTGGCCGACTCCCCACCTCTGGTTGTAGCCCTTGTTGTTATTGCTTAGTAGTTTGCTAAGGGGGACCAGGGTGAGGCAGAATAGCAAGGGTGATAAGCTGTCCCCGTGGAATATACCCCTCATAATCTTCACATGGGGGATGGATATTTTCCCATTTTCATGGGTGAGATTGGTGTTTCTTCGCCATTTTGTAATCTGGTTTGTTAAAATGCTAATAATGGTAGGATCGATTTTGTACAGCTTAAGGCATTCCAAAATCCAGGAGTGCGGGACACTCAAATGCCTTCTGATAGTCTATCCATGCCATACTTAGGTTTCTGCCTCTCTTCTTACAGTCTTCAAGGATAGTTTTGTTGATGAGCAGCTGATCCTTTGTGCCTAAGCAGTTTCTTCTACATCCTCTTTGCATCCAGGTGTTCATATATGCTGTCTGCAATTAGCCCTGTAAATAGTTTATAGGTGGTGGTGAGACTGCACATGGGGCAGTATTTATTTGAGAGATTTGTATCTCCACTTGTAAGCTATTCTGGTGTTTCTTCTTCTCCCTGCAAAATTCTGTGAAAAGCAGCAGTGTAATGGTGGTGGAATGCCGTGACCTATTTCAGCCAGAAATTTGGGAGCTTGTCTAGGCCAGATTTTTTAAAGTTGGAGAATTTTACCAATTTCCTTCTTATCTTCCATTATGAATAACTGTGCTCCATTTCTGGTTTACCCTCATTTGCCATCCTGATGGTCTCTATCCAGTCAGCATTCTGGTTATGCTGCTCAGGGATTTCAAAGAGGGGTTTCCAGTATGCCTCTAACTGGGTTTGATCTGGTGGTTCATGGACTGTTATTCTTTCTCTAATGAGATTTTGGTAAAAGCTTCTCGGGTTTGATGAAAATTGCTTGTTATGGTTTTTCATGTCAATCTGCTTTTGTATATTCCTAATTCTATTGGCTATGGCTGCGATTTTTCCTTCCAATTCCAGCACCTTGTCATGTAATTGATTATCTCTCAAGTTATACTTCCTCTATTTTCCCTATTTGTTTTTTTGAGTTTTCCCTGTTGTGTGGGTGTTTGGAAATATTGTTTTAATTGGTTCAGTTCTCATCTGGCTTGTGTAAGTTGTTTAGTTAATTTAACTTTCCAGGGAGGAGGTTTCGGTTTACACTTTTGGCTAGGGGGCTTTGGTCTAAAGTTCGGGACAAGTTTCTTTTGCATGCATAGGCCACCAGCGTAATTTACTTCATTAATTTCAGTAAGATTTGTGTTGACTGGGACTAGTCTATTAATTGCTACAATTACTCAGTAAACATAGTTTAAACAACTATTATGCAAAGTTTGATCAGTTGGTGCCAGCTTTCCATATTCATGGTTTTAACAATTTCAATTATATTTGCTAGTTCATCCTCTGTTTCTATTTGCTGTAAATCTATATCTTCATATCGTGGTCATGGTGGTGGTGGTGTGAACTCTTAAATGCTGTTGAAGACTATTTTTGTGTGCTGCAGTGTAAGAACAAATAATACATTTAAAAGGTTTTTCTCTTTTTCGGTTTATACTCCTTTTAGCTTTTTTAATAGCTATAAGTGGGGCTTCCACCCGAAGCCAAACACTTCAACTATATCTGAACTTGGCTTAGCGTTGATTTGCCGCTAGGATTACATTCTTTTCTTTTCTCCAATGGTCCAGTTATTGTGTCATACCGACATATGTTTTTGTTGGGCCCATTGTCTGATGGAAAAGCTGGGCTCCAGGGTCAATACCTTGACCTGGTGGGATCCCCCGCATTGATCCCTTTGGTGAAGAATCTTCTCTGGGACTGAGAAAAGTTGCACCATTGCTCACCTCACCCACCCTGGTGCGTAAGCGGGTTGAGGGGACCTTTTTATCCTGGGTGACGTCCTGCCAGTGTGTGAGCTTTCCTTAGTAGACATTACATCCCGTTCTTGTTTGTGGAAAGCTACATACAGATGGGAGTGGTTTCTCCCGCACCCGTCCCTTATAAAATTTAGTCGCCTTTTACGACACGCTGGGACCACGTGGGAAGTATTCTTTCAAATCCCCTATAGTATGAACTCTTAAATGGTTTCGAAGAGTACTTTTGTGTGCTGCAGTGTAAGAACAAATATCACATTTAAAAGGTTTTTCTCGAGTGTGGACTCTTAAATGCTCTTGAAGATTACTTTTGCGTGCTGCAGTGAAAGAACAAATATCACATTTAAAAGGTTTTTCTCTAGTATGAACTCTTAAATGCACTTGAAGATTACTTTTGCATGCTGCAGTGTAAGAACAAATATCACATTTAAAAGGTTTTTCTCCAGTATGAACTCTTAAATGGTTTTGAAGACTACTTTTGTGTGTTGCAGTGTAAGAACAAATATCACATTTAAAAGGTTTTTCTCTAGTATGAACTCTTAAATGCACTTGTTCTCCAGTATGAACTCTTAAATGCACTTGAAGATTACGTTTCCTTGCTGCAGTGTAAGGACAAATATCACATCTGAAAGGTTTTTCTCTAGTATGAACATTCAAATGCTCTCTGAGCATATATTTCTGTGATGCAGTATAGGTACATATCTCACACTTAAAAGGTTTTTTTCCAGTATGAACTCTTAAATGCTTTTGAAGATTACCTTTGAATGCTGCAGTGAAATGACAAATATCACATTTAAAAGGTTTTCTCCACTATGTTTTTCTCCACTATGAACTCTTACATGCTGTTGAAGATTACTTTTCTGTGCTGCAGTGTAAGAACAAATATCACATTTAAAAGGTTTTTCTCCAGTATGAACTCTTAAATGCCTTTGAAGAGTACTTTTCTGTGCTGTAGTGTAAGAACAAATATCACATCTAAAAGGTTTTTCTCCAGTATGAACTCTTAAATGCTGTTGAAGATTACCTTTGGATGCTGCAGTGAAATGACAAATATCACATTTAAAAGGTTTTCTCCACTATGTTTTTCTCCACTATGAACTCTTACATGCTGTTGAAGATTACTTTTCTGTGCTGCAGTGTAAGAACAGATATCACATTTAAAAGGTTTTTCTCTTTTTCGTTTATATCTCATTCTTTTCTAAGACTGATTTTGCTGCTATTGTAAATTTATGCTTGCTATGTTTCTGGAAGTGAGAGAGAGAGAATTAATCAATTTATAGAAAACAAAATCAATGTTAAAGGTGTATTCCATGCTGAACCTTTTAGTCTATACTGACACACATACATTATCTTCAGATCCATATCCCACTCTGAATGGAGTCTCTACAACACTTGAGCTTAGGAATGGAAACACTGAACACATACGCAGGGATCCAATGTTACCTTTCATGACAAGGTTGGGATATACCTCTAGTGGTATGCAGTGGCGTACGAGGGGGGGCAGGGAGGGGTAATTGCCATGGGCGCTAAATGTAGGGGGCGCCAAATTGTGATGTTAATGAAAAAAATTATAAAAGTACAAAAGAAATATAGAAATTTCGCAAAGGCCATTACAATTTTACCCCCTGAATATTGTAATTTTGTTTCCGATCTTACTCACTAGCAGGCACGTGCAAAGGGGGGTGGGGGCCAGGGCTTGAGCTGGTTGTACAGAACGGTACGCCGTACCGGTTGTTAAATTTCTTGTTCAAATCGTACTGGTTGTTAAACTGCTCAAGCAGAACGTGCCGATGCCACTTATGAAATTGAATTATTATTTTATTATTTTATTGAAACTTACAAATTTTTTATGTTATGCTTTACTTTTCCGAAAGGAAAATAAGGAGTTACAAAGTTAAATTATGTTGTGGAATTGATTGGTAATTTTCAATGGCAAATTTGGCAGCACAAATAAACTTTATTTAATTGTTTATTTATTAATTTACCATTATTTGTGGCAGTTAAACATAATAAGGCCCTTTTTTGCGCTCTTACAAGTTGCTTAAGCAAACTTAAGCAGTTTCCATTGAATTTCGCGTTTGCGTTCGTTATTTTTGTTTACAATTCATGAGTTGCTAAAAAAACAAATAGGTCTTCACTCATAGACTGCTGTAAATATTTATATTTCAGTGTATATATTGTAATTCAGTTACATCTCAAGCCCTGGGGGGGGGGGGGCTATACGGGTCTAATACGGGAACTCTGACTTGACGCGTCACAGTGCAGGCGCCAGGCAGCAGTCCGAGTCAGTCATTCGCAGACACTGGTAGTCTGGTTGTGTTGTTGTCCATGCGGCCGTGCCATTGTAAGCATTATTTTTGTCCTTTATTTGCTTTATAGCTTTTAACACTGTTATTATTGGTTACACATTATTTATGCTTAGGCTAGAGTATAGTGTTTCCCAAACTGGGGGGCGTACCCCCCTTGGGAGGCGTGAGGTAGATACAGATTTTAATTATTATTATTGATTTTTATTCATTTTTTTATGGATTTTGCTTGTAGGTATGGCGTGTTATGCAATACCCAGTCGTGGCTCCTTGAGAAAGCTTATGATTTTCTTATTTAATTAACTTGTAGTTAGGTGCTTGACTACGCAACTGCGTAACTAGGGTGCGGTGTTTGACTGTGATTTGGCGTGTGACTGGTGTGGTGTTGCGTGATTGTGTGATGTGGTTTATGACTGTGATGTGTGAATGAGTTTGTGGTGTGTGACTGGTGTGTGGTGACTGTGATGTGTGTGATGCATGACTGTGGTGTGGTGTGTGACTGTGTGGTGTGATGTCTGGCTGGGTGGCTGGTGTGTGACTGTGGTGTAGTGTGTGACTGTGTGGTGTGATGTCTGGCTGGGTGGCTGGTGTGTTGTGTGACTGTGGTGGTGTGTGACTGTGTGGTGTGATGTCTGGCTGGGTGGCTGGTGTGTTGTGTGACTGTGGTGTAGTGTGTGACTGTGTGGTGTGATGTCTGGCTGGGTGGCTGGTGTGTTGTGTGACTGTGGTGTAGTGTGTGACTGTGTGGTGTGATGTCTGGCTGGGTGGCTGGTGTGTTGTGTGACTGTGGTGTAGTGTGACTGTGTGGTGTGATGTCTGGCTGGGTGGCTGGTGTGTTGTGACTGTGGTGTAGTGTGTGACTGTGTGGTGTGATGTCTGGCTGGGTGGCTGGTGTGTTGTGACTGTGGTGTAGTGTGTGACTGTGGTGTGATGTCTGGCTGGGTGGCTGGTGTGTTGTGTGACTGTGGTGTAGTGTGTGATTGTGGTGTTTATGGTGGTTATTACTATTATTATTATTGTTATTATTATAAATACTGCTAGTTGTAGTTGTATTGTCAATGTTTGATTGCTTTATTTGATCAATGTTCTCTTTCTTTTAGGCTACTGGTTAGCACGATGTGCGACATTGGAATGAGTGGATCAAGTGGTAAGAAGAAATTGAGTGGGGCGCAGGGCAGAAAACGAAGAGCAGCACAGGCCAAGGAAGCAAAGAAGTTAAGCAAGTGTATGCGTTCCTACTTTACAGTCAAAGAAGGGAGAAAAGAAAAGGATGATAAATCTAGCGAAGAAGAACAGTTTTCAGGTGAGCAACATACACCAGAAA
This sequence comes from Bathynomus jamesi, assembly GCA_023014485.1. Lineage (NCBI taxonomy): Eukaryota > Metazoa > Arthropoda > Malacostraca > Isopoda > Cirolanidae > Bathynomus > Bathynomus jamesi. The sequence goes on along the minus strand of JAJOZX010002407.1, from coordinate 240,135 downwards.
TGCAAGAAGCCGAGTCTGATCCTGAGCTGGAACAACATGTATCTGATCATGAAGTGGGTAAAGATCAATCTGATCCTCTAAGTGAACCTCCAAGCTTACCTAAAGGCGCAGAGGTACTTGAAACATGTGATGCGGGGTTTCTTAGATTTGACGACCAAATGCTGCCTGTTGTGCCACAAAATCTACGAACAGAGGTGGTTTCTCTTGGATCTGAACCATTCCAACACAAAGATGGGCCTTTTGAAGCTATGACCAAATCATGGTTCAAACGCAAACTCCCTAATGGCCAAGACGTAAATAGATCTTGGCTTCTCTGCTCTCCATCAAGAAGATCAGCATACTGCTTTTGTTGCTTGTTGTAATCTTCTGCCTCAAGAAACACTCGTCTTCATTTGAACTGGTTCAAGGATTCAACAGCTGGAAGAAGACAGAAAAGGTTTCTGCTCATGAAAACAGTGTGAATCACAGACGAGCCTTAAGAACCTGGAGAGAGACCGAAAGACGAATAACAGAGAGGGCGACTATCGACGCCAGTCTTGAAGAATAAATCAACAAGGAAAGAAAACTGGAGGCAGGTTTTGAAACGTATTTTAGATTGCATCAAGTTTTTGGTCTGCCAAATTTTGGCACTCCGTGGTCATGTAGAAAAGCTGGATCTCATGACAGACATGAACGTTGGTAATTTCTTATCATTGCTTAACCTTGTGTCACATTATGATCCTATCCTGAAACAGCATCTAGAATATGCTCAGCAGAATCCAAAGCATGTGTCGTATCTGTCGCCCCGGATACAGAATGAGTTCATTGAACTTCTTGCTCTTTCTCTTCGAAACAAAACTTCTCCAAGACATTCGCAAGAACAAGTACTATGAAATGTTACTTGACTCTACGCCTGACCTAGGTCATAGAGAACAAATGTCACAGGTTTTTCGGTATGTGGACATCGATTTTGACAGAAGACTGTTGAAGTGAAGGAAGTCTTCCTTGGCTTTATTCATATTTACGGAAAAACTGCATCACACATCGAGAGTTGTATCGTTGAAAGACTGGAGACAGATGGAATCAACCTCCAAGATTGTCGATCTCAATGCTATGATAATGCAGCTGTCATGTCAGGCCATCTCTCTGGGTTCAACAAAGAATATCTGCCCGAAGTCCAAAAGCAACTTTTGTGAACTGTGACAACCATAGCCTGAATTTGTGTGGCGTAACACGCTGCCAGTCAAGAGCCCATTGTCATGACATTCTTTGGAACAGTTGAGAGCATCTATGCTTTCTTTTCTCGTTCGATGCTTCGTTGGCAGCGCATGAAAGAAGTGATACCTATTGCACTGAAGCGGGAAAGTGATACTCGCTGGAGTGGTCGAGCTGATGCTGTGAAAGCAATTCATCATGAGATTGAGCCTCTGTTGGAACTGTTCGAGAAGTTTGGGGAAGATGAAAGTAGCACACCTGAAACAAGAGGAGAGGCAGTTCAACTACAACATGCTATTAATCTATTATGTCCTTCAATTTCTTGACTCTGTTGCATTTCTGGTATCCGGTTTTGAGCAAGATCAACCGAGTACAAAAGCGATTGCAAGACCCAACAGTGAACTTTTAGGATGCATACTTGGACATCAAAGCCCTGCAAGAAAACCTCACCGAAGAGCGTGAAGCAATCACCAATGAGGCTGTTGAGAAAGGAGAACTTTGCAAAGAATGGGATGTTCCAATTGAAACTATGCGAAGACGGAAAAATATGCCTGGAGAATTGGCCAGAGATGCAGGGTTGTCAGCGAAACAGGAAGTTTCCCGAGTCATGAACACTGTGCTTGATCGGTTGAACATGGAAATGTGTGACAGATTCAGACGGTTGAAGGAGTTGGATAACAAATTTGGATTTCTCCTTGATATGCAGAAGCTCGGAGGCTTGAACAGTGCTACCCTGAAAGAGAAATGTGACAATGCTGCCACATTTTACGATGGGGATATCAATGGCAGTGACTTGTATGTTGAAGTTGAAGATTGCAAAATGCTCTTGTCAGCTCGTCAAGATGTCAAAGTGACCATCCCGAAGCAGCTGTTGACATTCATCATCACCTATGGAGAAGATGTCTTTCCAAATCTACGAGTGGTTCTTCAAATATTGTTGACAATTGCAGTCTCCATTGCCAGCTGTGAGAGATCATTCAGTAAGCTGAAACTGATTTTAACTTACCTCCGCGCATCAATGGACAAGATCGGCTTAGTGCTTTAGCTCAGTTAAGCAGAGAGAAAACATTGGAACTTCTAAATTTTGATGATGTGATTGACAAGTTTGCTACTTTGAAAGCCAGAAAGATTAGTTTATAAAAAGATAAGCGGTAAATAAACCATGTACTGTTCATCAAACCATATTTTTTTATTTTTCAAGTTGGCAATGGGGGAGTGGGTCGCCCGGGCGCCACAAGTTAAGTTTGCCGCTGGGCACCAATAGTGCTCATTACGCCACTGGTGGTATGTACACCAGGTGATACCAATGTCTCCATTTATACATCTCACAAACCACTTCCATTCCTGTTTTTCATGAACTTTTGTGCAACATTTATTCACACATTTGCTACTTACATCATTCCACCTTTCTACTGTCTGTTATTATACACCTTTATCATGATTCTACCATTATTCATTCTCAATGAAGGTCATATCAACATAGCATACTTATCCTTCCATTCTGCTGTCATCTTTGTTTTCAATCCATTTCATACACATTCACATACATCAGATGCTCTCATCACTAAACAAGCCTTATATATATGGTCATCTGGGGTGAAAAAAAACATAGGGTATGTTAGGGTGAAAACGAACAGGCTCCTTAAAATAATTTTTAATATAAAGAAAATTAAGAATTTTTTTTCAGGTAGCCCACTATATCCTTCAAAAGTGTTTGTAAAATGATATCTTTATGTTTGTTCATTTCCAAGAAATGAGCACCGGAAAAAAAGTGTCAAAAACAGTAAATAAAACTTTTTTGCATTTATTTTTTAATTGCTTGGCACTGAATTATTTTTCACTGTAGAATGTTTATACTTACGTTGAAAAGTGTGAAGAGGTGTATCTTGTAATGCATGAGGAGAAATAAAAGTCTGTGGCATAAGCCTTGTGAAGCTATGTTTTTTTGTAACCCCATGCAGGTGAAGCCTCTTTGGGGTTAAAAAGAACCTATATTTTATGGAGTAGTATGGGCGCAAAATGGGAGAGTGCAGGAATGTTGAAATGCAATTGCAAATGTTGGTAATGTTGGAAAGGGGTTATGCAACAAAATGGGGGGTGGGGGCTATGCAATGCAGGGAGTATGGAGTATGCAATGAAGGGGGTATGCAACATCAATGTTGCAAGGCTTGTTCAACATCAATGATGCAAAGGGGGAAGGGTTATGCAACAAATCAATGCTGCAAAGGGGGAGAGGGGAGGGAGCTTCGGGGGGAGAGGGAGAGGGAGGGGGAGAGGGGAGGGAGCTTCTGGGGGGAAAGGGAGGATGACCTCCCCCAAAAGGGGTAGCCTTAACCTAAGAGAGGAAGAGAAAGGAGACGGAGGTGGTTTCAATTTACTTTACAAGTGCAACCAATATATTCTGCAGGTTTATTATATCTCTGTAATTCCATTGACATCAATATTGTATGTTTTGAGGACAATATACCAGTAAGGTAGGTTGATTTTGGAACTGTGATCTTGGACTAGTCTAGATAGAAAGGTATTAATGTATAAAAAAACGTTGCACCAACTCATATTTGTGAAAATTATTGTATTTTTTGAGGATTGTTAATTATTTTTAAGTTGTAAAATTGCCGAATTTTACGCGTAAAATCGCGCGCGCGGCATTCGCGCAATGTAAACAAACAAAATATCGGACCTTATTTCATCAAAATAATTAATCAATTAAAATTCGGCTTTTTTAACAAAACGATGCTTGAAACTTATTGTAAATGCATTATGGATGTTTATTAGTGTATTATTTTGTATTTTTTAATGATATTTACCTATAAAATGTGTATTAAATTAAATTATTTTATGATGCGTTCATTTAATTGTGTTTATTTTCAGATATTTCATAAAAATGGGCAAAAAACGGAAGTCTGCAGTGTTAACTCGAAGTGATAGTGCCAAAAAATTCAGTGGCCAGCCTTCCCCTTTGGATAAAACAGAGCCTCCTACCCTCTGCCAAGTTATTCAGTACAGTTATTTCCTCCAAAACAGCCACCCGGACTTGAAAGACTATGATATTGCTAAAATGATAGCAAAGGATGTGATTGAGATCTGGCAGGCAGTGAACCCGCGGCTGCCCCTGTATGAGGAATATTATGTAGTGAAATTGGTGGATAAAGTGTGCTTCAAGAAAGCAAGAGAGTTAAACAGGAAATCTCTTTCTACAGTCCAGGAGCAGAATCTGGAGGAAAAGCTGGATAAACTTTTTGACATTTCTGCTTGCACCTGTAAGCTACCTGTTCGTCCTGTGATGACAATGCTGTGAAGGCAAGAAAGAAAATTGTCATACACAGCACATAATCTGCACTTGTCCTCCCAGTAAAAGGTAATGCTATTATTTTTTAAACTTTTAACTGGCCTAACTTAGTGCGATTAGGTGCCTTTTAAATGGAAGGAAATTCAATGCTTGTAATTGAAAAATATCCGCATTTTCCTCCTGTAATCTTCCTTTCCCCCTCCCTGGTAATAGAAATTAATAATCAATTTTTTTTCAGGATTTTATCTCTTATTTTAGATCCGCTATTTAATATACTTTAATATTTCAGGTTCAGTAGAGGAGAGGGAATACTTGAGAGATCAGAGGGCCAAAATAGGACCCAAGGGCTCTTTCCAGCTGGGATCTGTGGATAAAGCTGCTGTGAAGAGAGACCAGAGGGCTGCAGCTGAAGCAGAAAGATTACAGAGCCAGATTCAACAACAGCAGGAAGTGGACTTGGCCACTTTTGCCTCCACACCTTCACAAGATATTTCTTTTGAATCCAGCTCAGGAGAATCAGGAGAGGTAATATATTTTTTTTCTTATATCTTATCCCATTTTTACCCAAATTTATCCCTACTTTTTGTCCCTATTTCCCCCATTTTCGCTTTAGTAATTTATTCTTTTTTTCGCCGACTTTTTACCCACTTTTTCCCCCATTTTCGTTTAAGTAATTTATTCTTATTTCCGCCCATTTTCGTCGATTTTTACCCATATTTTTCCCTACTTTTTCCCCTATTTTCGCTTTAGTAATTTATTTTTTATTTTCATTTCAGCCATCTGGTGGTGAAGCTGAAGAGTTCAAGCCAAGGAGGCACCAAGTGGAGGTTACAGCTTTTTGAAAACCCCCAGATATGCCATGGAACTGATCAGGGGTGATGTTTCTTCCAATCTTGGGGCAAGTCTTGCTAATGCCTTCCTCCTGGACTTACAAGCTATGGACCTGCTTAAGCCTGGCCTTGATGTGAAACAGATAATAGTTGATAAATCGAAAATGGACAGGGTAAAAGCTAGAATGAAAGTGAAAAGTGATGAAAAGCACAATGAGGGTCTGGAAAAGTTAGTCTGTATTGGAGTTGATGGGAAAGTTGACAAGGACACACTGCTGTACAGAGAAGTTAAGGATGAAAATGGGGAGACTAAGCTGAAGAAAAGAAAGGGACAAGAGCACCATTTGACTTTTACAAAGGAGCCTGGAACTGAAAGTGGAACATATCTTACTCACAGAGTCATCCCAATTAAAGGTGCGACTGGAGTTCTTCTTGGTGAAGAAGTTGCTAGTGTCTTGGAGGAGTTTAACAGTGTTCATACCCTGAAAGCTGTCCTCCTTGACAACACAAATACAAACACTGGCTGGGAGGGAGGCCTTGTAACAGCTCTGGAAAATAAAATTGAGCGGAAATTGCACACCATTGGCTGTTCACCCCATCAGAATGAGCTTCCTTTCAGAGCAGTTTTCAAGCATCTTGATGGCAGTACCAAAAGTCCCACTGCTTTCACTGGTCCGCTGGGAAAACTCTGTGAAATTGACTACCAAGATCTGCCACAAGTGGAATTCACCAAACTCAGTGGCCCCCTGGATGACATGGAATTTGCTGAGGAGACACTGAATGATCTCAGTAGCGACCAGAGGCTTCTTTTGGAGTATGTGCTTGGAATTTCCAGGGGCAAAGTCAACCCAAGATTTGCTGCCTGGAAAATTGGACCATTAAACCATGCAAGATGGTTGACTTTGGCAATTAGATTGATGTGTCTGTGGACCAGAGGTGCTTACCCTCCAGAACTACAGGATAAGCTTTACCAGGCCATCAAGTTCATTGTGGAAGTGTATGCAGTCAGTTGGTTTGAGATCAAAAGGGACAGCAAGTTCCACAATCAGCAGCTGTACATCTTCAACATGATCCAGAGGATCAAGCAGCAGTCTGAAGAAATCCAGGGTGTTGCTTTCAAGAACCTGAAGTACAATGCTTTTGCCTTGCTGCCCGAGAATGTGCTGTACTCCATGATGAAGTCTGATGACTTGGAAGTGAGAGAAGCTGCTCTCAAGAAAATTCTGTCCATCAGGTAAGCATTTATTAATTTAAAAAAATGAGAAAAAAAAATTTGATTATGGGGATTTATTTAATAAAAAAAAAAGGTCAGTTCTATAAATCCCCATAATCGAATTTTTTTTCAAATTTTCTTATAATGGAAATAATCTTACCTTCTTTCTGAAAAAAATTCGATTATGGGAATTTATAGAACTTTTTTTTTTTTTTTTTTAAATCAGCAATTCTGAAACTAATAGGGATTAAATCTTAAACTGGAATAAAAAATTAATTAATTATTATTCTTTCAGAAGTGGGAAGCCAGCAAAGAAGAGGCTGAAGAAGATCACAGCCATCGACATTGAAGCTACCCACTGGTCAGAACTAATCAACCTTTCTCAAAGTGGCATCTGTGAACCTGCTCTTACAGAAGACTTTTCTGACCAGGAGCTTCAAGAAGCATTGCTGAATGGCACCAAGCTGGAGCTGCCTGATCTGCCTTCACATTCTCAGTGTTGAAAGGGCCGTGAAGCTGACATCTGAAGCTCCCCATACTGTTTATGGACTCGAATCAAGGCACAAACACATTCTGGCCAAACCCCTAAGTCGCCAGATGAGGCCTTCCTTTGCTTCTAAGGGCTTACAGTGAAAATTATGATGATCTTGGGATCTAAATGTGTCTATTTGACTCTGTACGTTTTTTTTACTTTTTCAATAAAATTGTAACTTTTTTCAGGATTTTTTTATGAAAATAGCATGATTTTTCGGCCGAAAATTGCGAAAATGTGGTATTTTTCGGTACAATTTTTTGACGATTTTTGAAACGGTTTCCTCAAAAAACGGTTAAAGCTAGGGATCTGAAATTTTTGTCAGTTATTATCATATTAAACCCTATCTCGACTAGTCCAAAGTCGATATCTAAAAAAATGCGGAAAATCAACCTACCTTAATATACCAGAGTTAATGCCATATTTTTTTTCACCCCAAGCACGGTTCGTTTTCACCCCTTTCCATGGGGTGAAAAAAAATTCAGTTTTTTTTTTATTTTAACAATTAAATATTTTGCAGTAAAAAAAATTCTATTGCCATGTTATCATGACACCTGGCCTTTATAATGTGAACATACAGGTTTGTATCCATCCCTAATAATAAAGTTTGTAGGCCTAAGTTAAGGCAAATTTTTTTTTTCACCCCATATGACCATATACAGGGTGTCCGAGAATTATCTGTACAAGTTTTGGCTGTTATTAAAAGTCAACCATGAAGTGTAGAAATTCCAGTGTTATCCCATTTTACAGAGAATATCTCAGTTTTTTCTGATACCAAGTTTTGACAAGTTTTTTAGAAATTCCAGTGTGTCCGAAAATTATCTGTAAATTTCATCTTTTAATAAAATTCTTGATAACACACGTAAAATTCTTAAACAAGATTATTTAGAATCTGTATTTTCAAAAGTTTCTTTTATTAAAGTAACGTTGTTACAAACATTCGATATGTGCACCATCAGTGATTCGCAAAACATCCAATCGATAATCCAAATGTTGCCATGTACGCTGCAGCATATGCACATCAATTCCCTCAATAGCAGCTGTGATTCTTGCTTTAAAATCATCAATGCCTGTCACCCGCGTACAAAAAAGAAAAAACTTGTCAAAACTTGTTATCAGAAAAACTTAATGAGTTTCTCTGTAAAATGGGACAACACTGGAATTTCTACACTTCATGGTTGACTTTTAATAACAGCCAAAAATTGTACAGATAATTCTCGGACACCCGGTATATTACACATTATTTACATTCACTTGTTCATCATCTATCTCACTAAGAACTTGCACTACTCCTCTACAGTCTTTTATACCAAACACCAACCAACTTCAGTTTACACAATCAAATCATATGGGCTGACAGACCTCCACTCAACCCTCAAACAAAATTGGTGGTATACCTTTCGGGATATGGCAGGTAAGACCAACATCTCCACATCGTACACACCTCATAAAGCATTTTCATTCTTTGTTTCTCTTCTGTCATGCAAATCATTATCATACAATAGTGTTCAATATCCAATAATGAGACAGTCAGAACCAGAAAGGCATACTTTTGGCCAGTCTGCTCTTATGGTTCTGACTGCCTCATTATTGTTTTGCCTTTTTATCAATAACTTTTTACATATGACCAGTGGTGGGCACCATTAACCAAAAAGTTAACTTCGTTAACCGTTAATCATGTAACGGAAGTTACCGATAAACCGTTAACGTTAACTTTTATTATAAAAAAAATGAAAAACACAATATATATATAATTTAATTTTCCCTCTTCTTCTCGTTCTCCATTTTGTCCATGAGATGCATGTTGCCCTTCATGAAAATTAGCATATCAAAGTTTTCATCAGACAGGGATGATCTCTTGGCCCTCAGGATGTCCTTGCCCATAGAGAACAAACGCTCCACTGCAGCACTGGAGGGGATGGCTGTGTTGAACTTGATGAACAAGTCCACCAACACTTGCTCACCCAAGAAGGCAGCATCTGTCAGCAAGTCCTTGGAGTTGGTCTCCAGCCAGGTCTTGACCAAGTTCTGGGCGAAAACGCTCCCATTGTAAGACATCAATTGACTTAATTTATGTCATCAAAGTGACATGAGAATTGAAATCTTACCTGATCAGTTTTATGGTTCTTGAAATGTATCAAGGAGACTACTAATAAGGTACTCACAGACATATTATAAATATACATGACTTACTTGACAACGATTATTTTTAAATATTCACTAGCACAAACATGTTGCGCAAGAGACAGACTGCAAATGAAACGAATGTAGTTATTTGTTGTAATTGTTACATATATATTATTGAAAGTGCCTTAAAATGCTTGATATTCTTGAAAGAAGTTGAAACATTCAACTCAAATGGCAAATCTTTCCGCCTTTTACAGTCGACCATGTTTTGCTCAAACCAATGCCATAAATAACTACCATATTTAGTAAGACACAAATTGTGGCGACGGAAACAAATATATCGCCTGATTTTGCACTGCGGAAATGGAAATTCGTTCATCACTATTAACAGTGGCGGATTAATTGCGCACCTGCTCAGCACTGAAAATAATAGAAACTTTTAAACGTTTATTTATGAATTTTTTGGGTTAACGGACTTGAGTTAACGGAAGTTAAATGTAACGGAAGTTAATTAGTCCGATAATGATTTTCAAAGTTAACTTAAAAGTTAAATCGTTAACGAAAAAGTTAACTTCGTTAATTAACGATTAACGGATTAACGGTTTGTGCCCAGCTTTGCATATGACTATACAAATGTAGTATATTTTTGTCTCCTCACATTCTCATGCTGTATACACAGGGTGATTCAGCAGAGTACATTAAATTGGAGGATGAAATCCTTGGATAATTCTAAACCACAATGTCTCTATGGTAAAATGTCAGATTCTGCATAGTTTCCATGTTACAATACATTTAGGATGTATTAATGAGAGTGAATATGAAGTGAAACCCCCGTAGGTTTTTGTATTCATTTATTCACAAATCTCTACAGTGTGACCCCTCTTTGTTACAACCTAAAGGAAATGTTCAAAGTTGTCCCCTTCTGCCTCAATGTAGGCCTGTACACGTTGTACCATTGAATGTCTGACGCGTTCCAGAATGCCTGGACTATGTTTAATTTGCTCGCACCTGTCACGAACACGTGGCCATAATTCCTCTCTTGTTTGACCCCCTAGGGAGGGGGAGGGGAGGTAATGTGGATTGGCTGCTGTTCGCCCCAGACCACTCCCATCATTGCCACAGGATGAGGCGGACCCATATCACCATCCACTGTGTGGGAGGATACGTCGTATTACAAGTTTTTACCGATTTGATTGCCAAATTTGTACATCATACAATTATTCCTGAATTGGCTATTGTTTACATGTTATGCCAATCTGTACTGAAGTGATAAGGTAATGTTGTGGTATTTCCTAACATCGTAACTGCACCTCGTAATTGTATCTATCACTGTTATCTTACTTCTGTAAGGTCACGGTCAAGTGCCGTATCAGAGTGCACTATAACATGGAGCAGTACACAGATGGTGAATATGCTGCACAGGCTGTACGACTGTATGAAGAATGGTATCCAAACCGAAGGCTGCCAAACCCCCGAACATTCATCGCTGTTGATCGGAGGCTGAGGGAAAGGGGATCTTTCCGTCGATTTACAGCAAATATTGGAGGACATAACCGACACAGGGACGCTGTGGAGGGTGAACCCTTTTTCCCCTTTTAGTTGTCAGCCCTTTCCCCCTGGCCTTGATTATTATTATTTATGTATTAAATTTATTTATTTTTTATCGAAATATTTTTTATAGATAGGATTTTCATGGTTCTCTCTTTCTTTCCAGAGGAATAAAGATAATTGTGTGATAACACATTTTATTAAAGATAAAGATAATGTAAAGAATAAGAATTAAGATAATCTAATTAGTGTATAGGAAAGCAATTTTTTATTATTATTAGTATGAAAGATCTCTCAAAATGGCTCTTGCTTGTTAAACCCTGTTAGTGAAAGGGATCAAGTATATACCTATTTGTTACAACATTTTAGCAAAGCCTTGGTTTATTCGCTTGTAAGACCTATCCATGAATATTGTCAAAAAAATTTAACATTTGAAGAAAAAATAACATAACAGGTGACCTTTGTCAGAGAGAAGCTTGTGATGTTCAAAAGTGTATAAGCTAATAAATTCCAAGAATCGGCGTGTGTGTCAAAACTCGAGTTTTGAGACAGTGTTGTGAGAAGTGGGGAAAACAACCTGGTGTTTGTGGAGGGTCAAGATGAATCAAATGTAAAAATAGAAAATAAATAGTAGAATATTTAACAAAAGGAATAAAGAACTTGTTTATTAAAGGAAGGAACTAAATTCAAGCTAGATCTGTCTGAGAGACTGAAGACTATTATTAAACCAAAAGAACTATAAATTTTATCGAGAAAAGGATGCCAAAACTATTGAAGCACTAACAGAGGGAAGCTACTCTTGCAAGAACTGTAAAACAAGTGAGAAACTGTTGGCGGTACGAACCAGCAGTCGTGGAACCGGAGGTCTGGGCGGCGAGCCTGGATCCAACAACCCTTCAAAGTGAGCAGCCTGGTTTTGTGGAGTCCTTAAATTAATAAATTTCTATATTTTGTCTGGTGTGGTCGTTAGGTTAACCGAATCCACCACATAAAATAAGTGGCGCCCGAACAGGGAATTCCACTCAGAAAAGTAGGTTGTTTCCTGGTTGGGTTGTATAAAAGGAGAGTGAAAGGGTAGTAGTAAGTTGGGTGTAGTAGTGTATGGTGAAGGTGCAGTAGTAGTAGTAGTAGTAGTAGTTAATAGAGTAGAAGTAAAGTAGAGTAGCATCTTTAGAGATGCCTACCAAGGAGGAGTTAGAGAAGAGGTTGAGGGAGATGGAGGAGGTGTTGGAGGTAGAAAGGGCTATGTATCATCAATTAGAGTTAGAGAAGGCAAAATTAGAGAATGTTTTGGGTAAATTGCAAAGTAGATAAGATGAGCAGAGTAAAGAATTGGTAGTTTGCCGTCAAGAGATGGAAGATAAGATGATTGAGAATAGGAAAGAAATGGATGATGGGTTAAAGGCATGGTTAAGAGAATGAGCTATAAGGTGATGGTGCATTCCACTCCTGAGGGTAAAAAGAAGCTTGAGAGTGGGGATCAGAGGGAGAAAGGTATGATGATGGAAGGGCAGGCTAAGAGGGGCAAGGTGGGAACGAAGGGGGCTCGGAGGATGAGCTATGAGGTGATGGTGCATTCCACTCCTGAGGGTAAAAAGAAGCTTGAGAGTGGGGATCAGAGGGAAAGGTATGATGATGGAAGGGCAGGCTAAGAGGGGCAAGGTGGGAACGAAGGGGGCTCGGAGGGCATCTGGTAAGAGGGCTTCTCAGAGGGTTCAACGCTGCGTTAGCGCAGATGATTCCCTCTATTCCAGTATTGAGGATAGCATGTATGAGAATGAGAGAGGACTGAAACAGAGTGATACGAGCGAGGTGTAAGAGTGCATAAGGGAATCCTAATTAGGGAGATTCCGAAGGTTGCAAAATTTAACGTTTATAGTGGGAGAGATCTACAGAGTTTTTGAAAGAGTATGAACGTTATTGTAAGAGCAAGTATCCAGACGCGCCTGGGTATTGGGTGAAAGAGATGGTGACTGTTTGGAAGGTAGGTTGCTAGAGTTTTACAATGGTGTTGTAAATTCGAGAGTGCCTGTGAAGTATGAGGTGTTATAGGAGAGATTGGTGGAGCAAGTGTTAAGAATAAGAGGGGGTGCGAAATATCGAAGGAAGGATGATTTTGAGAGAGAGCAAGGATGCAGAAGGGAGAGAGTATTGATATGTATGCATATAGACTTGAAAATTTGGCGAGAAGAAATTTGGAGATGATGGATAGATGAGAATAAAGGTTGGTAAGAAAGTTGATTGGGACAGTGCCTGAAAGTGTGAGGGAGTTTTTTGAATGTTAAAAGGAAAGTGTGTGTAAGAGTGAGAGGGACAACGTTTGAAGTGGTATGAAATCTTGGAATTGTTAGAGGACCGAGCATATGAGTGGGACTGGGCGTAATAGGGAAACAGATGTGCGAATGGGGACATCGATGAGGGAGGAACAAGTACCTGTTTCCTAGTTATGCGGGAAGCATTAAGGAATACTAGGCCAGGTCAACCTCCAGTTAGCCAAGCATCCAGGGCCCAAAACCCAATGGAAATGCTGGCTAACTTTGTGAATGAGTTCACAGGGATGTATGGAGGGTCGGCCATGCAACAACAAGGGCCTCCTCCCACATCGGGTCCCAGAATGAATGGTCCAATGCTGGGGCAAATGTATAGAAGGCAAGGGCCTCAAGGCCAGTCAAGAATGAATGAGCAAAGAGGGCCAATGAATGGAAGGCATATGGGGAATGTAAGAGGGTGTGCGTATTGTGGTAGAGAGGGACATGGTATAGAGATATGTAGAAGAGTGGGTGCGTGTTTTGCATGTGGGCAGATGGGACACATGGTGTATGAATGCAGAACGCCTGGGCATGAATGTAGGGCATGTGGGGACTTTGAGCAAATTGCCAAGTTCTGTCAAGCCCGACAGCAAGGTGATCCGGCACCAGCGGGAGTCCTGTGTCTCAAGCAGGAAATCGGCGTCAGCCATGCCATCTCCTCAACCTCAGAGGCAGGGCCCTCAAAGGGGTGCTGCCACTGGAAATGGCGAAGCTGGTCCCAGTACGGGAAACGCATAGGGCAGGGGCCTCGCGTTGGGGTTGGGGTCGCTGCTTCTGAGTGATAAATGTGTATGGAGGGCATTAGCAGGATGGTGTCAAGTGAATAAGGAAGTGAGAGCGAGTGAGAAAAAGGCAGTGTGTATGGTTATTCCTGTTGAATGGGGAGGGAGTGTATGGAGGGCATTAGTGGACACGGGATGTTCACCTAATTTAATAAGTAAGCAAGGAGTTGAATGTTTGTGTAAAGATAGTGAATTGGGGAGTAACGGGGTAAATTAAAGGGGTTGGGAACATCCCAGTACGAGTGTTGGGAGAGGTGCAGATTAAATTGAAATTGATAGGGTGTGAAATGAAAGAATGTGTGCTGTATGTGGTTGATAAGGAGTGTGAAAAGTATGACATGATTCTGGGGTATGAGTTTTTGAAAAAGAATCGATTGGTGATCCATCCTGCTAGACGTATGATTGAGTGGAAGAATGAGTTGGGTAAGTGTCAATTCTATGTGGGGAAAGGAGAATCGGATTGGATGATGGTAATAAAAGGGTATGAGGTGAGAGCATCTGAGTGTGTAAATCTGGAAAAGGGAACCCCAGCATTGGTGCATGTTGAGTGGCCAGTGAGTGATGGTAGGAAAAAAAGGCAGGGAGACGATTTTTGTAAATGGTATGGATGCATCGTATAGTGAAAAGAGTTGGGCATGTGTATGATGGTATAATTGATGAGAGTAACCCATGGATTTGTGTGCAAGCTAGGGAAGATGGGGGTGTATGGCGAAAGAGAATGAGGGGGATGCGACAGGGAAAGCGTATACAGTCAATCTAGGTATTTTTGCCGGAAGGAATTTTCGCTGCAAAATATATAATTTGTATAGATATATATTGTAGTGCCTTGCACCACAAGAGTATTCTTTATTAGTGAAAACTGCCACAAATTGGCATGAGTGAAATATTTAAATATAAATAAATAAATACAAGTTAAATATGTCCAGTGATCAAAAATAATCCTTAAAAGCCCATTCATGTCTAGTCACACCACACTGAATTCTTAAGAATTAAATTTGATCACTGGACATATTTAACTTGTATTTATTTATTTATATTTAAATATTTCACTCATGCCAATTTGTGGCAGTTTTCACTAATAAAGAATACTCTTGTGGTGCAAGACACTACAAGTACTGCCCCCCAAAAACATGGTTATTCTTTATTAGTGAAAACTGCCACAAATTGGCATGAGTGAAATATTTAAATATAAATAAATAAATACAAGTTAAATATGTCCAGTGATCAAATTTAATTTGTATTTATTTATTTATATTTAAATATTTCACTCATGCCAATTTGTGGCAATTTTCACTAATAAAGAATACTCTTGTGGTGCAAGGCACTACAATATAAATATAAGCCTACCAAATTTTCTGAACTCTCTAATACGTCGGGTTTGGATGACTTGGAAATTTTCCTAGCCTAACCTAACCCACCCAAATATTTGGAAATTAATCACTATTTTAAAGAAAGAAGAGAGTCACGCCAAGAAGAAAAGAATTGATATCGAACGCGGCGAAACACCATTCAGAAACAAAAAGTACAAAGATATTTATCAACGAATACAGAGGCTTGTTCTTAATTACGACTCTCAACGAAAACTTCATTATTTGCGGAGTATTGCTATGAATTTGCATTCATTTTAAAATTAACTTTCTATTTTCATTTATAGTTTAATTAATTTCACTGTTTTAATTTTTTATACACCGTTTTATTTATTATTTTCCATTAAAAATTTAAATTATTTTGTATTTTTTATTTTTTTTAAATTCTTTTGCGGCGGCGAAAATTCCTTGCGGCGAAAGTTCCGAACGCGGTATACAGTGACTGAGGAAGTATGTGAGAAGGGAGAAAATGGAATACAATAAATGAGCAAGGGCAAGAATGTGGGGGGAATGGACAACTGAACAAACCAGAAAGGAGGTGATTGTTGGTGAACAGTTGAGTGAGAGTGAACGAATGCAGGTGTGGCAGCTGGCAGGGGAGAAAAGGAGCGTATTGGCCCGAGGAGATGATGATCTCAGTTAACGGATGAGACTCCAATCTACCAAAGGCCAAGACGGTTCTCCCCGCCAGTAATGAATGAGATAGAAGAGCAGTGTGAGGAATTAGAGAGAATGGGAGTGATTGAACAGAACACAAGTCCGTGGAATAGTAGAATAGTGCCTGTGAGGAAACCTGATGGAAGGATTCGATTGTGTGTGGACTATCGAATGGTGAATGAAAGGACAGTGAAAGACAGGTTTCCGATGTGCTTGATAAATGAAAGTGTATACTCTATGCATGGAAAGAGGGTGTTTAATAAGTTAGATTTATTGAGGGGCTATTACCAGATGCCGGTTGAGCCAGTCTCGTCCTATAACTGCTTTCTCAACATCCAGGAACCATTATATGTTCCGGGCTCTCTCGTTCGGACTTACAGCTGCACTTGCTGCATTTCAGAGAGCAATGAATCGTGTTCTTGGTAAGTTTGCAAAGGAAAATGTCATCTGTTTCATAGATGACATTTTGATTATGACAAAGACATTTGAGGAGCACCTGAAGATAATGAGAGGGGTACTGCAAGTGTTGGATGAAGTTGGACTATGAGTGAAACCAAGTAAGTGCGAGTGGTTCAGGGAAAGTGTGGCATTTCTGGGGCACAAGGTCAGTTCAAGTGGTATACGGAAGAGTGGGGAGTATATGGAAAAAAGTCAGGAAGTTCCCGAAACCTCGGACGGTCCGTGAACTTAGATATTTTCTGGGACTTGTAGAGTTTCAGAGAAAATTTATAGCGGGCTGCTCTGGGATTTCGAAACCTCTGACCGAAGTGACTGGAATGAAAGGTAGTACTCATTTGGTGTGGACTGAAGATGAATGAAGCCTTTGAGCAATTGAGAGTGGAAGCAGCGAAAGATGTGGAGTTGGCTTATCCGGACATGAGTGAAGGAGCGAGTTTGCTAGAATTGTATACAGATGCGAGTGGATTTTGTATGGGCGGATGCTTGTGCCAGTTGCAGGAGAGGAAGGACGGGAAGAAAGGAGAGTAATTGGGTATGTATCTAAAGCATTCAGTAAGGCAGAGCGAGAGTACAGTACAATTGAGAGAACTTGCGGCAATGAGTTTTGTGTGAAAGCTTTCAAGTCATTTTTATATGGAATGAAATTTATTTTAAAGACTGATCATCAACCCTTGGTATATATGGAGAATGAAAGTCGTGGATGGAAGAATTGCTATAACTTTGCTTGAGTTGAGTGAGTTTGATTATAAGATTGAGTATGTGCCAGGGGAAGGATTGTATGGCTGACCTTATGTCAAGAATACCTGGGGTGAATGAAAGGTGTGAGAAAGGGTGGTCGACCCTGAGTATTTGCCAGTGGGAATAGTAAAGTTGCATGAAAGTAGGGGGGTGGCGACAGTTTTTTGAAAGTGTATGGTATGGTTGAAAGATTTGGTATTGGATTAAAAATGAGAATACCAGGAAGTGTGAATGAATTGCTGACCTTGGTTATGAATGAAGCGGTTCAGAAACCTGAAAGGATGGGTGTTTGTAAGGTCCGAAATTATGTATGTGAGCTGAAGGCCATGAGGAGCCCAGGTGTTTTCCCTTTCCAAGAGGTCCTCATGGTGGTCAGCTCACTGTTTAGTATTGAAGTTTATGTGCATTATGGTAGTGATCGTCCAGTTGTGTATAAAGATGAAAGGATCAAGAAGAAAGGAGCCCTGATTTTGCATTTGCAGTGTATTAGTGGTGTACCTTACAATTGGGTGAGTGAAAGGAAGAGGTATAAAAGGATTCGCGGTAAATTCATCGCGAGTAAATACATCGCCTGGTAAATACATCGCCTGGTAAATACATCGCCTGGTAAATACATCGCCATACATTATTTAAAGGTGATAGTAATAAATATATAACATTCACATATTTTGTTTAATTTACGATGAATGTATAGTTTGTTTCGTTGAATTTGGTTCTGTACTTGTGATATTCAAATGTTTTAGATTAATGCTGGAGGGAATGGGTTGCTTTAATTAGCTTAGTTAGTTAATTTAAATTAAAAATTAACAATCGACAATAAGTGCAATTAATTTCATAATCAATGAAAGGAAATTCAAAGACAAAAATTATTAATATCAAATTTACTCATATATACTGTACATGGAAAAGAAATCAAAGTTACTTTTAAAAATAGAATCACCAATAAAATAATAAATGTAATTTATTTCATTAGCAATGAAAAAATTCAAAGTAAAAGATGACACTATTTTAAATTGGGGAAGGAAGAAACATTCTAAAAAGACATTAATCTAAAACATTTGAATATCACAAGTACAGAAACCAAATTCAACGAAACAAACTATACATTCATTGTAAATTAAACAAAATATGTGAATGTTTATATATTTATTACTATCACCTTTAAATAATGTATGGCGATGTGTTTACCAGGCGATGTATTTACCAGGCGATGTATTTACCAGGCGATGTATTTACCAGGCGATGTATTTACCAGGCGATGTATTACCAGGCGATGTATTACCAGGCGATGTAATTACTCGCGATGAATTTACCGGACACCGTATAAAAGTATAGTGCCAGGTGAAAATTTGGAAAGGGTTTTGGATGAAGTTAGAGCTGCACAGAGAGAGTCAGAGGGGAGGGTTGTATGGAAGTAGGTATGTTAGAGGGGCCATGGATGATACGTGACTGTGTTGATGAAGTAGAGCTCAATCCTTCTGTTGTACCTGTAAGGGTTCCAGAAGGTCATATTGAGCTCTACAGGGGTCTTGTGGATACAGGTGCCAAATCAGTCTGGTGAATGAGCAAGTGTTGTGTAATTTAGATGAAGGGAATGTGCCTGTATCCCGAGAAAGAGTGGGTGTGAGAATACATGGGATAGGAGGGAGAACAGTCACGTCACATGAAGCTGTGCAGTTGAGGGTGGGATTAGGTGCATGTAAAGAGGTATGGGAGCAGAAGTTCATAGTCTTGAAAGGGGAATCAATGCCTTGGGATTTTTTACTGGGAATTGATTTCCTCGAGAATGTGAACTTGTGTGTGGATATTGGTCAGGGCTCAGTAATGAGAGGAGAGCATGTGGTCAGTATGGGAATGTTTCCGAGCACAGGTATAGATGCTGTGTTAGTGGGAGCAATTGAGTTAGAGGTGGAAGACCAGTGTGAAGTGTTGAGAGATGAAGATATTTTAGATATGCAAGAGGGAGATGAGGTGAAATGCAAGTTGTTGTTGTTGTTGTTTAGCCGATCAGCCCACCCTGATCGAGCAAGCCGGCGGCACGCAGGTAACCGATCGCCCTCTCCGGAGTGGACCAGAGGTTCAGCGCACTAGTGATGTTGTGTTATGTTCGTTGTTGTGCTGGAGCGGTACAGTCTGTCATAATGTGTTCAATTGTTTGTGGGGTGTCCTGGCACAGGTGGCAGGTGTCGTCTACGGAGTTGTCTAGTCTGTGTTTATATGTCTGTAAGTTGGGGTGATGTCCACATCAGAATCGTGCTAAGTTAACTCGATCCGATCTGCTCAGGCTGATCTCTGACCTGTTAATGGGTGGCGGCTTCGCACCTAGGACCGCATTCGGACCGAGTCGTGTCAGTGCTTTGTGGGTTAGGTGTGTGTGTGTGTGTGTTTTCTGTACTGTGTGATGTCTGTGGGGCGTGGTATGGAATGGCGTATTTGGTTATAATGTCTCTCTGGTGTTACCTTAATGGTGCGAGGTGTCGTTGCATGATTGGACATGTAGTGGCAAGGATGTTGTGGGTTAGTTGTCGCTGCTGCCATGAATTGTGTTTCCCTCATGTCTAAATGTTCCCTAACTTTCAGTATTTTTGTTTCTGTGTGCAGGTGTTCTATTGGTGTTGTTTGAGTGCATCCTGTAATGATACGAAGTGCGTGTTTTGTATTGTCTGTAAGGTGTTTGTGTGTGTTTGAGATAATGGGTGCCCAGCATGGGCTAGCATAGTCCATAACTGAGCGAATATATAGTTTGTATATGAGTGATGTTGTTTCCTGCTGGTGTCCAAAGTTTGTGCCTGTTAGTACCCTAAGCGTGTTAAGTCCTGACGTACATTTGTTTTTAATGTCCTGAATGTGGTTTGCAAAAGATAATGATGTGTTGTATGTGACTCCAAGTATTTTGGTCCTGTGAGTGTGTGGAATGTTGATGTTTAGTGTAAGCTGTGGAATTACCTGGTGTTCTTTTGTGTTGCTTGTAAGCAAGATGATGGTTGATTTTGTGGGCGCTACTTCTATATTGTGTGTGAGCCAGTCTTGTATACTGTTTATGTATGCTTGTAGGTTATTTGTAGCGGTGTCGATGTTGTTGTGGGTGGATGTTAGAGTGATGTCATCTGCATATGATGATAAGGTAAGCTTGTTATCTATGGGTGTTGGAATGTCATGCATGTATAAGTTGAAGTGTGTTGGTGAGAGAACAGAGCCTTGAGGGACCCCGTTCGGAAAAAGCTTGTTTTTGGATGACTTGCCATTAAATGTGACATGTGAGTATCTTCTTGAAAGATAGTTGCTCAGCCACCTTTTGGTGTTATTGTGCATGTTTGTGTTGAGTATTTTGTTTATGAGAGGGAAGCGTGGGATAGCATCAAATGCTTTACTAATGTCTATTGTTGGTAATAGTGTACGTTGAGCTGGTCGTCTGGAGTTGATGCCATCCATGATGTGCTGCGTGAGGTTAGTGAGTAATGTCGTGGTTGAGTGGTGAGGTCTGAATCCATGTTGAGTAGGCGATAGTGGAATGTGTGGGTTGGTGATTTGTAAGATTAGTCTTTCTGTTACTTTGGAAGGTGTGCATAGTAAAGTAATGGGTCTATAGGAAGCTGGTTCTGTTGGATTTTTGTTTGGTTTGAGTAGTGTAATAATTTTACCTTGTTTCCATATGTCAGGAATAATACAGTGTTGGTATGAATATGTGCTGATGTTTGTGAGAGCTAGTATTCCTTTGGGCCCAAGTGTTTAAGGTGTATGTTAGATATATTGTCTGGTCCAGTAGCCTTCGAATTCTTAATGTTTTTGATGATCTTGGTGGTCTGGTCTGTATTGAAGGGTGTAATGGTCGTGTCGAGTCTGTAGGTTTTCTTGTGTCTGGCTGTTTGTCTGTCTGCGTGTTTCTGGTTGTTGTCTCTGTTTAAGCGACTTATCTTTGCGTAGTGATTAACTAGAATGTTAGCTTGTTGTGTGTATGTTGGGATATTATTTTGGCTGCGACAGTTAGCCGCGTGTGAGGTGTGAATGCCGCTGTTAGAGTGGGTAATGCTGTTTATAGTCTTGTATAGCCTGGATGTATCTGTGGAGTGGTTTAGTGTTGTTATGAATTCCCTGAATGTTTCTGTTTGTTTTTCTTTGAGTTTGTTGTTTATTTCTGTGTTGAGCTGTTGTATCTGTTGTTTTATGGCTTCTGTGTGTGGTGTGTGTTATATTTGAGGTTGTTACGTTGCCTTATGAGGTGGGCTATTTCTCTAGTGTAATTTGGGTTGTATTTCCTAATGTTGTCCTTGGGTATGTATTTGTTTGCATTATTGATGATCTGATTAAATGTCTTGAGTGTTGTATTGATGTTTATGATGGGTGTGCTGTTTAATGTGGTGAATTGTTCCTCAGTCTGTATTTTGAACTGTTTCCAGTCAGCTTCCTTGTAATTTCTGTAAGTGTGCCTAAGGCTGTTGGGGCAGAGTGTAGAATGTGTTGTAATGATGATGGGCAGGTGGTCTGATGACAGTTGTTTTTCTGTTCTCCATTGTGTATGTGTTGCTAGTGAGGGGGAACAGAACGTTATGTCTGGGGAGGAGTTTGAGTATCCTGCTTGATGTGGTATGTGTGTATGTTCTTCTGTATTGTTAAGAATGAAGAGGCTGTTTAGTTGTGTGGCTATGTTGGCGCCTCTGGTGTTGTTTTGGTTGTGCAGGTACCAACTAGTGTCTTTGACGTTGAAGTCTCCTCCGAAGATGACATTAGTGAGAGGCCAGATTGTGTAACTGTGGATTGTAATTGGCTGGCACCCGAGGTGAACTATCTGGTGGGATGTAAATGTTGATTAGTGTGGTGGTGTGTTTTGCGCGTGTTTTAATGTTAACTGCCTGTATTTCTATCGTGTTATCTGCTTGGATTGTGTTTGTAATGTTTTGGGTAGCATCAGTGTAGCTTGATATGCAAGTGAGAGAATATGTGTATAATGGTACAGATGTGAGAGAGTGGTGAAAAGAGGTGGAAGAATATAAAAGGTATGCGAAAAAGTTGGCTGTATGGATGGGAGTGTTATATTATATGAGGGTAAATAAGGTAGGTGAGACAGTGTGTGCCAGTGATGACGTCTGAGGGTATGGTAGGATTGGTTATTATTACACATAGGATGTATGGACATGTGGGAAAAAGCAAGTTATGGGAGTTGATGAAAGGAATGGTTTTCCACCCTAGGCTGGGACTGGTGGTTGCGGAAGTGGCAACTACCTATGAGAGTTGCCAAAAGCGAAAATACCAGTCCCAGTATAGTTGCCCCCCCAGTGCGAAAGATTAAAGTGAAAGAACCCTGGGAGCTTGTGGTGTTTGATATTGTGAGTATGCCGAGAACGAGTAGAGGGAAAGTTGGAATATTAGTAGGGATTGATCACAAGAGTAAGTTTGTGTATGTTGCTGCGTTAGAGAATAAAACAAGTGAGCATGTTGCGAGAGTGATGAGAGAGAGTATGTTGCCAATGATGCTTTGAAGGCCGCGTAAATGTTTAACAGATAATGGGCCTGAATTTAGGGGTGCTAGTTTTGAGAGAATGTGGAGTGAAAATGGGATAGAGCACGTTAGAATAACTCCGTATATATCTGCTTCGAATAGTTTGGCTGAGCGAACGGTGAAAACAACAACTGAAATGCTACGTGTATGTACTGAGGAAGGGGCTGAGTGGGATGTTGAATTGGCAAGAATTGCTTGGTGCTACAATTCGACGTACCACTCGGCAATTCAAACTTCCCCAAGAAAGTATGTGTCTACATTTGGAAGGTCTGTGCAAAAGGATATACGATTAAATGAGAATGCATGTGATAGATGGAGAGGCCGGTGTACATTTTCGGTCATTTGGTGTTGGTGAGCTTGTTTTGAAAAGAGTGCATGAGACTGGGAGAAGGAATGAGTATAAGTTGGCGCAAAACTTTGAGGGTCCATTTGTGGTGAAAAAGGTATGGGAATGGGATAACGTATGTGACAGAGAGGGAGAAAGAGAATGGACAGTGTGAAGAAGTAAGAGCACATCATCGGCAGTTGCGCAAATGGCGAATACCTCCGGAGTACATCGTATGTCATCCAATGTATGATGTGTGAGAGGATGGAACAAAAGAAAGCACTAGAAACCAAGAACATGATGGGAATCCAGGGTGAATGGATGGATGCAGATCTGGAGTTCTTGATTGTGTCAAAGCGGGCAAAAAGGAAGAAAAAGGTGAGAAGAAAGGGAATGAAAGGTGAGAAAGCCAGGCAGACAGGTGAAGTACTTGAGCTGAAGGATTCCCAGTTGGACTCTGGAACAGCCGCGGGTGAGGCGGAGTTAGAATGGGATGTTTGGGACTTTGGTGGTTCTTGGTGCCAGCCTGGACCATCCGGGGAATTCTCTTTCGAGCGTTTTGGGGTCGCAGACCTTGAGGACCTTTCTTTTCTGGGATTTTCTGAGGGTGGAGGAGAAGAGCGGAACAGGGGAAATAATCTTCACTCTGAAGTAGAAAGATTGTGTCAGGGAGGGAGCATTAAGAGTGTGGGGTTTACAATTCTTGAGTGTGAAAGGGAAAATGTATGTGAGAGAGAAAGGAGTGTAACTGAGCAAAGTACTGTAACCTTAATGGAAAGTGAGGGATGAATGGGGAGTAGATAGAGGTGAAAGAAGTATAAATGAAAGAATGAGAAGAGAATGAATGTGATTGATTTTTGTGAGGAAGTGAGAATGTTATTGCTTGAAATAGAAGAAAACGTGTTGAATAAAAGCTTAGATGTAGAACTAACTAGTAGTATTAGGGAAGATATTAGAAGTAGATGGGTTAGAACCATAGAGAAAGTGCAACAGTGTTTAGGGAGTGGTAATGGTAATGTAGGAAAGTATTGGTGTAGTGCCCTGTAGGAAAAAAAAAGTAAAGTATGATAGGTGAGAGAGCGAGTGGTTGGAAACTCAACCAGGTGGCAGCCTACATTTTGGGGTCAGAAGCTGGGCTGTGCACGAAGGAGGAAGGTTGGATGAGTTCCCCAGACCTGCTGATCCCCGGCTCTGGTGATTTGCCGCCCTGCAGGGTCCCCAAAAACATCTCCCACTATACACAATATAAAAATTATTAAATAACTGAATTATAATTTTAAAAAATAAATAAATGAATTATAAAGTTAAATTTGTAAATATCTGTTATTCTTATGATAGCTATGTATCTAACTAATAATTTAGACGGCAAAAAAAAATAATAGAAAAATGTGAAAAAATGTATATAAAAACTTTTTTCTAAAAAAAAAAAAAAAAAAAAAAAATGTATCTATATAAATAATTAGGTTAATGAATATTTTGTAAAAAAATTATAGAGGATTAGACTTGAGAGTAGGTGTGGAAGGAGGGCAAAGGAAAGGAAGAGAGAACCATATTTAGGATAGTATACTAGGTGCAGAGCTGGGCAATAAATACATTGAATGTATTTAAATACTAAATACATGGGAGAAATGTATTTAAATACTAAATACATTTTACGAATGTATTTAGATACTAAATACAAAATACATCAATTGTATTTAAATACATTTGTAAATACATTTTAAATACATACAAATTTTAACATATGCATTCACTGATTCATGAATAACAACAATATAAAATGCTTGATAAAGGATAAAGAAATAGTACAATCTAATTTCCGATTATATATTTCCCTTTTTAGAACAAAACAAAAACAAAAGAACTTAGAACTTACGATGTTCAACCAGTGACATATTATACTCATTATATCATTGCAAAATGAGTAACAATTAATGAGTAGATGAGACATAAATGTAAACATAAGACGTAAACATAAACATAAGGCACCTTACGAATTCTCTTTTATTTCACGGTTGCTGCGGATCAAAACCAATCTTTCAAAAGTTTTGTCTGAAAGAGAGTTTCTTTTGGGTCAAAGTGATTCCCGCGAATGAGAATATTCGCTCTACCGGTACCGAAGATGGTAATGTCATGTTATAGCGGAGGAACAGTCTTTTTATGAGAGGATGTTTTCCCAAACTGTTGATGGTCCGATCGGAATCTTGTAGAAATGCCAATACATTCATGTCTGCAGATGGTGCAATAGAGGACCTCGAAGACGAAGAGTTGTGGGTGAAGCCAAAGTACTCATCGCCGTCCGATGTACCACTAGATGTATTGTCATCTGCTTGCGGGTCTTGGTCGACAGTAGTGGCGGCACGGATTAAAATGCTTTTTACCACTCCTCGTTGAGTTTCGGAGTTCCAAGACTTGTTTATGTCCACCCAACGCAGTTTGAAGTATGGGTGCGTGGCTGTTGCAATGATGGCGTCGGTGACTTGGCGTTCATTAGCTAAGGAGAGAGAATTTTTATATCTCTCTTGGAACCCCTGAAGAATGGCGTTGATCAGTGGACGGCAATGCTTCAGGGGCTTGGATTCCAGTTGACTCAGTTTATTTTTTACGGATAGTAGAGTAGGCAGCAGCTCTCCGTAGAAACTGTTTTTATCACCTTGGAGGCGATCAATCGCCGTGGCAACTGGTGCCAGCACAGCAACATACTCTTGGAGAAATTCAATTTCAGCGTCTTGAATGTTGGTAGCTCTAGAGCAGTCATTAGTTCGTGGAGCTTCGCTTTGTGCTTCAGTAGCACGGTGAGGGAGTCGTACAGTGAGTTCCACCGTGTTGGACAAGGTAGACGCAAGGTGCAGTTCAATACATTTTTAATGATTTCAGCTGATTTCAGTCGTCCACTCTTATTCCAGAGCGCGGAACATTTTCCCATCGCTGAGTGGTTGATGGTTGAAAATGAAGAAGTCTTTAGAGCCTGTTTAGCATCGGTAGTGCCACCAAACTTAGTGTATGCGATGCGCACCGTATATGTTTGGACAGGCTAAAACTGGGATCAGAGCCGTCTTCATCTTCATCCAACAAACCGTCTTCCATTTGCAGATCATTTTCAACCTCATTGTCTGAATCATATTGGGATTCGTCATCGTCAATATCAACTTGTTCGGACTCGACAGCCTTGATGCCAAATTCCTTAAATGCTTTGATAAAGTTGGAGCCGTTATCTGTAACGGTGCTCACAACCTTGTCTATTGGAATGTTATAGTCATTCATGATAGCTTCCATCTGATCCGCAATTTTAATATAACTGTGCTCACCTCTAAATCGACAGCAATCCAGTGCCCCACTGTCATTCAAAGATAGCTTCATCAATCTGTAAAAAATATTTTGAAAATTAGTTATGAGGTAAAAAAAAATAAATGTAAATGATTATAAATATATATCTATATATTAAATTATAGCCATATTGTATACACATCATAAAACGATATAGCTATATCGCATTATTATTGTCGATTGTTTTCTTTAATTGTCTTCCATTAACTTTACTTCAAAATAAATATATTTACACTAGTATACACACTAACCCAATGAACAGTTACACCCAGAAAACTGCGGTGACGCGTAGACCATATGTCCGCTGTAAGACATATGTGGGACAGATTTTCTATCTTGTTCCTTAACAGCGTCTTCAAGCGTTTCTCGTCATCAAGCAGGTTTCGGGATAGTTTCCGCCGTGAAATAACATTCACAGTTGGATTCAGAGCTGAAAATAAAAATTACACTGCCCAACAAAAAAAAAACGTTTTGCTGGTGATTTAATTCTAAGACTTGTTTCTGGATAATATTGATGTGTCAGGTTTTCGTGCAATGTGCAATGCAATATGCCTATTTTGGGTGATCCATGAAGGGCACTTATCAAAATTGATGATTTTTGAGACCTGTTAACAGCTGTTTTGCTGTTAAAATTTTATCTGTGGACTACGCAAATCTGTGTATTAAATCTAAAGGTCATGTACAACATATTAAAATCTTGGGTATCTGTGATTTCCCCAGGTGTGAGCGTGATGTCATGATCATGGATTCATTTTTTTCTTATTTAAACACTTTTAATCACTTTGTGTGTCAATATTACCATTGTATATTAAAGTTCACTCCCTGCACAATTGTTTACTTTTCCATGCTGATTCTGAGTATGTAAAAACTTATTTTTTGAAAAGAAAAAAAATTGGGCATAACCCTGCCAAAATGCGATATCTCTGTATTTGATTGCTCGAAAACCTGACATGATAGGCAAAAACTAAGGTGATTTTTTAAATCAGCACACCAAAGTTACCTAAAAACAGGTGTTAGAATTAAATCAGCAAAATTGGTGTTGGGCAGTGTTATACCATTAAAAAAGAATGAATATAAGGTCGCTAAAATGTTGAAGCATTAATAGGATATTTTAGTAGTAACTATCATTCTATCAATAACTGATAATTCAGTATAAATTACTGTATTAATTACTTACTTGTGACAAGTTTCACAAAAGCTGGTTGCTCAATGGTAGCAAGAGGATGAATGCCCTGAACTATGAATTCAGCAATCCTTTTATCGACATCCACTTGTTTTACTTTCTTCAATATTGATCGTTTTCTGTTGCTTACTGGCGCTACTCGATGAAGATGGGTCACTTCCATCAAGACTTGCTTTTCTCTTTCGTTTCGTTGCTACATACTTTTGCAGTTTGAATCATGCCAGGGTGGACACGCTGTGAAAAAAATAAACATGAATTACCTAATGAATAATGATTGATAATTAATGAATCAATAATCATTGATATCAATTTTTGATAAATTTCTACTTTAGGGGACACGGTGAATTTCGAAATAAATACACCACTCGATAGATCAGACTATTTTAAAAGCTTTTTCATCAATGAATTTTCCATCGCAAATTGGATTGATTGCAACGAGTTAGTTACACAGGCCCACTTAAGGCAGAGCCATTTTGTATGATTATTCGGTCAATTTCAAGATATTTTTTGATGTCTAAAAAAACACATACCTTCAGATGAGTGTACAGATTCATTGTAGCATTGCTTGCAGCAGAGACTTCGTGTTTACACAGCAAGCAGGTGCACTTTACCTTATTACCATCTTTAGATTTAATTTTAAAGTATTTTCCATCAAACAGAGGGTACACTAAATTGTTATCTGCAGATATATCACTGTTTGATTCACCAGATTTGCTTGTTGAAGCCATGACACGCACACGATAAAGAAATCAACCACTTTCGACTAAGAGTGGCACACAACTGATTGAACTGACATGTTGAAACATGAACCATGCTGTACTAGTGTACTACACTGTCGATGCGTCGTACTGTGCTAGTACAGAATGTGTATTAAACCAGTAAAAGTATTTACATTTTTATATTTTGAGTATTTAAATACATTGTATCTAAATACTATATTTAAATACATGAAAAACAATGTATTTATAAATACAGTTCTAAATACACAAATGTATTTAAATACTGCCCAGCTCTGACTAGGTGTGTAGGCTGTATGGCAAGACAGGTGGAAAGGGGCTTGGGGGGGGGGGGAGATGTGGAGGGTGAACCCTTTTTCCCCTTTTAGTTGTCAGCCCTTTCCCCCTGGCCTTGATTATTATTATTTATGTATTAAATTTATTTCTTTTTTATTGAAATATTTTTTATAGAAAGGATTTTCATGGTTCTCTCTTTCTTTCCAGAGGAATAAAGATAATTGTGATAAAACATTTTATTAAAGATAAAGATAATGTAAAGAATAAGAATTAAGATAATCTAATTACTGTATAGGAAAGCAATTTATTATTATTATTAATATGAAAGATCTCAAAATGGCTCCTGCTTGTTAAACCCTGTTAGTGAAAGGGATCAAGTATATACCTATTTGTTACAACATTTTAGCAAAGCCTTGTTTTATTTGCTTGTAAGATCTATCCATGAATATTGTCAAAAAAATTTAACATTTGAAGAAAAAATAACATGACAGGTGACCTTTGTCAGAGAGAAGCTTGTGATGTTCAAAAGTGTATAAGCTAATAAATTCCAAGAATCGGCATGTGTGTCAAAACTCAAGTTTTGAGACAGTGTTGGGAGAAGTGGGGAAAACAACCTGGTGTTTGTAGAGGGTCAAAATGAATCAAATGTAAAAATAGAGAACAAATAGTAGAATATTTAACAAAAGGAATAAAGAACTTGTTTATTAAAGGAAGGAACTAAATTCAAGCTAGATCTGTCTGAGAGACTGAAGACTATTATTAAACCAAAAGAACTATAAATTTTATCGAGAAAAGGATGCCAAAACTATTGAAGCACTAACAGAAGGAAGCTACTCTTGCAAGAACTGTAAAACAAGTGAGAAACTGTTGGCGGTACGAGCCAGCAGTCGTGGAACCGCAGGTCTGGGCGGCAAGCCTGGATCCAACAACCCTTAAAGGTGAGCAGCCTGGTTTTGTGGAGGCCTTAAACTAATAAATTTCTATATTTTGTCTGGTGTGGCTGTTAGGTTAACCGAATCCCACCACAACGCCACAGACAAGCAAATTCTGAACCCAGTAGATGATGATCCATCTACTAGTACACGAACAGTTGGAGCTGTTGTGCATGTGCCACAGTCAGCCATTTGGAGGTGCCTGCATACAAACCTCCTGTACCCATATCATCATCAGAAGGTCCAAGGGCTGGATCCTGATGACTATCCATGACGGATCAAATTCTGTCAGTGGTTTTTACGACACCATGCTGTTGATCCTCGGTTCACTAGTAATGTTTTAGTCACAGATGAGGCAACATTCGCGAGAGATGGTACTTTCAACACTCACAACATGCATACATGGTCGGAGGATAACCCTCACTCAACAGTACGTAGAGCACACCAGGTGAGGTTTTCAATAAACGTATGGGCTGGCATTATTGGAGATAACATTATCGGCCCTTATCTGCTACCACAGCAGCTGACCAGAGATGTTTATACGCATTTCCTCGAGGAGACACTGCCAGTGCTACTTGAAGATATGCCACTGCAAGTACGACATCGCATGTAGTTCATGCATGATGGTGCACCTGCCCATTTTGCCCGAGCATCAAGGGAATATCTGGATACTGTTTATCCCAACAGGTGGATAGGGCGTGGTGGCCCCGTTCCCTGGCCACCCCACTCCCCAGGTCTTAACCCTTTGGATTTCTACCTGTGGGGCCATTTAAAGATGTTGGTGTATGATACAAAGGTTCAAACAAGAGAGGAATTATGGCCACGTGTTCGTGACAGGTGCAAGCAAATTAAACAGTCCAGGCATTCTGGAACACATCAGGCATTCTGGAACACGTCAGACATTCAATGGTACGATGTGTATAGGCCTGCATTGAGGCAGAATGGGGCAACTTTGAACATTTCCTTTAGGTTGTAACAAAGAGGAGTCACACTGTAGAGATCTGTGAATAAATGATTATAAAAACCTATGGGGGTTTCACTTCATATTCACTCTCATTAATACAACATCTTAAATGTATTGTAACATGGAAACTATGCAGAATCTGTCATTTTACCATAGACACATTGTGGTTTAGAATTATCCAAGGATTTCATCCTCCAATTTAACGTACTCTTTGCTGAATCGCCCTGTATATATGTACAGCATGAGAAGGTGCCCCCTCGGGGCATTCGATTCCACTCTATGTAGAAGAATTTTGATGTTCTGACTAATTGGGGACCTTGGTGTAGTGGTTATCATATCCGACTGGCAATTGGATGATCCTGGGTTTGATTCTTGGTTGGTCCCTCATTTTTCATTTGCTCTCCTCTTCTTGTGTGGACACTTCTAAACAAGCATCATTCTTTACACTTTATATATATATATATATATATTAGGGTGGTTTTATAAATCTGATGTTGGAATATCTGTTATGCCAACCTGGCATTTGGTGCCACTAGCTTAAAAAATGATGCACTAAAAAATGTTTTGAAATCAGCATATATTTAGGACTTGCTCAAAGCTATTTGGTTTTTTTTTGATAAGACCTCCATCCACTTTATTGTTATTGGGATACATTTCAAAAGAATGGAGCTGTTATGTGAAAAGCATGCTGTCCATTTTGACAAATTAAATTATTAAAACATTGTAGTAAGTGTTCCTTTCACACAACAGGTCATTAGCCCCATCCCTGCTAATGACTGGTCCACAACCATCCATGTTGGGGGGATATATTATTAAAAAAATAATTTGTGTATTGTACAAAAACAAAATATTGGAATTTCTCCAGTGACAATTTACATGACATATATTATTAGATAATGCCAGATAATCATTATTGCTTGGTTCGCATGATGGCAGACTTCTTCATTGGTGAAAAGAAGACCTTCCAGTGATCTTCAACGACTTTTAGAAGGAACTGCTTCTGCTCTTTGCTGCGTGCGAGAGATGCATTAAACTCTTGGAATGAGTACAACACTGTGTTCTGCAAGGTCATTGATCACTTTCACCAACCGGATAGTAGCCTGGCTCCTCCTGTATGACTCATGGACTGGCCAGTGTTGGATCTTCCTCCAAGAAATCTTTAGGCAGTTCAAGTATTTCAAAAAACTTCAGAGTTGACATGGTGACAAAATCGTGTAATTCTTTCCAGGGCCGGATTAAGGGTTTCATAGGCCAAGGCTGGACTGCGTGGACTTCAACAAATCTTTCCAATATATCGGTATTAGCAGTGGCGGCTCGTGACTTAAAACAGTTGTGTGCTACAACAAAAATTTTTGATAGGTGTATATATATATATTATATAAACAACTGATAAATTATAAAATAGAACTAATTCATCGTGAATTATAGTAAATGTTCTGCGCAACTAACGGTAGATAGATAGATATAGTACTTACTTATTTACGAAAAATGAAATTCATGCGACACACTTACTGCAGAACTTGCCAATCACTTTGGTGTTAAAAGCCTCAATGTTTGAAATAAACTTTTTTCTATGGAGAGCATTGCCAGAGCATTAAGACGATCCTGGGACATAGTATTTCTTAGGAAAGTTTTTATTCTTTTTAGAGAGGAGAAACATCTTTCGGGTTCTGCTGTTGTCATTGGCGTGGTGATGACAATTTTAAGAAGTTTTGTTACTTCAGAGAATGTACTCTGTAAATTGTTTTTGAATATAAGTTTCAAAAGAGGAACTGTGCCATCAATTTTTCTGAAATCGGTTCTTTCATATAAAATGCTAAACTCTGTTTTCAGTCTCCTTTTCTCTACCATTCTATAACTTTGAACTGCAATTTCAAGTTCATTTTCCAGAAAATGTTTTGCAAATTCTTGAAAGTTAACAAGATTCAACAACTTTGCTGCCTCTAGATGATCCAAGGATTGAAAATGATGATGAGCCTCCTGTACAATTCGATCACATACTTCTTTGGCATCACCACTTCGGCACGACTGTTTGGGTCGTTTATTGCCAGATGACATGCATGTAGTCACAATTTCACTGTCAATGATGTCTATTGAATCTCTCACTTCATTGATTGCCAAAATAAAATGGGATACAGCACTTTTTATTTTTACAGCATCAGGCAATCTTGCTTGTAATTGGTTATACAAAATGTCTACATGTGGCATTATTCTGTGAAAAAATGAAAGCCAGAAAAGGAATTGTGCATCTTCCAAATAATGACGGAGTCCACAAGCTTCTTGAACTGTCCTGGCTGGTGGGTAATGACATCTGCAAATCCAACAAACACTCAACCAAACTGTCCTTGTGTTCATACACCACACTGATGGTTATCGATTTAAAGTTCCACCTGGTTGCAGAACCACTGGGAATCCTTTGTGCCACAACTGCATCTAGTGCAGACAACCATTGTGGTGACCTTGAAAAGAAAGCAGGAAAAGCTGACAGGCAATGGAAGAATACCCCAGCTGCATGATTTTGCGAAGCAGCTTTTTCCATTACCAAATTTAATTGATGGGCATAACAATGGATGCATCGCGCAGTGGGAAAAATAGCTTTTATTTTTGCTTGAACTCCACCTCTTTCGCCACTCATTACAGCCGCACCGTCGTAAGTCTGAGCAATTATTTTGTTAGGTTGATCTTTAAAAATCTCATTTATTGTATTCAAAATACAAATAGAAATTGCATCTTCATGGTTGAAAAATCCCCAAAATCTTTCAGTAGGCATGCCATTGATTACATAATGAAATACTATTATCAACTGTGAATGTTCAGAAATGCCTGTAGTTTCATCTGCCATTAAAGCGACAAAATCAGCCTCTTTCATTTCTTTGATTATCTTTTCATGGCAAACTTCCAACATATAATCTAGCAGTTCATTCTGGATGGTTTTAGAAGTTTCCTTGAAAACATGATTCAATTCTATGTGTTCTTTTACCGCACTATCTAAACTACTAACAAAATCAATGAGTCCCAAGAAAATACCTGGATTTTCAGATGTTTCACTCTCATCATGTCCTCTTAAGGCAAGTTCAAAGGCACTGTAAAACTTAATGCAGTCAATTACCTTTGATAATATATATCTGTTCTTTTCTACTTCTTGATTGTGTTTTTTGATGGCATCATGGTAGGCCCGACTTAACTGTGTTGCAATATTCACACTACCGAGAACACTAAGATCCAACACATTATTTATATGTTTCTTGTTTTCATTATGCTTTCTAATCAGTGCTTTAAGATGGCCAAGATCTTTCACTCCCGTGTTACTGAATGAATCACTGTTACCAAAAAGAAGGCATGGAAAGCAGAAAAGAGCATCCCGAACATCACAACCACAAATCCAACTATAATCATCATAAATCTTTGTGAAATTGTCTTAAATATTCTCGATTGTTGCTTCCCTTGGCTTTCTGACTTAAATTTAAATCGGGAGTTGGCCTACCTAACTGTTTTATTTGAACTTTTTCATTTAATGTTCTAGATGAAAAAGGTACTTTTAATAAATTGTCCACTGAATTCATATTTGTATAAAAATTAATATTTTATATACAACACTTGAGTAAACAAAAACACACATGCATAAAAAGTTTAAAAATCAAACGCAATCGATCGAGCATCCATCACATTGACAAGTGCTGCAGCGACTGGTAGCACATTCACGCCTTATCCAAAACTGGACCGAAAGACACGTCTGCGCATGCGCTTTGTCTGATTTCACTCAATTTGGGTGCTATACTGATGACAGCACATAGAGTAAGTACGAAAATAGAAATGCAGAGAATGCGCAGTTAATTCGTTTTTTCGTAAATCGGAAAACAATTTAGATCAAATTGGAACTTACAGAAGATATTATAAGTAATTTTATTGATTTATTATTTAGCTATTTATGTATTTTAAAAACTGATGTGCTGCAGCACGTAAGCACATAATGAGCAGCTGCCACTGGGTATTAGAAAAAGTACTTGACAAATATAGATGCTTTATTAAATGAGATTACACATTTTTCATTTGTAATTGAGTATAAATATAGATAATTTTAAGAGATTAAATACAATAGGCCTACATAAAAAATAATATATTTCACTAATATATATATATATATATATATATATATATATATATATATATATATATATATATAGTCATGCGGTTTGCTTCTACAAAGCTTCAATTTAATATTTAGGAGAAATCCAATGACAAGGAGGAATGTAAATGCCATGAAAAGTCTTCTTTAATGCGCAACGTTTCGAGCAATACGCTCATCATCAGGCTAGATAATAACAATATGAAATTAGAATCAATAAATAAATGTGAACAAGACAAAATAATTTCTATAAAAAGACTAAAAGAAGAGGGTTAAATTCAAAGTTATAAAAATTTACAAACATTGCTTAAAAACCAATTCTAAAAGTTCCTTAAAATAAGACCATGAAAAACCATGAAAACTATCATCAGAGCTAAAAACCCTATCTAAAATAATGGCAATAGTTTCTGATACAGGTACATTTGTGAAAAGCGACTTTACATCAAAACTGACAAAAAACTTTTTTGAATCAAAATTCTTACTAAGAAGATCTTTTTGAAATTCATAAGTTATTTATAGTATAAGCATTTTTCGCAAAAGGTGACAGGAGACGAACGACAAATTTTGACAATTGAAAGGTAGGTAAGTTATACGAAGCTAAAATAGGACGGAGAGGTGTTCCAACTTTATGGATTTTAGGCAAACAGTATAATTGAGCAAGATCAGAACCAGATACGAACAACTGAGAGTAAGTATCATTTTTTATTATCTTTAAAGACTTTAATCGTGACAAAAATCTATTAACTTGGTCTTCCAACCTTAAAATGACTTTATTGACGGGTTCAAGAATTTGTTTGAATTTGCTAACATCACTTAGGATTTCATTAGTTTTATTTATGTAATCAGATTTATTCAAAATAACAACTCCGTTGCCCTTGTCCGGTCTAGTCACAACAATCTCCTGGTTCTTTGCCAAATTCTTAATAACCTGCAAGTCACTCTTCTTAAATATGAAAGATTTAAATTTAAGGTTTCTAAGTTTGTGAAAAAATTCATGAGTTAAATTAGCAAACTGACATTTAAAATTATTGAAATCACCGACATGGGGAACATTTTTCAAGCCATTAAAAAATTTTTCAAAGTAAAGAAAAAACGAAGGCTTATATATTTGAAATAACGGAAGCTTAAATTGCAAGCCAAGTGAGAGTAAAAACCTTTCCCGAGGGGATAGGGTGTAACTAGAAAAATTCGAAATTACTTTATCAGAATTGAAAAAATTAGGTGAATTCAGGCCCAGGGCCTTTAACTTACGTTCATGAGTTTCAGAAATGGTAGAATGAAACTTTTCAAGTTCACGTTGTACAAGAGAAATTATTAATAAATAATCCAACAACGAAAGGGTATTTTTAAGGGTAATTATATGATGCTCCCCATGTCGGTGATTTCAATAATTTTAAATGTCAGTTTGCTAATTTAACTCATGAATTTTTTCACAAACTTAGAAACCTTAAATTTAAATCTTTCATATTTAAGAAGAGTGACTTGCAGGTTATTAAGAATTTGGCAAAGAACCAGGAGATTGTTGTGACTAGACCGGACAAGGGCAACGGAGTTGTTATTTTGAATAAATCTGATTACATAAATAAAACTAATGAAATCCTAAGTGATGTTAGCAAATTCAAACAAATTCTTGAACCCGTCAATAAAGTCATTTTAAGGTTGGAAGACCAAGTTAATAGATTTTTGTCACGATTAAAGTCTTTAAAGATAATAAAAAATGATACTTACTCTCAGTTGTTCGTATCTGGTTCTGATCTTGCTCAATTATACTGTTTGCCTAAAATCCATAAAGTTGGAACACCTCTCCGTCCTATTTTAGCTTCGTATAACTTACCTACCTTTCAATTGTCAAAATTTGTTGTTCGTCTCCTGTCACCTTTTGCGAAAAATGCTTATACTATAAATAACTCTTATGAATTTCAAAAAGATCTTCTTAGTAAGAATTTCGATTCAAAAAAGTTTTTTGTCAGTTTTGATGTAAAGTCGCTTTTCACGAATGTACCTGTATCAGAAACTATTGCCATTATTTTAGATAGGGTTTTTAGCTCTGATGATAGTTTTCATGGTCTTATTTTAAGGAACTTTTAGAATTGGTTTTTAAGCAATGTTTGTAAATTTTTATAACTTTGAATTTAACCCTCTTCTTTTAGTCTTTTTATAGAAATTATTTTGTCTTGTTCACATTTATTTATTGATTCTAATTTCATATTGTTATTATCTAGCCTGATGATGAGCGTATTGCTCGAAACATTGCGCATTAAAGAAGACTTTTCATGGCATTTACATTCCTCCTTGTCATTGGATTTCTCCTAAATATTATATATAATATATATACAGGGCGTCCCATAAGTCCGGCATCATAGGAGAAATTCATATTTTTCTATTTCTACAAACCATAATTGTACCTGTACCAACAACTCCCTGGTCATTGGATAGGACGTCGAGGGCCTGTGGAATGGCCAGCTAGAAGCCTGGATCTCACGCTACTAGATTTTTAGCGCTGGGGCCACTTGAAAGCACTGGTATACGCAGAGAAAATTAGGTGTGTTGAACATTTGCGGAGGCGCATTATTGGGGCATGTAACACCATTACTCCTGACATCATTCACCATGTGCTTGCTGACTGGGTATCATGTCTGAATTTGTGTATTGAAAACAATGGTGGACATATTGAGCACGTTCTGTAAATAAAAGCTTTTGTTTTGCCTTTTTTTATTATTTTTCCTATGTTGCCGGACTTATGGGACACCCTGTATATATATATATATATTGCACACAGTAAAGTAAATTGTAAAGTAAACAAACGTAAAGTAAATTGCACACAGTAAACCAAGCAAAAAGCCAGACATTGAAAACATCTAATGGTTTGACCTAAGTGACCTTATCTTTCTGGCTTTCTTTTGGGAGAACATCTTAATAATCTGTGAAAAATCCAAACTGCAAGCCAAATTACTTTCAATCGAGATGAGTGCTAGTGCAGATAAGGGAGATTGTCCCAGGGTTGATCGATAACAATTCTTGACTCTCTCTAGAGTCGAAAATGATCTCCTTCGGAATTAGTACCCAACAAGCATAAATAAATACGTAGAGCTATGTAGAGGTTTGGGAAAGTTGTACTAGTAGATGGATCATCATCTACCAGGTTCAGAATTTGCTCATCTGTGGCATCCCTGTGTCAGTTTTGTCCTCCAATATCTGCTGTAAATCAACGGAAAAATCCCCCTTCCCTCAGCCCCTGATCAACAGCGATGAATGTTCGGGGGTTTGGCAGCCTTCAGTTTGGATACCGTTCTTCATACAGTCATACAGCCTATGCAGCATTTCCACCTGCTGCACTTAACACAAGGTGCATATCAGCATATTCACCATCTGTGTACTGCACTCTCATACAGCACCTGACCGTGACCTACAGAAGTAAGATAACAGATAGTGATAGATACAATTACGAGGTGCAGTTACGATGTTAGGAAATACCACATTACTTTATCACTTCAGTACAGATTGGCATAACATGTAAACAGCCAATTCAGGAATTATTGTATGATCTACAAATTTGGCAATCAAATCGGTAAAAACCTGTAATACAACGTATCCTCCCACACAGTGGATGGTGATATGGGTCCGCCCCGTCCTGTGGCAATGATGGGAGTGGTCTGGGGGTGCACACCAGCCAGTCCACATTACCTCCCCTCCCTTCCTCTTCCCCCTCCCTAGGGGGTCAAACAAGAGAGGAATTATGGCCACGTGTTCGTGACATGTGCGAGAAAATTAAACATAGTCCAGGCATTCTGGAACACGTCAGACATTCAATGGTACGACGTGTACAGGCCTGCATTGAGGTAGAAGGGGCCAACTTTGAACATTTCCTTTAGGTTGTAACAAAGAGGGGTCACACTGTAGAGATCTGTGAATAAATTATTACGAAAACCTACGGGGGTTTCACTTCATATTCACTCTCATTAATACAACATCTTAAATGTACAGGGTGTACATAAAGTCAGGATCTATTTTTGTGAAGCACTTGGAAATTATATGGAATTCAATCATAAAATGATAAAGTGGTAACATTTATTAAATAATTAAGAGTAGGATTCGACGTGATACCCATCAGTATCCCTGCACAGCTCAAATCGTTCCACAGCATTTCTAAACACATTCTGGAGCATTTGCGGGGTTATGTTATCTGCAGCAGTTCGTATACGTGTACGTAAGTTTTCAAGACTCGTAATCTTCGTCTGATAGACGTGCGATTTGACAAAGCCCCATGCAAAGAAATCTAAAGGGGTTAAATCTGGTGATCTCGCTGGCCAAGGTCTATTGCTTCCGCGTCCGATCCAGCGATTTGGAAAACGTCCATTTAGATAATCCTGAACAATTTTGGCATAGTGACAAGGAGCACCATCATGTTGATAGATGACGGTACTAACAATCCTATCCCCGTCATCTATCAACATGATGGTGCTCCTTGTCACTATGCCAAAATTGTTCAGGATTATCTAATTGGACGTTTTCCAAACCGCTGGATCGGACGCGGAAGCAACAGACCTTGGCCAGCGAGATCACCAGATTTAACCCCTTTAGATTTCTTTGCATGGGGCTTTATCAAATCGCACGTCTATCAGACGAAGATTACGAGTCTTGAAAACTTACGTACACGTATACGAACTGCTGCAGATAACATAACCCCGCAAATGCTCCAGAATGTGTTTAGAAATGCTGTGGAACAATTTGAGCTGTGCAGGGATACTGATGGGCATCACGTCGAATCCTACTCTTAATTATTTAATAAATGTTACCACTTTATCATTTTATGATTGAATTCCATACAATTTCCAAGTGCTTCACAAAAATAGATCCTGACTTTATGTACACCTTGTATTATAACATGGAAACTATGCAGAATCTGACATTTTACCATAGAGACATTGTGGTTTAGGATTATGCAAGGATTTCATCCTCCAATTTAATGTACTCTTTGCTGAATCACCCTGTGTGTATATATATATCAGGGTTGGCACCCAAAAACCCACTGGAATTTTCAGTGGGTTTTGGGGTTTTTGTTCAGAGATGTTTATTTTAAAATAATTAAAAAATTTCTGATTGCTACATTCTTCAATCGTAGCTAATTAGAATGATTTGGCATGTTGATTATTTCAAGTAAGCTGACTTATAAAACAATTCTTAAATTATGCAATGTGTAAATAAAGATTATGAAAAATTGAAAAGTTATTAAAAAGGATTTGCACCTATTGTGAACACTATGGGCAATTATTGGATCATTTGACACATTGCTCCAACCATCTTGAATTAAAATTACAGTAGAATTGACTAAGTCTTTTTTCATTGAATCCAGTACCTACTTCATTATTCACTTTGATTAGCCAGTCATCAGATAATTTTTTTCTGCTTGGAGGACAATAGCCTGGTCTTAAATTTTGGACCCATTTAATAAATTCTTTATTCTCTACAACTACAAGTGGAATATTTGCCAAAAAGAAAAATCTGGCCATTTGCAAATCTAGTTGTTCTTTTTGATCTACAGTTGTTCTAACCACATATGGCATTATCTGACCTTGTGTTTTCTTGGCTGGATTAGAATGAAAAAATTGTATGGAAAATTCAGAAGCAGTTGAAGTGAATGAAGTCTCACTACTGTGAATTGTAGTCATCATGAACCAGGCTTTCATACGATTTGCTTGAAGAGAGTCTACTCTCAAAACTGCAGTGTCTATGTGTAGGAGGAAGAGATGCTGATGTAGCTGTATTTGTAAGCTCATCCGCTTCATCATCATGAGCCTGCCTGTACCCATTTTTTATTGCAGTGATCTAAATGATGTTTCACTCATTCTATTTTTTTTTTTAAATACACATCTGCAGTATTTGCACCAAACTCTATTTGCTTGGTCACTCAACATCTCTGCTTCATCCCATTCAGCAGCTTTAAGTCTGCCACCAGTATGTGTGGGTCTAACATTCTCTAGACGATGTTTCACACTCAATTTTTCGAGTGATACTTTCTTTGCAATAATTGCATAGTACTCTAGTAGGCTGATCACTTAATAAAGTCACCTTGTCCCATTCGCTAGCTTTAGATCTTCCACCTCTATAACTCTTGGGCATCTTAAAAATTTAAATTTGAGTTAGGTCTAAATAAAGCTGAAATCTGCTCTTAAGAAATGAAGGAAAGATCTAAAATTAAAATGGAGAAAATTCTAATATGTCATTATTATCTCTCATATCTGAACATTCTGTGAAATAAAGATGTCTTTTTAATATATATTGTAGATTAGATAAATAAATTAATAAAATAATAGATATATTAGGCACTACATAATTATTGAACCTTTCTAAAAAAAATTCAACCCATCAAAAACCCAGCAAAAACCTAGTTTGGTTTTTTTTTTTGAAAAACCTGGGTTTTTGCCAACCCTGATATATATAGTCTGGATATTCTGGTCTGGATGTTCCTCACATGTGACAGATGTAAAATCTACATTTGGATCAGCTTTTTGACAAGCTTTAGATGCTTTTTTGAAAAGGTCTCTAATATCTGCTTCTTTAGATAAGCATTGTTTTTTATGCAGGAAAGAAGAATGTATAACATGCAACTGCATCACTTCTTCTGCGGAATAACAACTCATTTTGGCAAATTTAATAAATTTTTCAAGACATGCTTCTGCTTCAGCCCATGTTATTTTTGCAATTTCCTCATCACTTTCATCTTCAGAGTCTTTTTGTACAATCTCAGCAGTTTCAGGATTCAGAACACTGTCAAGTAGTTCAGCATCAGTCAATACACAAATCACATTAACAGCTTCATCTACCTCACACCATTCTTGAAGTTGTTTCTTGTTTGCAGATGGTGCATTTTTTTACCACATCAAGAATGTGATGGAGTACTCCTTTACTTTGCCTTCCATTAAATCCTTAAAGCTCTTCTTCTTCTGAAGATCCATCAGATGAAAACATAACATTTGGCCACTATTTTCTCCAAGCCCTCCTAAAAGTTACATTTTTCAGTGTTCAATGCCCCTGAAACACCATAAATTGCATCTTTAATGTTAAATTTTGCTTGGAAATCCTGCACAGAACAGATGATTAACAAATTTTTTAAGAAAACTTGCTCTATAAAAGCATTTCATGTTCTGTATTATTTCTTAGTCTATCAGTTGAATGAGAGATGTTACATTGGCTGGCAGGTAAATGGTGAAAATATTTCCAGAAACAAGCTGAGATTCATGAGGGTTGGCTCTACAATTGTCCAGCAAAAGAATAACTTTACTATCTTCTGGTTTGCCAATATTCTTGAAGTGTGCCTTAACTTCTGGAACAAAATGATGATGGAACCAATCATGAAAAAAGTCCTTGTCCATCCAGACATTACTTTGTAACTTATAAATCATTGCAGCATTTGCACAAGTTAGGATTGTCAACCTGACACTTTTTCTTTTAAGTCCAGATGCAAGTTTCACCTGAGCCAACTACGGTAGAGGTAGGTAAACAATGCCATAATAAACCTGTTTCATCAGTATAAATCTGATCAGGTTTTAAATCATGCTCAGAAACTAATGAAGCATCTCAATATTTTTCAGTTGCATTATGATCAGTTGACTTTTGCTCAAATGACATATCAAGTACTCCTTATGCCATGATGAAGTTTAAAGCATGTCCAGCATTCAGAAAATACACACTCATCACTTAATTTCATGTCATTGTAAAACTGCTTAGCTTTCTTGATTATCATCAGCCCTGAAATTGCAACACCTTGTGACTGTTTCAGTTTAAACCACTCAAAGTACAGTATTGAATTATTCTAGCTTGGGTTTATGTAAAGGTTTTTGAGTTTCTATTCCTTTAGAAAAGTCACTTTCACTATGAAACTTTAACAAATGATCTTTTTGAGCCTTTATATCATAAACTGTTGAAGAACCAACATTGTAATCACGCATGAATATGTTGCAGTTTTCACTTTTCTGTAAACATTTATAAATTTCAATTTCCTACTGCAATAGGGGTGTGTCAATTTTAGGGACCAAAGTGAAATCTTTAGATTTTCAAAGACTACTAGTGACCAAATGATGCATTTTTATGTGCTAAATCGAAATATGGCTTTAAAATCCAGATTTGACCACTCCTAGCTACTTATATTTGAAGTTGAAGTTTACGAAAAATCAGCAATTTTTGCAAGCATTTTTTTATTGTATATAACTACATTTTACATACATTACATATAATTAAAGACATTTTGATTGTATTTCAATATTAAAACTTAGAAATATAGATAGGTTTCTTGAACTTTGCCAAGGATGCCATGTCTGCCTTGCTCTTGTTCCTGGACATGAGCTCCGTACTGGCCACCTGGCCACTGATGTATGCCTTCCTCCTCTCTTGTGAGTAAACATGTTATGCTGCTTCAGTTGTCATCCTTACACACCTCTCTACTGACTGTGTGTATGAGGGCCATGCAGCAACTTCCATTGGTCTATCCAGAAACTCCTTGATTGCAGCAGTGGTGAGGGAGCAGGTCAGAGGGGGCTCAGTCATGCCAGAGTTCCAATCAATAAGCTCCAAGAGTTTGGTGGCATCTGGGTTGATGTCAGGAGTCTTCCTGGGTCTGACACTGCAGTCTCCTACCTGTGTGTCCTCATCTCCTTCACCTCTGATTTCTAGTATCCTCTTCACTGCCTCCCTCCTCTCCTCCTTCACCTCACTGCACAGCATGGCCTGCAGCACAGCCTCAGTGGTGCATACCAGGCTGATCTCTTCACTGTAGGCATCACTATTCCTATCACCTCCTCCTCCTGACTTCTGAGCAGCTCCAGCTGGTACAGTACATGCCTGGGACCCTCCACCCAGCTGTGATTTAACTTGATGTTGAACCAGTTTGGCATGTAGACTCCCACTATGAATTCCATAATTATCCTCAGATTCTTCAGGTTCCTACCCTTCAGCCCATGTTTGGAAATCCACAATCTACTGTGACAGACTGGTCCAATCTCCAGGAGAGCTACACTCTGAGGTACCTCTCCCGATCTGATGGCAGTGATGATTCTGTAGCCATATGATTGGTCTGTGCTGAGGTCCTTTACTACCTCCTGACTGAGATGGGGTAGAGGAGGACCAACAGTGATCCTCAAAGTTTGGGTTGATCTCCAGCTCAGTGGCAGTGTCTAACATCTTCCCTATGGGCCCAGACCACTTCTTGTTGCTCAATGTCTTGCCGTCCACGCAGTCACCAGGTGTCTGAGACTCAGCTCCCCAGTGTGCAAGTCACACACAATCCACACCAACTTCCTGCTAAGCTTGGCCTCCACATAATGCATTACTCCTCCCTCCGAGCCAGTATTCACAGTAGTACTGTCACCTCCTATGCTCAAAAGGGTTTGGTCTCATCTGCTCCTCTCTCTCTCTCTTAGTCAGTTCATCAGATGATCAGCAATGACTTCAGCATGACTTCTCTCCTCTGCAGCTTCCTCTGGTACAAAATGTTACAAATATTTCCCACCTG
Organism: Bathynomus jamesi; assembly: GCA_023014485.1. Classification (NCBI taxonomy): domain Eukaryota; kingdom Metazoa; phylum Arthropoda; class Malacostraca; order Isopoda; family Cirolanidae; genus Bathynomus; species Bathynomus jamesi. The sequence continues at coordinate 196,215 of JAJOZX010002407.1, read as the reverse complement.
GTTCATTGCACAGTGTAGTGTTCTTCCTTAATGAGGCCAGGAAACTGCCTGTCACTGCCCTCAGCTCCCATCATCACTTTGGTGTCATCTCTTTTCCCATCAAAGATGATACAGGTGATGCCATTTTCCCTAATCTCTTCATCAAACTTCTTGACCAGCTCCTTAGTCAGTCTCTCCTGAGCCCTCCTTACTGTGTTGTGGTCAATCACCAGTGCTGTGTGAAACTCTATGATAAGACCAGCATCAATCCGTTGTCAGGACAATTGCCCCCGGAAGACAATTTCCCCCTGAAAAATGAAAAATTTTGAAATAGCGCCATAAATAGAAATATATATATATTACCAAAATCCCAAACTTTGTATATATAGATAATAAAATATAGATAATAAAAAAAACAAAATATGGCGAAATATGGCAATTATTTTATACCCGCCTCAAGGATAAGTAAAGTTGTTAAGTTACGTTGAGGTAAGTCGTCATTTTATCTCTAGTCTGTGATCCCTTAAGATGGAGTTTGTTAAGAGTGAAAAAGGAAGAGAAATTAATGTTTGAAGGTTATTTATACATTAAGCAGAAGGTTTTGGTGAATGGTGATTTCTTACGAGTGTGAGCAACGTAGATACAAATCAGCATGCAAAGCTAAAGTTAAAGTTTTAGAGAATGAAATTGTTGGTCAGCTTCATGATCACACCCATGCGCCTGATGTTAATAAATATGAAGCTGCTAAAACTGTTCATCAAATAAAAGTGCATGCAACAGGTTCTCAAGAAATGTCTCAGCAAATTATTGCTGATGCGGTTTTAGGTTTAAGTGAAGAAGCAGCTACAAAATTACCTCCCATTCATCATTTGCGTCGTAACATAAGACGCCATAGACACAAAGCAAGCAATCCACCAACTTTGCCTTTAAATGCCGAAGATCTTGTTTTGGAAGATAGATATAAAGAGACACAGGATGGTCAAGACCAGTGGTTCTTAACCTTTTTACTACCATGCCCCCTCTAGGAATTGGTCCTTCCCTCCACGCCCCCCTTCAATCAAAATAACATTCTCAATAACTTCTCAATATTAGCCTATGCTCTCGTTAAGAGAATAACAAATACAATTAGAGAAATTCCTGTTTCTAGGGGGGCGCGCCCCCCCGGTTAAGAACCACTGGTCAAGACTTTCTGTTGTACGACTCTGGCAGCAACACAGGTAAAAGAATTTTAATTTTTGGCATGCACAAAAATCTAGAGTATTTATCAAGTGCATCTGATTGGTCTCTTGATGGAACGTTTAAAACTGTCCCCAAGATTTTTGCTCAACTGTATACCATTCATGCTTTTCTGAATGGTCGTTCAGTTCCTTTAATCTATGCTCTGCTTCCCAATAAAAGTCAAGCCACATATACAACCTTACTACAAGAATTAAAGAATCTCAATCAAAATTTGGCTCCAAAGAGTGTCATGGTAGATTTCGAAAAATCTATGATCAATACTTTGCAGTTATGCTTTCCTGAAACCGAGGTAAAGGGCTGTTTTTTTCATTTGAGCCAGAGCATTTATCGAAAAATTCAATCTCAAGGTTTTAAGCAGCACTATCAAAATGACAATGAGTTTTCTCTTAAAATGAGGATGCTTGCAGCCTTAGCCTTTGTTCCACCACATGACCTTGAAGAAGCTTTTGAAAAATTGTCCGAAATGCTGCCTCCTGAAACTATTCCAATACAAGACTATTTTGAGGACACATATATTGGCAGACCTTGTCGATGGAGACAACGTGAACCTTTATTTGATACTGATGTTTGGGGCATGTATAGAAGAGCAAATGAAGAACTCCCCAAAACCAATAACGCCGTGCAGGGCTGGCATAGGAGTTTTTTAGCAAGTACTGGCTGCTGTCACCCTAATATCTGGAAATTCATATCCACCATTCAGCGAGAACAAGCACTTCAAGAGATTTTCATTACACAGCACAGCAGGCATTAATAAGGAATCATCTAAGAAGAAGTACAAGGATTGTTCTAGCCATATACTGACTGTGTCAAGATTATGCAAACAGGGACATTTTAGAATTTTTACGAGGAATTGCTTATAATCCGAGCTTTTAAAAGTAAAATAAATAATTTAAAATTAAATAAAACTTTTTTAAAAATAAATTTTAATAAATTTTTTAATTATTTGTCCTCCAGGGGCAATTGTCCTGGATTCATCAATCCAGGAAGCAGTGGCAATCTTTGCAGTCTCTCTCAGCCCAGTGTGATGATGTCTCAAGCTAGCCAGAGCTATGTTGGTGATATCTTCAGTGTTGTATTTCTTCTTCTTAGCCACAGGCAAGGAAGAAATTGTTGCAGCCTCTAGTATGAAGTCTTCATCCTCCTCTCTCCTCCCTGCCTCCTCCAGTATATCTCCAGCAGTGACTCCTCCAGTATATCTCCAGCAGTGACTCCTCCAGTATATCTCCAGCAGTGACTCCTCCAGTATATCTCCAGCAGTGACTCCTCCAGTATATCTCCAGCAGTGACTCCTCCAGTATATCTCCAGCAGTGACTCCTCCAGTATATCTCCAGCAGTGACTCCTCCAGTATATCTCCAGCAGTGACTCCTCCAGTATATCTCCAGCAGTGACTCCTCCAGTATATCTCCAGCAGTGACTCCTCCAGTATATCTCCAGCAGTGACCTCCAGTATATCTCCAGCAGTGACTCCTCCAGTATATCTCCAGCAGTGACTCCTCCAGTATATCTCCAGCAGTGACTCCTCCAGTATATCTCCAGCAGTGACTCCTCCAGTATATCTCCAGCAGTGACTCCAGTATATCTCCAGCAGTGACTCCTCCAGTATATCTCCAGCAGTGACTCCTCCAGTATATCTCCAGCAGTGACTCCTCCAGTATATCTCCAGCAGTGACTCCTCCAGTATATCTCCAGCAGTGACTCCTCCAGTATATCTCCAGCAGTGACTCCTCCAGTATATCTCCAGCAGTGACTCCTCCAGTATATCTCCAGCAGTGACTCCTCCCTCAACTCCTTCTTTCTTGGCTGACTCCTCTGCCCTTTGTCCTCTTCTCCTCAGCCTTCCTTCTCTGCTCCTGTCTCTGCAACACTGCTTCCTGTCTCCTGGTCTCAGGGTGATCAGCTAGACCCATCTGGTGTGCCCCCACACTGCCCACCTTTTCTCTCTGACCCTTAATGAAGGCAAGCTCCTGCACTGGTATCTTCTGTTCACTCCTGCAGCTGCAGTCAATGTGAACCTCACTGTTGCAGACAGCATTGCACCCAAGCTCACTGCAGCTCCTGATCACACAGTGACAGGTCAGGATGTCCACCAATTTGTCCAGTTTCATCATGAACCTATCTTTGACCTCTAGCTTCACATTACCAACGGACAACACCTTCACTGCCTCATCCCACAGTGCATTCACTTTAGCCCTGATCCTGACCTCAGTGTTGATTACAGGTCCTGTGAATAGAGCATTGGCCTTTCTCCACTGAGCCAGTAGCCCTGGAACAATGTCATTGTTAATAAAGTCATTAAATGGGTAATTCCTCCTGTCTTCCTCACTCATCCCTCTCCTCAACAAACCATACCTCAGTAGACCTCTGGCTGTGGGCAGCTCAGCAGGGGGAAGTTTCCTCCCAGTCCCTACCAAATGACTTAGGTGACAACTTGATTTGCTTCAGGTTCTGATTTCTTTCTGACTTAGGTGACAACTTGATTTGCTTCAGGTTCTGATTTCTTTCTGACTCAATTGACTCATCCTATGGACCTGTGAACAAAAGAAATGTCATTGAAATTCGGATAGGCCTACTGATTATGATTACATAAAATTAAGTTAATTGAAATTCTTAATATCTTCCTATAAGCTCAAATAAAAGGTTGCGATGTTATAGGCACAAGACTTAATTATTCAAAGTAATGACAATTTCATATATCTATCATATCAAAATATACAGAAAGTTTGGGTCACACACAACATTTCAAATAATTTGAATTACACAATATTTACATTATGAAGTAATCAAAATTGTCAAAAAGGAGGGAAAGCACACGCATTCACAATCAAAACTCCAGCAAATTTTTGTTTTTTGTTTTTTTTTGTTTCAAAGTATGACCGCTCATGGCCACCAAAAGAAAGGTGGATAGCAGAGCGAACACAGGATGAAGACTATGAAACAGCGAACGGAAGTGAACAATAGACGGGGAGGAGGAGGGGGGGGAGAAAAAATATCAGTCACAACCAGTAAAGAAGTCGGGAGCGAAGGAGGAAGGAGAACAACGCAGTTACTGAAAAGTAGGGACCTTCCGATAGAATAGCGCCAAGCCTATCACAAGGCCCGACACTCTCCAAAAAGGGAAAATACTCTGTGCGCAGCGCGAGTAAAGTGGACACTCCACCAGCAGGTGGGCAATTGTGAGTAAGATGTCACAATCGGGACATCGGGGCACCCGATCCCCGGCCATCAAATAGCCATGGGTCAGGTGGGTGTGGCCAATACGGAGGCGGGCCAAAGCCACCTCCTTATGGCGCGACCGATGGAAGGAAGAGGCCCATCCCAATTTGGGTTTAATCTTGCAGAGTTTGTTATTTGTAGCACCATCCCAGCGACTCTGCCACCAGGAGCACAAAAACCTATGGAAGCCAGGGATATAATCGGAAAAGGGGAGGGACACGGGTGAAACCTGTAGTCGGCACGCAGAATGGGCAGCTCGATCGGCAGCCTCATTTCCAGCCACGTTAACATGTGCAGGAACCCAGCAAAATACCACCTCCTTGCCACCAGAAGTGACAAGGATATGGCACAGTAGCTGGATTCGTCGGACCAGTGGGTGGACAGGGTCAAAACACTCCAGGCCATCCAGGGCACTGCGGGAATCCGAATAGATGACAAACGACCCATCCAGATGCTCCCGCACCACCTCCAGAGCGCTCAGAATGGCATAGAGCTCCGCCGTGAAAACGGAAGCCTCATCAGGGAGACGGGTACATCGGGGAGCAAGGGCAACGACTGGGGAACAGCCGCGGCCCCAACGCCCCCCGACGACCTCGAGCCATCTGTGAAGACCGCAACACATGCAGAGTGACACGCTGCATGCTGAAGGAACAGAGACCGAAGCAAGGCAGAGTCAGAATCGGCCCTGCGAACGGGGCGCAACGCCCTACAGCACGCAACAGGGGTGCTCTCCCAAGGTGCAACACCCTGAAAGAGACCGGTATAACGGATGGAGGAGGAGTGCCCATACCATCGAGGAGGGAGGTCACCGTGTCGGTGAAATACCAACCCCCATCCCGGCAGAACGCCCTCTCAACCACCTGGAACAGAGGAGAGGTGGGAAGACGGAGGATCCGGAGATAGTGCTTAGCAATGAGGAACGACCTCCGATCCTCCAAGGGAGGGATGTCGCACTCAACCTGCAGACTATCAACCGGAGAGGAGCGGAAGGCGCCAGATGACATGCGCAGTCCTCTAGAGAGGACCGGATCCAGTATCCGAAGGGCCGTGCGGGAGGCGGAGCCATACACCACACTCCCATAGTCTAATTTGGACTGTACCAGGGACACGTACAAACGGAGGAGTGTCCGCCTATCCGCGCCCCATGTAGTATGCGACAGATGTCCCAGCAAATCCAGGGTACGTCTCGCGGACTCGCGCAGCCGGCGAAGGTGGGGAACCCAGCTCAAACGGCTGTCGAAAACCATACCCAAGAAGCGTACTGATGGAACGAGGGCCAGAGGCTGACCCCCGAGTGTAAGGTTAAAGGCCGGGATGGCGCCGGATCCCCGTCTCCTCGACGGAAGGAAGGCCACACACGAAGTCTTCGGGGAAGACAGCGTAAGGCCCACCGACGACGCCCAGCGTTCAACCCGATTGACCGCGAGTTGGACTTGCCTCTCCACGAGGGGGGACTCGTCCCCGCGGCATAGACAGCCAGATCATCTGCGTAGATGGAACAGCGCACCGAGGGCGGAAGAGCTCCCGGTAGCGCAGACATAACCAGATTGAAGCAGGAGACGCTCAAAACACACCCCTGGGGCACCCCCTCCTCCTGAACATACAGGTCAGATAGGGCCGCCCCATTACGGACGCGGAAAGTGCGACGGCAGAGGAAGTTGCGGAGAAACGTGGGCAAAAAGCCCACAAAACCAAGAGACTTCAAACGGTCCATGACAACTCCCCGACGGGTCGTGTCATAAGGCCTTTTGGACGTCGTGTCATAAGGCCTTTTGGACGTCGAAAAAGACGGCCAGAACAAGATTCCGGCGGGAAAAGGCCTCCCGTACATCATGGCCAAGGAGGAGAAGGGGGTCCAGAGTACCCCGAAATCGACGAAAGCCATACTGGGTCGGGGGGTATAACCCAAGCGACTCCAGTGTAAAGGAAAGTCGGACGGCCACCATCTTTTCAAGGAGCTTGCATAAGCAGCTCGTCAAGGCAATAGGCCGATAGCCCGCCACCTCCGCCGGATCCTTCCCCGGCTTAGGTATCGGGACCACAATCGCCTCCCTCCAACGGGAAGGGAACGACCCCTCAACCCACACCCGGTTGAAAAGATCCAGCAAGAAGTGCAGGGCCATCGGGTGCAGATTCCAAATAAAGTCATACGGAATGTCATCAGGGCCAGGGGCGGAAGAACGACGGGTTGCCAAGGCAGCCCGAAGTTCCCGCATCGTAAAGAGATGGTTATAGGGCTCGTTCCCAGGGGGCGGGAACGTGACCTCCGATAAAGGACGATCCGCAGCTGAAGGCGAACGGGAAACCGCAGCAAAAGCACCGGCCAGCCGATCGGCCACAGCAGCAGGATCCGAAAGGAAGCCGTCCCCGTCCCGAAGGACAGGGCGACTAGCAGGGACCGGCTTCCCCTCGATACTACGTACCTTCCCCACACAGCAGCAGAAGGGGTAGATGAGGAAATGCCGGACACAAAAGCACGCCAAGAGGCCCGACGGGCCAACTTGAGAGTCCGGCGGGCGAAAGCCTTCGCCCGCCGCATCTCAATCAAGTGGTCCGCGCGCCGGTGCGGTGGAAGCGGCGCGTTGCCCTCTTCCTCTCGCACACCGCCTGGTGACATGCTGGAGTCCACCACGGGACGCTACGCGTCCGCGGGTTACCGGAAGATCGAGGAATACAGTCCTCCGCGACGCCATCACCACCCGCTCGAAGAACTCCAAGCTCTCATCCACAGAGCCAAAGCTCAATACCGAACGGACAATGACGGAACGAGCTCTGAAAGATGGCCAGTCAGCCCGCGCAAGGCACCACCTCGGTCGAGACGAGACGCCCGGCTGCGGTCCGACCGGCTCAAGACAGACTGGGTAATGATCACTGCCATAAGAGTCCCCCAACACCTTCCACGAAAAATCGAGTAAGGCATCGAGGGACACCAAGGAGAGATCAATACAGGTAGATGAACCCGTGGGTTCGTGGAAGTAGGTAGGTTCCGGAATTGAGGCACGCGAAGGAAAGTTCCTCCATTAAGGAGAGCAACATACCAGCAACATTAGTCGACCGGACATCTCCCCAAGCCGGGTCGCGACTGTTAAAGTCCCCGAGGAGGAGAAACGGTCGAGGCAGTTGCAACACCAACTCGCGAACCGCGTCGCGAGAAGGAGGGTCATGAGGAGGAATATAAATCGAGCAGGCAGTGTACTGGCGATCTAAAAAGAGCACAGCCACAGCCTGCAAGGAAGTACGAAGAGGCACACTCGCGAGGGTAATGAATGTGTACATAAATCGCCGCACCCCGCCGGCGTGTGCGCTCATCCGGGGTGCAAGGGAAACCAACATAGCCAGAGAGACGAGGGAGCCCCGCGCAGCCAGGATAGTCTCCTGGAGACAAACACAGGAAGGCCGCTCGCTCTCCAGCAGGGAGGCAAGGTTCTCCCAGTTAGCTAAAAGCCCCCTACAGTTCCAATGCAAAATGGAACTGTAAGGGGAAGTGGCATTATAAAAGCAGAGAACAGAGAAATAGCCACGGACCAAGCTGAGCAGCAAACTCAACGGTCCGTAACCAGGGACGGAATCGGCTTCCCCGACTCACCCCGAAGGGGGGGTAGGGGCCACCGACCCGCAGCTGCTTCACCCGTAGTAGAACGAGGTAGAAAGTGGAACAGGGAGTTCAGAGGGGGGCTCCCCTGGGGGGGAGACGACGAGACGGGCCCAGCCGAAACCCCCGACTCCCCACCAGAGGGGGGCCGGGGAGAACCAGATGTTCGAGGGCTCGTCACACCAGACAAGTGCTGACGGGGGGGGAGGAAAGGTCCACCACAGGTGGGAGAGGTAGATCCAGGAGAGAGACCCGACCACTCTCAGCAGGAGCCGAAGGGAGAGAGACTCCATGAAGAAGGGCCAGGCTCCTCTCGACCGGGTCCACCATGGGAACGAGTCAGTAATCGAGGGTGTCATGGGGCGGTGTACCTCAACCGACACCCGGACACTAGTCGGGGCACCGGGAGGCGACGCCTCACCAGCCCTCCGTATAGGGGGGAGTCCCGAGCGGATCAGGAGCGGCGCGCCGCTTCCCTCCGGTGAGAAGGGGAAGCAGGGCGAGCAGCGGTCATGATCGGGTCTGGAGGACTCCGACTCCGACCACGGCGACGCTTCCTCCTCCCCTTCGGGGCATCACCTTCCCCACCCGAGAGACGAGTAGGCAAGGATCCAGACCCCAAGGCCGGAGAGGGAGAAGGGGCACTTGTAGGCAGGGAATCAGATGGGATGTCGAAAGTGAGGCAGAGAGACAAGGTCCCGCGGCGCCAGGAGGACCACCAACCCCCGGAACTTCCAGGGGGGGCACCACTCCGGTAGCGCCGGGGTAGCACGGGAGGGGCCGAGGACCCGCCAGGCCAAGAGCCGCAGCATAGGACAACCCCCGCCGCGGCTCCCGGTCACGGACCCTATCGCGCGCCTCCCGCGCACTAAGGAATTCGGTAGTCCTTAAGGACCGCACCTCGAATTCAAACTTGAAAACGGGGCAGTCCCGAGAGGAGGAAGGGTGGGCCCCCCGCTGTGCTCGAACTGCTCGGGAGTTCGTGCACGGGGTAGGGTGCGCAGGCCCACCGCAGCGGACACACAGCTTACCTTCACGGTGGCAAGCAGAGCTAACATATCCGAACCGGTTGCAGCCAAAGCAGCGAACCGGGTCAGGCACATATGGTCGCACCGAAAACTCACACGACCGGCGATCACCCATGCCCCAGAACACCTGGGCCGGAGGCACAAGGGAGTCAAAGGTCAGGAGCAGACGAGCGGAACTCGCCAACCGGGATTGACAGCAGACGGGAAGCGAAAATGGTGCCCTGACAGCTATTCAATTGCGGATGGGAGTCACAGAAACTCTGCAACCCAAAACATCCTGCAACTGTAGAAGGGAGTCAGTCACCACCGAAGAACGGGACTTCAAAGAAGAGACCCATCCTTCAGAGGGCGGATATCATAACGACAGGGAACTCCCACCATCTTAAGACGCTGGAACACCCGTTCCGAGTTGCCCGGAAGGGAGCCAGCAGAAGGGCAGAGAACAAGGAACCTGTCCACTGGACAGAAATTGACAGCAGGGACAGGTCCATGTGTAGCGGTAACCGAGAGTGGGCGAGAGAACGAGGGCCGCGAAGACCCCGCCCTATGGCCACCACGAGTCCGGCCACGAGAGCCAGACGCCGCAGAGGACGAGAGGGGGCCATACGGCTTGAAGGTCAATCCAGCGGAGGCAGAGGCCGCTGAACGACCAGAAGTAGAAGTCTTATCCAAATCCAAGGGCAGGCCAGAGTCGTCAACAAGAGGGGATTTAAGTTTTGAAATTGAACCCATAAACAATAGCTTTACAAAAAAGACAGCCTTGGACCCAAGGCAATGCACCATCCGCCGCTGCATCCTTCAAGGCGCAGGCCCAACGTCCCGGGTAGCCCGCCCCCCAACCCGACTGTCGTTTTAAAAACAGCAGATTGGCACTACGGAGATTTGTCCATTAAGGGCCCAGCAAAGACCCAATCTAGACGCAGCAGCGGTCAGGGCGCCCAGACCGTCCCCGGAGCATGGCTCAGCCACGGAGCGATGCCCCCCGGCGGGTGCACCCGATGACCCCAAGACTGCAAAATACAAACAGAGGGGGGGGGATACTACAATTGACAGAGGCACAAGACCGAGTCAAGAGAAAAGAAATTCCGGTTGGAAAAAAAAAAAAAAAAAAAAAAAAAAAATGCAACTAGGTAACTCTTTGCCCACACCCAGCGAGGAGTTGAGGAAACCCCAACAACACACGAGGTGTACGAGCCCCCTCGGCCCGGCAAGCCGGAGTACCTAATCGAGGGGGAACTCCAGCATTTGTGACTGTGTGAAACTTAGAAACCATACTGCACACCAAAAATAACCAAAGTTGACCACACATATCAATGGCACATTGATATATGATGCTACAGTCATATTTAGGTTATATTTCAAACCTTTATGGTCAAATATAAGTAGGTAAATGGCTTTTTTTAAACAACACAAGATACTTCTAAGTTTGCTAGATAATGACATCATTTGAGCATTAGTAGTTTTTGAATTGTTGACTTTACTAAAATTGACACACCCTACTGCTGCAATATCAATACCACTCATTTCTATTTTTCCTCTTCCATGAAGCAGCTGGTGGAGCTTAGAAACAGTGGCACCACCAAGTGTCTGAAGTTTGCTGCTGGTTAGCAACAAAAGTATGCTATTGACTAAGGTTTACAAAATTAAGGGCATTTTTTAAAATGCCAGTTTCTGAAGAATTCTAGTTTGTAAGGTTCTAGATAACACAGAATTTACTGTATTTTGTTTTGAGAGAAAATTAAAAGAGGTTAAAAGAATTTGAAAGAATAATTTCATTATGATTATTATAATTTAACTTTATCATTAAGTTCAATTCTTTTGGGAATTGAACTTAATGATAAATTGGTCTCAAAGAACTTGAATTTAAGATAATATCATTGCTCTCAAACTTTATAAACTATTGAAAAGATATTTTTAATTCAACAACTTATACGAATTGTGCAAGTGGATTACAAAGATTTAGAATTCTGCCGAAGAGATGCCATATGAATATGTGTGAAGTTATTTTTAGTTGAATTGAATATTGAATTGAATAACCTTTATTAATAATAAAATAAATACAATAGTCTTTTTACAATGACATGAATAATTGTGAAGCTTGACTATTTATTTATTTAATTTGGCCCTTAAGCTTTAGGCTTTACTGGGCTCTTATTAAAAATAAGCAGCTAGTTGTTATAAATTAATAATAAATAAATAAATAAGTAAATAAGTATTATTAATAGTTAAAACCTGTATTACAATATTAAACAATATTAATGGACAATATTAAACAATATTAGTGGACATTAATCCAAGATTTTTGCTAGTATCCCATTATTAATCGGGATTTCAACTTTGTTTTAAACAAATTTACATTTGCAATATTTTTTATATCGGCATGCAAGTCATTCCATAGTTTCAATCCAATGACAATGGGTTGTTTTTGAGATGAAGACAATCTAAATTGAGGTATACAAGCTTTGATCTATTTCTGGTCTGATACGAGTAGATTTCTTGATGAGTTACAAAATATCTATTTACCCATTGCAAATTAATGATTTTGTTCTTACACTTGTAAATAAAAATAAAATGTGCCAGTTTGCAGTGGTGGGCACGCGCAACGATTTTTGTAGCGCCGCAACCGCAACTCTGCTGAAATAGTTGCGCCGCAAGCGCAACCCTTTTCAAAAAGTTGCGCCGCAAGCGGAACCAAAAATGTTGCGCCGCAACTTTTTGCGGCGCAACTGCCCACCTTTGCATTTAACGTATATCTGCAGTGGTGGGCAGCGCAACGATTTTTGTAGCGCTGCAGCCGCAACCGCAACTCTGCTGAAATAGTTGCGCCGCACGCGCAAGCGCAACCCTTTTCAAAAAGTTGCGCCGCAAGCGCAACCAAAAATGTTGCGCCGCAAGTTGCGCCGCAACTTTTTGCGGCGCAACTGCCCACCTTTGCCAGTTTGGTTATATCATTGCGCTTTAGTAGGTTTAGCTCTTTAAATAATGCACTAGAGTGATCAAGGAAATCAGCATCAGATAATAACCTTATTGCTCATTTTTGGATGACAGAGATACCATTTAATGCATTGTTAGCAGTTTCCCCAAACAAGGGTGCAGTATGTTATACAAGGAAGAACAAGAGTATGATAAAGAGTCAATAAAACTTGTTTAGAGACTACATTTCTAAGTTTAAACATTATAGCAATGCTCCTTGAAATCTTTTTTGTGATATAATTTACATGATCACTCCATTGCAAATTCTTATCTAGCATTACACCAAGAAATTTTGTTACAGTACACTGCTTCATGTCGATTTCATTAATATTAAGTTCATCAAGATATACATTTCTTTTATTAGTAAAAATCATGAAATTTGTTTTACTGGTATTTAGGAAGAGTTTATTGGTGGTCAACCATTTCATTACACTGATGAATTCTGAATAAAATATATTCTTAGCTGTCTTAACATCTTTGCAAGAAAAAGAGACAGTTGTATCATCTGCAAACATTATGAAGTTCAATATATCAGAGGAATGTGGAAGGTCATTTATATACAGGGTGTCCGAGAATTATCTGTACAATTTTTGGCTGTTATTAAAAGTCAACCATGAAGTGTAGAAATTCCGGTGTTGGCCCATTTTACAGAGAATCTCATTAAGTTTTTTCTGATACCAAGTTTTGACAAGTTTTTTAGAAATTCCAGTGTGTCCGAACATTATTTGTACAATTTCATCTTTTAATAAAATTCTTGATAACACACGTAAAATTCTTAAACAAGATTATTTAGAATCTGTATTTTCAAAAGTTTTTTTTATTAAAGTAACGTTGTTACAAACATTCGATATGTACACCATTAGTGATTCGCAAAACATCCAATCGATACTCCAAATGTTGCCATGTACGCTGCAGCATATCCACATCAATTCGCTCAATAGCAGCTGTGATTCTTGCTTTTAAATCATCAATGTCTGTCACCCGCATACATTTCTAAAAAACTTGTCAAAACGTGGTATCAGAAAAAACTTAATGAGATTCTCTGTAAAATGGGACAACACTGGAATTTCTACACTTCATGGTTGACTTTTAATAACAGCCAAAAATTGTAAAGATAATTCTCGGACACCCTGTATAATAAAAATAACAGTGGATCCAGAACTGAGCCCTGTGGCACACCATGTTTGACAAGTGCTTTAGTGGAGCAAACCTTATTTACTGATACAAAATTATATCTATTGGACAAATAACTTATAAACCAATCGCTGATTGCTCCTCTAAAGCCGTAGTTTATTATTATTACACTGTATAAATATAGTTATATACAAACAACCATTGATACACAGAGGATGCAACAGTCATTTTACAACCATTCCAGACCCAAAATTATTACAGACAGATGATGTTTGCCAAATCAAATAGCCAAATTTTAAATTAATACCAAATCATCATGTTCAGTTTGACCACAACTACATCATCTGGACACACAGGATGGTCTCCCATCCAACTACTACCCAGACACAATGTTGCTTAACTTTGTTGATCTATGGGAAGCAGTGTTGTAACAATGTTTACAACCTAGTCCTACATGTAGTACAACTTTAAAAGAAAAATAAGAAGAAACTATGGGATATAAATGATCAGAGGACTTAAAATTTTCATAAAGCAAGATTTAGGATTGAACAAACTGATCAAAGCAGCATGTTCTAACTATGAAATTCCTTATCAGCAGTATTTCAGTAAGAAGATAATACCAGAAACATACAGCAGTCTCCTTAGCATAATCTTGTTACAAATGCTCAACATTTACCATAAACAAGTGATATATGGATTGCGAGTACAGCATGCCTTTTTTGAGTTTAATGGTCTCTAGTTGATGGGAGATTTTGAACAGTAAGCAGTCCTCACAGTTATCCTATTCCCTGAAGCTCTTAGTGAACACAATATAAGTGAATGAATATAAAAAAACTTTAGAAGAGGTCAGTAATCCTGCTAGCGAAGTTCATCTTGTAGTAAAAAAAAATTGAAAAAATGTGGTAGTCACAGTATGAGAAAATGGGCTGCAATCTTTATCCTGTTTCATTCATACCCAACAACAGGGTATTAGTGATTCAAGTTTTGAAAAAATGTTTTGTAAAAGGTATTTCTATATGTAGGAATACAGTAAGTCCTCTATTTACATGATAGATGCATTAATGAAAACCAGCATTTATATCAAAAGTGTAAAAATAAAATCCCATTTTCCCCCAGAGATAATGTATTATAGGAAGTGTGTTCAGCCTAAGAAATTTTCACTATATTGCTGTATACAAGAATTATATAGAACATAATGCTTATTATACACATACATTAATAATAGAATATAAAATATATTATGTAATTTTGTACATACTGTACTTACTGGAGATGGCTCCAAAGACTGCTTAAAGTGGAAGCTCCTCCTCCTTGGTGAAACCAAGGTTGATGATGAGGTTAAAAGTGGGCTCTGGGCTGTTGCAGGAATTCTTTCAACCTTTTTGAAGTAGGTAAACAGTGATGTCTGTCTAGCCCTCTCCTCTTTTTCTTGGTACAACTCCCTGTAGCAGTGACTGAGATTTTCCACACCCCTGCCAAATCCACATCTCTGCTCCATGTTGGGGTCATTCTCTACTGCAATTTCCTTTGTTGCATTGAGGTGTGAGAATAAATCTGACAGTTGTTTGGTGGGTAGCTGCTTACAGGGTGGCAATGTTACTACTTCAACTTCTTCCTCCTCTGCTTGTTCTTGCTGCAGCTGTACCAACTCTTCATTTGACAAATCTTCTAAATGAGCCTCCTGCAGATCCTGCATATCATCCTCATCAAAGCCAGCATCCTTGGCAAGACCAACAATTTCTTGTTGGATTTCTGGCACTGACTTCTCAAAACCCTGGGAGTCATTTACACATTCCAGCCAAATCTGCTTCCATACACCATTCATGGTTGCAGAAGTCACTTCATCTCATGATAGGCTGATGTTGTCAACTGCTGCCTTCTGATTGTTGGCTATCACCATCTGTTTCATTGATGAACTGGCCCATGGTCCCGCATATGTAATAACCCTTGAATATGGTAATTACACCCTGATCCATGGGCTGGAGCAAAGATGTGGTTTGGTGGCAAGAAAAAAACACAAATGTTAGGAAAAAGATCTTCCAGGTTTACAGGGTGTCCAGGGGCACTGTCCAGGATTAGCAATGCTTTGTCAGCCAGGTTGTTTTTGCCACAATATTCCTTGACAAAAGGAGCAAAATATCCAGTGAACCACTCTGTAAAAGTTGCCATAGTGACCCATGCCTTCTTATTGCCCTCCAACTAACAGGCAGATTGTCCTTGCTGAAGCCTCTTAGAACCCTGGTATTCTCTGAATGGTATACTAATAAGCAGAGGTGGGGAGTCTGAGTCGGGAGTCAGGGCTTTTTTGAAGAGTTGGGAGTCAGTAAAAACGACCAACTCCCGACTCTCTGATTCAATTTCTATATGCCAACAATTTACCAGAATACTACTCTGCCCTAAATAAATATCTTCCTGAACTAATTCTAGATTCACATTTCCACATTTGATTTATTGTTCTGGTAAATCTTAGCAAATGAATTTCATATTTCTATTTTAGGATACTAGGTACCATATAAAATTAGCAACATATGTATTTTTATTTGTCAAGTAGAAAAGGATGGTAAAGAGTGTAATGCAAAAATTAGTGCTTACACTGGGAAACATGCTAATGCTCCAACTAGAGCCTCAAACTTGAAACGCCATCTACGAAACAAACATCCCAATATTTATAAGGTTGTAGATCAGCATGATAAGGAAAGAGTCGGGAGTCGGAGTCGGTTTTTAAAAATACCGACTCAGGAGTCAGTTGTTTTTGGCCGACTCCCCATCCCTGCTAATAAGGGCTTCAACTTTGCATCCCCTGCAGCATTGCCACCCAAAAGAAGTGTCAGGTGATCTTTGGCAGCTTTGAAGCCTGAAAGCTGTCCTCTTCTCTGGAAATATAGGTTTGAGATGGCATCAATTTCCAGTAGAGCCCAGTCTCATCAACATTAAATACTTGCTGGGGTGTAATTGCCTTTGTCTATTAATGCTTTAAGATGGGCAGGGTAATGGGTAGCTGCCTCTGAGTCAGCACTAGTAGCCTCTCCAGTCACCTTGATGTTATGGAGGCTACTATGGCATTTAAACTGCTGAAACCAGCCTCTACTGGCTGTAATTGTCTGTGCACTTAAGGACTCTCAATACTCAGTCTGAGTCCTGGAATAAAAATGAAAATTGTAATGCACAGTACATTTTTCATGTGAGAAAATGGCACAGCAACACAAACCAACTGACACATTGCACAGTGACAGGGTAATAGTGTGGCACTGAAGAATGCCTGTACATATTATTTACATATACATGAGCACAAATGGTTCCACCAGCCGATTGGTCATTCGTTAAATCATGTAAGTACAGATCACCATCATGTATACTGAATAATGTTCCCTATTTTATTGATTGTGTATAAGCAAATCCTTGTAAATTGAGTTCACATATAAAGAGGACGTACTGTATTGTATACCACTTTAATCACTCCCTTTAAGCTATGACAAAACTATCTACTCTACAAGATTAGCTTGGAGTTCAAAAGCATAATCTGGTCCAAGATGTCAACATTCAGTTGAATACCTCTTCTTGTGTGTTGGAGAGAATATTAGAAGAGAAAAAGTCAATTGCTGCATATTCCACTGATAGTGAGGAAGCTGCATATCATTGAGAAACTTGCACAACTACTACAACCTTTTGAATTATGAACTGTACAATTTAACAAATGGAAAGCAACAGCATCTATCTTTATTGAAACAATTAGGCCAGCCACACACAGGATTGTTTTGTGACTCATGACTGATTGTTGTTGTTGTTGTTGGTGGTTAGCCGATCAGCCCACCCAGATCAAGCAAGCTGGCAGCACACACGTAACCAATTGCCCTCTCCGGAGTGAACCAGAGGTTCAGCGCACTAGTGATGTGTTGTGTTGTGTTCTATGTTGTGCTAGAGCGGCACAGTCTGTCATAATATGTTCAATTGTTTGTGGTGTGTCCTGACACAGGTGGCAGGTGTCGTCTGTGGAGTTGTCTAGTCTGTATTTATATGTCTAAGTTGGGGTGATGTCCACATCGGAATCATGCTAAGTTAACTTGATCCAATCTGCTCAGGCTGGTCTCTGACCTGTTAATGGGTGGCAGCTTCACACCTAGGACTGCATTTGGACCAAGTCGTGTCAGTGCTTTGTGGGTTAGGTGTGTGTGTGTTTTCTGTACTGTCTGTGGGGCATGGTATGGAATGGAATATCTGGTTATAATGTCTCTCTGGTGTTACCTTAATGGTGCAAGGTGTCGGTGCATGATTGTACATGTAGTGGCAAGGGTGTTGTGGGTTAGTTGTCGCTGCTGCCATGAATTGTGTTCCCCTCATGTCTAAATGTTCCCTAACTTTCAGTATTTTTGTTTGTGTGTGCATGTGTTCTATTGGTGTGGTTTGAGTGCATCCTGTAATGATACGAAATGCATTGTTTTGTATTGTCTGTAAGGTGTGTGTGTATGAGATAATGGGTGCCCAGCATGGGCTTACATAGTCCATAACTGAGCGAATATATTGTTTGTAGATGAGTGATGATGTTTCCTACTGGTGTCCAAAATTTGTGCCTGTTAGTACCCTAAGTGTGTTAAATCCTGACATACATTTGTTTTTAATGTCCTTAATGTTATACTTCCTAAAATTTCAGTGAACTAGCGTTATACTACCTACTGTAGTAGCCATAGCTGAATGCTGAGCACTTACAGAGATTTTAGTCAGATGAATTTAATTAGTACTGATTTGCGCTTAAACTTAACTGTGAAGAACATATCGTTCTGTATGGAGCCTATTGTAGACTATATGTAACTGTAGTATCTACTATATCACTATGAAACTGCATTATACCGTATACATATGACTGATACGAGTACAGGAATACCTCGGATAAGGCGGTTTCAAACAGGACGGATTTCGCAATAGGACAGATTGAATATTATAATATAAAATTAATTATTTAATGTAATATTTAAGATATTTATAAAAGGAATGTCAATGCGACGATATATTAAGTTTCAAACAACCCGCGCACGGTCTATTCTATGGTATTTGTATCAGTACGAGTCAGTATTGTACCGACCACAGTGAAGTGCAAATGTGTCAATATTTTCGCTGCATAAATACAACCCCTATACTGTATTTATAAACAAACTTAATCATGACTGCTAAAAGGAAAACTCTGTGTCAACGAGTCTAATAAACGCAAATGGCTAACATTAGAAGAGAAGCTCTCTATTGTAAAGAGTCATGAAGATGGTGCTTCATTTGCAAAAATCAGTCATGAGAAAGGAATGAATGAATCGTCAGTACACAAAATTGTTAAGAAAAAAGATCAACTTAAAGAGCATGGCATCGCTACCGCAGATTATATGGCAAAATCATTAACAAGAGCCAGAAACTCTATAATGATTAATATGGAATGGCTCTTATCAATATGGATTGAAGACTGTATACAGAATAAAATTCCATTAAGTCAAAGAGAAATTCAAACAAAAGCTGTGTCTTTATAATGACTTGAAAGAAGTTGGAGAAACAGAGAATGAAATTGAAGGGGAGACTTCTGAAGTCTTTTCAGCTAGTCGTGGTTGGTTTTTCCCGATACAAAAATCACACAGGCCTTCACAGTGTACACATTATAGGTGAAAGTGCTAGTGCAGATACAGAAGCTGCCATGAAATTTCCTCAAGAATTTAAAGAATTTATAGAAGAAAATGGCAGACGAAACTGGTTTGTTTTGGAAGAAACTGCCATCGAGATCTTTTATAGCCGAGGAAGAAAAATCATTTGCTGGCTACAAAGTGTCAAAAGACCACCTAACACTTTTGTTAGGAGGCAATGCGTCTGGGAACTTTAAATTAAAGCCAATGCTCGTATACCAGGCAGAAAATCCAAGGGCCCTAAAGGGTTATTCAAAGAGCACCCTACCAGTTTTGTGGCATGCAAACAAGAAGGCATGGGTAACCAAAAGTTTGTTTGAAGATTGGTACACAAATTATTTTTGTCCAGCAGTTAAGTGCTATTGCAATGAAAATGAAATTGAATTTAACATTTTGTTGGTGTTAGACAATGCACCAGGTCATCCCACTGGACTTTCAGATTTGAATGAAAAAATATATTTTCTACCTCCAAACACTACATCATTACTCCAACCAATGGATCAAGGCGTCATCGCTACTTTCAAGGGGAGATGGCACATTCGTCTAAAAGCACTTTTGTCTAAACCCTGGAACAGGAGATAAACTTTGTTAAAACAAAATGTTGTAAAGACAAACTGTGCCATGGCGGATATTATTATACGAAAAATAATGCTACTACAAATGTTACTTATTGGCGTTGTGAACATCATAGTTGTCCAAGCCGGCTTGTTTTAAGCAAAAATTTAAAAGTAATGTCAAGTTCTGAGCATAACCACACAGGAAGTGTCGCAAGAATTGATGTGTTGAAAGCACAAGAGAAATTTCAAGAAAAAGCGAACTCCACATCAGAAGCTCCTGCTGCTACTATTGCCGAAATAGTTAGTGAGCTACCAGGATCAGCCTTACCATTGCTTCCTAGTACATCAAACATAAAACGTATTATCCGGAAAGAAAGAAATCGGCAATTACCTAAACTTCCGACCACGTTAGCCAAGATAGATGTTCAAGGTCGATTTACCACTACAATAGGAGACCAATGGCTAATTCATGATAGTGGGCCAGATGATCCAGAGAGAATGTTGCTATTTTCATTGCCTTCATCCCTGAAACAGTTATCCATATGTTCGCATTGGTATGCAGATGGCACTTTTGAAACATGCCCAAACAGTTTTTATCAAATTTACACAATACATGGGGAAAGTTATGGCGAAATACATCCTCTAGCATTCATGTTCTTGCCAGGAAAATCAGAAGAACTTTACGTTAAAATGTTGCATGCGCTGGTTGAATGCATGGAATCTCACGAGTTTCAAGCTGAAATTATGAATGTAAGCATCAACTTTGAATTGGCTGCTCGTAATGCATTTGTACGTGTTTTTGGAGATATTCAAGTAAATTATTGCTTGTTTCATTTTTGCCAGAATACTTGGAGGAAAATTCAACATTTAGAACTAACAACACTTTATAATAGCAATCCAGAATTTTCATTGTTCTGCCGAATGGTGAATGCGTTGGCATTTCTGCCTGTTGACGACGTATCTCAGGGACTAGAACAACTGCAGCAAAGTGCACCACAAGAAGCGTTGCCTCTCCTTCACTATGTAGAGGAAATTTATGTGTTAGGAAAACTTTGAAGAAACGGTAGACGATCAAAACCATTATTTCCTCCATCTGAATGGAACGTTTACGATCTCACACTCCAAGGTCGTGCTCGCACAAACAACTCTGTAGAAGCCTGGCATAGGCGATTTGGCGTTCTAGTTAGAGCTAACTCTAATTTTTATCATGTGCTTGATGCACTACAAATGGAAGAAAGAATTATAGAAGCTACAGTTGCACAACTCCACGCTGGAGCAGTTACTAATAGAAAAAATTCCAAAGCTATAATCAGGGAACAAAGAATACGTACGGTTGTCGCAGACTATCGAAACAGATCTATAGAAGACTACCTTCGTGGTATTGCGCATACCCTTGATTATAATTAAGTAAAATCCTTCTAATAGCTTATAATTTTAGTTTTTGTTTATACTTTTACAACATCCATTACGGTTTTAATTCGCGAAAATAAATGCTTTTAATGGTATTTCTTTTTTTCTCCCTTTTATTATGAATAATTTAAATGATTTTGAAAAGTGATTGTAGACGAAGGTGCTTTAAGACGGAAGTGTTTTTAGACAAAAGTGTTTTAAGACATAAGTGCTTTAGACTAAACTGCGTTAGACGAAAGTTTTAGACTAAAGTACCTCGATCCCTTTCAAGGCTTACTATTTGAGGCACACTTTTTCACAAGCCATAAAAGCCACCACAGGTGAAAATGCACCATCTTTGACAAGTTTTTGGAAAAATTATAACATCAGAAATGTTATAGAAAACATCAATCAAGCGTGGCTTGAAGTCACTGCGAGTAATATGCGAGCAGTGTGGAAAAATATTCTACCACATTGTGCAACTGATTTTTGTGGTTTCGAAAATCACATTGCAGGAGTTGCAACTGACATTGTTAGCATTGGGAAGGATCTTGGATTCGAAAATGTTGATGCACCAAATGTTATCGAGTGCATTGAATCGCATTCGAAAGATCTAGACAATGAAACTCTAATCAATCTAGAACAACAACGAGTTTATGAAGAAGAAGCAAAAGAGGAAGATGCAGAAGCAGAAGACGTTCCTACAAAAGAATTTTCAACTGGTGATCTTGCAAAAATTCTGCAAACAGTCGACACTCTTGCTGATCAGATTATGGGAGTCAATCCAAACATTGAACGTAGCATTAGAGTTCGACAATCTATAGATGATGCTATAAAGATATGTTTGAGAAGAAGTCAAAATCTGTGCAGACAACACTTTTAAAATATTTTACTAAAAAATAACTTATCTTATGTCTTCAATAAAACCTTTCAAAATATTTTTTAATTTCTTTTTGTGGAATGTTCAATTAAAATCTTTTTAAATATTTAGAAAAAAATATCTTATGTCTTTTGTAGCTAGTGTACAGTATACGGAATATAAACGGAATATAATAATCTTTATTTTTATAAACTTTATTTACTTTTATACAGTTAAAACCTTTAAGTTCATTCTTATTGTTTTATTTCACATTTAAACATGTTAAATCATTATAATTATCGAAAATAATCATACAAAAAACGTAATTTAAAATGTCTTGGAATGACCTACAGTATTTCCCATTAAAACATGCCTCGAACAGGGTGGTTTCAAACAGTGCGGCATGTTGGCGGAACGAATTAACCGTCTTATCCGAGGTATTCCTGTATCTATCTATATGTGTGTTTTTTATTCAAATTAAAAGTAACTAGAGCATGTACTGTATTTGTAGTTTTATTTACTAAATATATATTTTTTGTTTTCGAATTAACTTTTACTATTTTTATACAGTAATTGTTCTATGAAATGCTCTATTAAAGTTTTGCCTGTAGCGTTACCCTTCCTAAAATTTTAGGATGACACCACTGTATGTGACCCCAAGTATTTTGGTCCTGCGAGTGTGTGGAATGTTGGTGTTGTTTAGTGTAAGTGGTGGCATTATCTGGTGTTCTTTTGTGTTGCTTGTAAGCAAGGTGATGGTTGATTTTGTAGGCAATATTTTGAGTCCATTGTGTATGACCCAGTCTTGTATACTGTTTATGTATGTTTGTAGGTTATTTGTAGCAGTGTCAATGTTGTAGGTAGATGTTAGAGTGATGTCATCTGCATATGATGATAAGGTAAGCTTGTAAGTTGAACAGTGTTGGTGAGAGAACAGAGCCTTGAGGAATCCTGTTTCAAAAAAGCTTGTTTTTGGATGACTTGCCATTAAATGTGACATGTGAGTATCTTCCTGAAAGGTAGTCGCTCAGCCACCTTTTGGTGTTATTGTGCATGTTTGTGTTGAGTATTTTGTTTATGAGAGGGAAGCGTTGGATAGCATCAAATGCTTTACTAATGTCTATTGTTGCTAATATAGTGTACGTTGAACTGGTCATCCAGAGTTGATGCCATTCATGATGTGCTGCGTGAGGTTAGTGAGTAATGTCATGGTTGAGTGGTGAGGTCTGAATCCATGTTGAGTAGGCAATAGTGGTATGTGTGGGTTGGTGATTTGTAAGATTAGTCTTTGTTACTTTGGAAGGTGTGCATAGTAATGGGTTTATAGGAAGCTGGTTCTGTTGGATTTTTGTGTAGCTTTGAGTAGTGTAATAATTTTACCTTGTTTCCATGTGTCATGAATAATACAGTGTTGGTATGAATATGTGCTAATATTTGTGAGAGCTAGTACTCCCTGTGGGCACAAGTGTTTAAGGTGTATGTTAGATATGTTGTCTGGTCCAGTCATCTTCAAATTCTTAATATTTTTAATGATCTTGGTCATCTGGTCTGTACTGAAGGGTGTAATGATCGTGTCGAGTCTGTACATTTTCTTGTGTCTGGCTGTTTGTCTATCTGCATGTTTCTGGTTGTTGTCTCTGTTTAAGTGACTTATCTTTGCACAGCGATTAACTAGAATGTTAATGTGTTGTGTATATGTTGGGATATTATTTACGCTGCGACAGATAGCCATGTGTGAGGTGTGAATGCTGTTTATAGGCTCATTCCATGACAAATCATGCAAAGAAAAAAGAAAAAGTGCACCATACCCTCATAGATTTTGCTTAAATTTGGTTTATAGAATGGTCTATGTTAGTAAGTACCAAATTTCAAATATCATCTCAATCAGAGTTATGGTTCAAAAGTTATGCTCCCCTCCCCCATTTTTTGAGGAGGGGACAAAAACTGGACATTTTCAAACCACCATAACTCAGTCCCTAATTGACAAAGAACAGTGATTTAAAGTGTGTATGAAAAGTAATTGCGCACACAATAAATTAGCATAAGCAGAAAAATGGCTAAAATTAACAGAAAAAAAAGTTATGACACTTTATTCCAGTTGAAGGGTTCTGCCCCCCTCTAAATTACAGATTTTCTACAATTTTCATATATACAAAAAATGAGGTTCAACCTTATTCTATCAATATATGAAAAGAAATATATGTGTATTTGCATATAAAATAGGTATTTACAGATTTGAAAATGACTACTATCACTTAAGAGACAATAATTTCTAACAAACTGTTCAACATTTTCATTAACTTCTGGTATAGATTGGTGTACTTGTTAAAAATGTAAATACATATGTGTTAAACTAGTATTCTAAGAACTAAACATAAAACATTAGTACCTACCATAAAATATCTTCCCCCATTCAATTACTGGGTAAATTAGTTTAACAAAAAATCCCATGTGGACATTAAAAAAGTGGCAATCCTACCCAGGATAACTATTGCATAACTAGGGAGATCTTTATTTTGCTTTCTGTGATGCGCAAAGCATTCACTGTTCTCATTTAATATATATTTTTTTTCATTTTGAACAGATTTACATACATATACGCACAGTGTTTTAAATAAGTAAAAGTGTTTGATGAAAATGTCTACACACAAAAGCTATAACAAGCAGTGTTGCAACCTTTTTGAACTGCACAAAAAGCCTATTCTGCAAAACTTGAGGCCACTTCCAAAGTTTGTGGTTGAAAATAGTAACCCTAAATGTAATTTCAGTGATGAATCAGAAGTTTGTATAAATTGTCTGAAATTAATTAATAAACAAGCAAAACCTGAAGAATTATTCAGACTGCCAGAAGCAATAACTAGTAGTACTGAAAGTACGACTACTTCACCTGACATATCCCCAGAAAAAATTCCAAGAAAATGTACTGAAATGGATAAAGATATTCAACGAGAAGATCTTAATGCAATTTTGGAGCAACTTCATGTTACCCCAGTGAAATTACGTAAGTAACTAGCTATTAATGTGTGTACAGACAATGCATTTTTATACTACTGTCAGCTGAAATTTAATTCAGATATAGTTGTCTTATACCTAATACATATATATGAAATTATCTAAAAAATATACTTCAGTTCAGAAATTCAGAATTGTTGCCACTAGATACGTCATACTTATATTTATTAATTAATTGTATTTCAAATATTTTTCAGAATGCCCTGACAAGTGGAAGCAGATCAAAGGCAGTTTCACAAAAATACAAAAAAGCTTCAACCTCCCTCAAGAGGAAGTTGGAAACTGCATTTGCCACTGAAGTTCAAGATGTTGGTGAGCCACTGAGTAAACAGCATCTCAAAGAAGCCGATTTGGAGAGATAAGAAACTAAAAATAATTAATGAGATGGCTTTGAACTATTAATGTATGTATGTAAATACCTGTATATAGGTACAGTATTATAGGTTGTCATGTTTGGATATATATATAGACATTAGCTATATTTCCTAAAATGTGACCATCCCATATACTGTATACTGCATTCACACTTATTAAGCAGATTACATTTTCTCCAATGTTTTCAAAAGTTTTTCCCCGATTTCAATGAAATTTGTAGCAAATAATCACTATATATAGCAGCATTGATGGTATTCATTTCGATAAAATATTTTGATAATTAAAATAATTATCTAATTTTATTGAAAATATGTAAAATATTATGTTCCGAATTATTAAGCAAGTATTCTATTTACGGATCTAAATGGTGAAAATGGGTAAGAAGAAGGATTTAACATTAACTGAGAAAAGAAAAATAGTCAAGTTACTCGCTGAAAATATAAAATATATTGAAATTGCGAAGCAGTTTGGCAGAGCTTATCAAACTGTAAACAAGTTTGTAGCGGAGGGTACCAAACTGAGGCAGCGAAGTGATAAAGGAGCTATAAGAAAAGTGACAAGGCGGCAGATATCTGTAATCAAGCGCAAATTGCAAAGCATCCATTGTCCTCAAGTAAAGAGGTTTTTGAGCAGGCTGGCATACATAATGTACCAAGAACATCTCGATGTGGAATCCTCCAAACAATTGGCAAGACGTGTAAACCTACGATTCAGTCACCATTCACACCCAGGTACAAGAAGCAGCGTGTTGAATGGGCGCGTCAGTACGTGAAAACAGATTTTAATACTGTATTGTTAACCGATGAATGAAGAGCAACCCTTGAGGGATCTGATGGTTGGTCAAGAAGATGGATTGCTAAGGGTCAATCTCTACCATGGAATGAGG
Organism: Bathynomus jamesi; assembly: GCA_023014485.1. Lineage (NCBI taxonomy): Eukaryota > Metazoa > Arthropoda > Malacostraca > Isopoda > Cirolanidae > Bathynomus > Bathynomus jamesi. The sequence continues at coordinate 170,323 of JAJOZX010002407.1, read as the reverse complement.
TTTTCTTTTAGAAAGTTTGTGTAAGACTGGGCATTCATTTTTACACCATCAGGCACTCTGTATGGGACAGCTACTTCATTGCCTAGCAATCCTGCCCAAAACATGACACTACTTCTACCTTGTTGGTGTCTTAATCTCGATGGTAGAAATTGGCTCTCAGCAATCCATCTTCTTGACCAAACATCAAGTCCCTCAAGGGTTGCTTTTCATTCATCGGTTAACAATACAGTATTAAAATCTGTTTTCACGTACTGATGCGCCCATTCAACATGCTGCTTCTTGTACCTGAGTATTAATGGTGACTGAATCGTAGGTTTACACGTCTTGCCAATTGTTTGGAGGATTCCACATCGAGATGTTCTTGGTACATTATGTATGCCAGCCTGCTCAAAAACCTCTTTACTTGAGGACAATGGATGCTTTGCAATTTGCGCTTGATTACAGATATCTGCCACCTTGTCACTTTTCTTATAGCTCCTTTATCACTTCGCTGCCTCAGTTTGGTACCCTCCGCTACAAACTTGTTTACAGTTTGATAAGCTCTGCCAAACTGCTTCGCAATTTCAATATATTTTATATTTTCAGCGAGTAACTTGACTATTTTTCTTTTCTCAGTTAATGTTAAATCCTTCTTCTTACCCATTTTCACCATTTAGATCCGTAAATAGAATACTTGCTTAATAATTCGGAACATAATATTTTACATATTTTTCAATAAAATGAGAGAATTATTTTAATTATCAAAATATTTTATCGAAATGAATACCATCAATGCTGCTATATATAGTGATTATTTGCTACAAATTTCATTGAAATCGGGAAAAAACTTTGAAAACATTGGAGAAAATGTAATCTGCTTAATAAATGCGAACGCAGTATATACTGGTATATGTTCAAATTCATCAAGTACAGTACTTCCTTAATTCTTGAATAATATAAATCATGTACTTACATCCTTAATATTGTACAGTAATTTGGGGTTGTTTTTTTATAGGGACGAAAACCTCTTGAGTGATCTTGTACAAGACTTCAAATCCACATCATCGTACAAAATGAGGCTTCAGATACTTACACTCTCACCATTTCCTATTTCTAGGACAATGGATTTGTTTGGTGCAACCAGATACATGGTTGACAAAGCCAGACATTTGAAACATACATTTGGTATTATGCCACAGATTCCTATCTACAGTAAAGGAAGAAAACTAACAAGATATAATCTCTGAAGTAAAGGAATTCTACAAAGATGAAGTCAGTCATTTGTGTGCAGGGAAATCTGATTGTGTTAGCATAAGAAATAAAGATGATGAAAGAGAGTACAAGCAAAAATGTCTATTACTAGGAAATTTAAAAGAATTATATTCAAAAAATAAAGAAAACAATGATAATAGCATAGGGTTTTCTACCTTTGCCAATCTGAGGCCTAAATGGTGTGTAATTGCTGGAGGCAAAGGAACCCACTCAGTTTGTGTTTGCACCCACCACCACAATCCTTAACTCATGGTATCAGCAATTGCAGAGAAACACTTAACCTATTACACACTTATGGAAAAAAGTATTTGTGATATAAATTCTTCTACATGCATATTACATGGGTTGAGAATGTCCTGGTAGCATTGGCATATTTAATTTATTAAATACTACACCTTCCTTGACAAGCAGAGATTCTGTCAAATATGTTCAGTGGACTAATACAGATAGATTAACATTGGAAACTCATATTAGCTTCTCCAGATGAATTTATTGAACACCTTTCGGAAAAAAGTTTCTCTCTTACTAGGCACCACTACATTGCAAAAAGCCAGAGTCAGTATTTGAAGACTACGAAACAGAATCTTCACTGTGATGAAATACTTGTGCTAGGAGATTTTTCAGAAAACTATTCATTCATCACTCAAGATGAACCACAAAGTTTTCACTGGACAAATGACCAGGTGACCCTCCATCCATTTGTGGTGTATCACATGAAGGATGAGGAATTAATTCATACTAGTTACTGTATTATTAGCAATTGTCTTGAGCACTCAACATCAGCAGTTCACACTTTTCAGCAATATTTAATGAAGGATATTAAACAGAAATTCTCCAACGTACAAAAAGTAATTTATTTCTCTGATGGGTGTGGAGGCCAATACAAAAACAAATATAATTTCAGCAATCTATGCTATCATGAACAGGATTTTGGTGAAGACTGAGTGGAATTTCTTTGCCACAAGTCATGGATAAAACAAAGTGATATGATTTCTATCATGATGACACAAAATATCAAGCCTGGTGTTAAGATTATTTACTCCTTCAATCCAAAGCAAGTTCAAGAACTTAGTGGGAGTTTGGAACCAAAACTCGGATAAAAATCTGTGGAAAATTAACTATATATAAGCTTAGGTAGGTATAGATTATTAGCATTAAGAATTATTGCACCATGTGTAAATTGCAATGTATTAATTACCTAACAGCTTACATGAATTTGTAAAAATTAGTCTTTTAAGTAAAAGTAGCCATTTTGAAATCTGTAAATACCTATTTTATATGCAAATACACATATATTTCTTTTCATATATTGATAGAATAAGGTTTAAACTCATTTTTTGTATATATGAAAATTTTAAAAAATCTGTAATTTAGAGGGGGCAGGACCCATTCAAATGGAATAAAGTGTTGTATCTTTTTTTCTGTTAATTTTAGCCATTTTTCTATTTATACTAATGTATTATTGGTGCAATTACCTTTCATAAACACTTTAAATCACTGTTCTATGTCAATTAGGAACTGAGTTATGGTGGTTTGAATATTTACAGTTTTCACCCCCCCCCCCCCCAAAAGGGGGGAGCATAACTTTTGAACCATAACTCCGATTGAGCTGATATTTGAAATTTGGTACTTACTAGCATAGACCATTCTATAAACCAAATTTAAGCAAAATCTATGAGGGTGTGGTTTTGACCACTGCATGATTTGTCATGGAATGACCCTATAGTAGGGTGGATCGATTTTACATTTTTTTCGATTTCCATATTCTAATAGAGACAAAAACTTGCGCATGCATGAGAAAATAGCCTCTGCAAAATCTTAGCTTAATAGGTAATCATCTTCTGCCCCCGGCAGAGCGATGAAAATCATATTTTAGTAGTCAAAAACGTATTTTTAAACCCTAGCCTAGAGTCATAAAATTTTGCATGTGTGTTATTTCATGCCTAAGCAACGATATAAATGCTATGGGAAATATATAAATGCATTATTTAAGACAAAGAGCCGATCTGAAAATATGTATAATATACATATTTTCAGATCGGCTCTTTGTCTTAAATAATGCATTTATATATTTCCCATAGCATTTATATCGTTGCTTAGGCATGAAATAACACACACACAAAATTTTATGACTAGGCTAGGGTTTAAAATACGTTTTTGACTACTAAAATATGATTTTCATCGCTGCGGGGGGCAGAAGATGATTACCTATTAAGCTAAGATTTTGCAGAGGCTATTTTCTCATGCATGTGCAAGTTTTTGTCTCTATTAGAATATGGAAATCGAAAAAAATGTAAAATCGATCCACCCTACCCTATAGTCTTGCATTGCCTGGATGTATCTGTGGAGTGGTTTAGTGTTGTTATGAATTCTCTAAATATGTTTTTGTTTTTTCTTTGAGTTAGTTTTTTATTTCTGTGCTGAGCTGTTGTATCTGCCGTTTTATGGCTTCTGTGTGTGGTGATTGTGTGTTATGTTTGAGGTTGTTACGTTGCCTTATGAGGTGGGCTATTTCTCTAGTGTAATTTGGGTTGTATTTCCTTCATGACTGATGACTTGGGGTCATGATGACTCAAGTCATGTGTGATTTTACATTGACAGAATGGGAGCCCTGCACACTGCAGTGACCACAACATGATTCTGGGAATGTAAAATCATACACAACTTGAGTTGTTAGTCATGAATCGCAAGATGATCCTGTATGCAGCTGGCCTTAAAATTCTGAAACTGTCTCTTTCAAAGGCTTTAAAATAGTGGCCAGTTTAGTGGTATGTTAACCACTGTGGAAGAAATGTGCAACTCAATAAGAGGCTTATATGCATAACAAAATTCTTGGATTCAAGGTACAAAAACAAATTTATGGAAATAGATCAAGAAACAGTTACAGACTGGATTATTGATGAAGTAGAAAATCTGTAAAATATTCAAAACATAAGTAGTTCCAAGTCAAATAATTCAATAGAAGATGGAAATAATAAAGAAAATTATGAGGTTAGATTTGAAAATATGAGTGAGTATTGCGAGGAAATACTGCATTCAACTATGGAAGCTCAGTTCAACCTACAAAAGAGCTGAGGACACAGTAGAGAGATTACAGAAATGGGTGAAAAGGAGAAAAGCCAGAAAGTACAGTATATACAACCATTCACACAAGTGTCCTGGTGGACATGCACGGTGACATTTCCAGCCTTCTCAAAATTTATTTCAGAAAAAGTAAAGAATGGTGTGGATATAATCTAAAGGTCATAAATTAATTTACATGTCCCAAAACTTTCACAGAAAGATTAACTTAAAACTATAATTCAGTCAACAAGTATAAGCTGTGTGTTGACTAAAAAAATAAATTGTCACTTCAAAAGGGAAGAACAGGACTAAAGTTGGAACTACTAAAAGAGAAAACATTAACATTCACTTACCTCAGTTTTTGTTTCATTAAGGTCAAATGCTATTGGTTCTTCCTCTATGGAAATATCTTCAACAGATTCCTCTTTGATCTTACAACCCTGAAATTAGGAGCTTTCTTTAATCACTTCCATAACAACTCTAAAATTAGGAGCTAGTTTTTAATCAGTTTCCATAACTATCTTGATCAGTAACAGGAATTTATTTCAAAAGGGAAAACCACATCACTTTCATTCTTAGAAAAAAGAAAGATGTCAAAATTTTCACTTTCAAAATAGTTAATCAACTATTTTTCTTGATTTAAAAAACTTAAATTGCTTCATTTAAATTTTTTTTAAATTCCTAAATACTAAAGAAAGCAAGGAGATAGTAGAGTACCGTACGCAATTTGGTACAAAAAGAAAATTTAGTATACAAATTTTTTGCATTTCTTTAAATAACTTCACTGGACACACTTGCTCTTCTGATTACATCTTTAGGAAGGGTTCTATCAATATTCAATTCATCATCACTCATTTTCAGTCTTTTAAGCTTAAAACATGTTAAAATTTAGAATGTTCAATTTTTTCGAAGAATTTTTCTTTTAGCAGGTTTTGCTCTTTTATCTTCAAAATTTTAATTTTTCTGGAAATCAGTTTTGTCTAAATATTTAGCTCTTTTGGACATCAAATTTTGCATCTCTGAAATAAATTGTCAATTAGAAATCCTCCAAAGTGGGCAAGTCAACCAGAAGCCGAAAAAATTTCATGTCCCAAACCAGATTCACAAAATAGGCCTATCCATTTAAAATTAATAGACTTTAAAGTATCCAAAGAATCTTAAAATTGATTATACATTAAAGAACAATTCACTTTTGAGAAAACAAAAAATAGTGCAGATATAATCTAAATATCATATAAATGAACAATTTATATCTCCCAAAACTTATATACAGAAAGGCTCAACTGAAAATTACAACTGAAACAAACGTTATGTGTAGGCTAAAATAATAAATAAATTGTCATATTTCAAAGGAGAACAGGACTAATGTTGGGCCTACTAAAGAAGAAAGCACAAATATTCATTTACCTCAGTTTTTGTTTCATTGAGGTTGAATTCTGTTGGTTCTTCTTTTATGAAAATATCTTCCATGAATTCATCTTTGATTTGACAACCCTGAAATTAGGAGTTACTCTTTAATCAGTTCATAATCATCTTTATCAGTAATAATAATCATTTATTTCACTGTATAGAAGTAATTCTTTTGTAGTGATGCAAGTTTAAATATAAACAACTGAAATAAAAGGAGAAAAAAGCTGTTTGATGATATATTTCACCTTAATCTTTCATTTGCTACTTAGAGAAAATATGCTCTTGAAGATTAAAATGGAAGGTAAATTCACTGTCAGTTTAACGCTTCAGTCAATTAAAGATTAAACAGTAAAAAGAATAAAATTAACCAGTGACAAAATTTAGTTATAAACTTTAATAATAAAGGTAGCTAATGAATGTTTCTTGATCCACAGCAGAGGTGGTTTTTTTAATAACAAAATAACCACTCTGTTTATTCCTTACCTGCCATTCATGACTGGAGTCTTTAGGACTACATAAATTTCCTTCACATCTACCTTGTTCACAAAACATTGGTTTGTTTTACTTCAACTTCTGTTTTAATACTAATTTCCTCTCCTTCCTCCAAACAAAGTTCTCTTTCATTTTTGTCCATTTTCAAAATGAATGACACAAATGAGAAGTTTAGAAGAAAATTTTTAAAGTGTTTACAAAGAATTTTCTTTGGATTTTCCTTATTTCAAGGCATGAAATATTGCGCTGAAAATATCAATGAAAGCATATGGTCAATGAAGGGATCTCTTAGTACAAATATTTATGGTACTCCATGTATAGATTCATGCTTCACTTCTTCAGCGAGATGCATGAATTTGTTGCAGGGTCATATAGATCCATTCTTTAAATAGTTAAGGTACTGCACTTGTATTATGTTATTGGTACTATAAATACATTGGGAACAAAACCCTCCCCCTGAACACCTGACTGCCAAGAAGGTAGTCTAATGAATCATAAATACTATCAAAGTTACTTTAAACCTAAATAAAAAAAATACCTAAATTGTACCACATATATAGGGTGGAGTGAAAAATCAAAAGTGCCAGGATCAGAATTGAGGGGTCTAGATAGTTGTCTTTTGTCAAGGATTAAACTTTAAAACTAATTATGGGTGGTTGCATACAAAACTGTGACTGCTATTGGCCAATTTATACAAATTGTATGTGACCAAAATTTGAACCCAGTGACCTATCTTGGGTTCTGGACATGATAGAGAGAATTTAAAAACTGTTTATGATGTATTTTTTACCTCTGAAGCATATTAAATCATTTACAGAGAGTTGCAGGGTCAATAATGCATCAAAAAATCCATATTTCATAATTTTTGCTCAAAAAATGCAATTTATTTGGCCCTTTTTCTCCAAATATTTTGTTTTTTTTTATTTAAAATTATATTTTATATATTTTTTTCAGGTTTAATTTATAGAATTGATAAATACATGTATTTTGATAACCTTATTGCCAAAAAATACTGCATAGTAGGATGTTGACAGTTAAAATTCTTGATAGAGGTCACAAATTTTCAAGCACAGACTCATTCCCCAATGGAAAGCTTCCTCTTGGTAAAGATGTTATCCAACATGTAATGGCAGAAGAGAACTGGACAACCAGACAAGCAGCTGATACAGTTGCACTAAGTCTGATTGAACACTGGATTTGGTGCAATGTCTATCCAATTTCATGCCCCAGTGTCACCAGCAAGATTCAGGATCTAGTGAAAGAATTTTTGAGGTAAAACTCAAATTTTCAGTCCCTTATAAAAAGATTTAAAATATGTCATACTTTTGTAAATTTTGTAGTTACATTTATTAGTTTGTGACAGTAATTTTATTAACATAATCATGTGATTCCATGATTTGTAAATCATAAGAATGATCGGTAATAAATTCTGTTTTGACTAGAACTTAAATTTGGGTTTATAATTTAAATTTGCATTCACAATATTAAAAGTTTTGGTAATTTTGTAGGTTTGATAGATATCCAAAAAAGAAATGTGGTAACAAGTTCTGGAGTGATCTTTCTTCCTTCATTGAAAAAACTTCCAAGTTGTTTGACATCTTCTGCGAGGACTCAAATTGGAGAAGAGATTTGGAACATTTGTATCAACTCGAAACAACAGAAGAAGACTATACTTTCTATGAGGACCAGAAAACAACTAGAATAGGATGATCTGTTAGTTTTAAGGAAAGCCTTACATCGGCAGACATCAGATACAAAATGAAAGGAGTACAGCAGGAGAAAGCAAAAGAAAAGAATCAGTGAGTTTGATCTATATAAATTAAAAAACTTTTGATTAATGGCCACCAAGAATCTGGGTTTCTTGAAATGATTGTGCTACAAATTATAAACTTTTATTTTTGCATCTTTGGTAAACTATCTTGTATCATAATCATATTGTATTGTATTGTATTTTATTATCCCCAGGGAAGAGCTCATCAAGCTCAGCAGCAATACATGACAGTGATCTCGACAGTCTCTCAAGTCAGGGCAGCCTAGAATCACATCTCAAAGAAAGCCTTCCAAAGTTCTGATCATACTTGCAGAGTTTTGTATCTTGGTCTATTTTCCAAGTTGCTTACAGATCAAGAAGGGGTATCGATATGCAGATGAAGCCAGGGAGATAGTCCTAAAAACCCCATACCAAAATGCATATTATGCTCACTATGAGAATGTGTTAATTGCAATGCTTGCTGATTCAGACCCACAAATCCACAACATCCCAGTTAACAAGGTACTTTCAGTCAGAGGGAATGAATCAGTTGAAACAGTGATAGACAATGACTTCGAAGGTGGTGACCTGATAATTGATTCAGATGAGGATATGGAAATCACAGAGTTACATTCTGACTTGAGTGTTGTGAGAGATAGTAGTGTCAGGAGATTGATGGTGCCTAAAATCGATAACGAAACTCGAAGGTATCTCAAAATGATAAACTTAAATTCACCCGACATTCATGAGCTCCCTATCGTAGAATCTCTAACTAATGAAAAACTCATAAACATAAGCTGTTTAGATGATTATTTTTTACTACTTTGTTTAATGAGTGATATTTTAGATTAATCTTAAGTTGATTTTTAATTTTTTCAGTAAAAAATTGTACATATTTACCACAAACTGTATATATAGAAAAAGGCAAAAGTAATATAAATATGGATTTTTTTTATGCATTAGTGAGCCTGTAGCCCTCTGCACATGTTTTAATCTGCTTCAGAGGTAAAAAATACATCATAAACAGTTTTTAAATTGTCTTTCTATTCATGTTCAGAACCTGAGATAGGTCACTGGGTTCAAATTTTGGTCACACGCACATACAATTTGTATAAATTGGCCAGCAGCAGTTACAGTTTTGTATGCAACTACCCAAAATTCATTTTAAAGTTAAATCCTGGACAAAAGACAACTATCTCTGGACAAAAGACAACTATCTAGACCCCCTCAATTTTGATATAACAACAGGTTTAAAGGAAGTTATTGTAACCTGTAACCTCTGCTCTAACACTAAAATCAGTCAATCACATTAACATTTAAATAAAAGTCTACAGAGTGTAATCAGATTCAGTTGGTACGCTACGACTACTACTACTACTACTGTGCTTATTACATTTGAGAAACATATGCTCCTCAAGGTGACTAGTGAGCATTGTTACCAGAATTTAACTAAAATTCAGATTAAATCAATAACTGTCATTGATTACAGCATTTTCTAATGTTGATTATGATTATGGCATTTCAAAATAGTTGATCACATTATGGCATTTCAAAATAGTTGATCACATTATGGCATTTCAAAATAGTTGATCACATTATGGCATTTCAAAATAGTTGATCACATTATGGCATTTCAAAATAGTTGATCACATTATGGCATTTCAAAATAGTTGATCACATTATGGCATTTCAAAATAGTTGATCACATTATGGCATTTCAAAATAGTTGATCACATTATGGCATTTCAAAATAGTTGATCACATTATGGCATTTCAAAATAGTTGATCACATTATGGCATTTCAAAATAGTTGATCACATTATGGCATTTCAAAATAGTTGATCACATTATGGCATTTCAAAATAGTTGATCACATTATGGCATTTCAAAATAGTTGATCACATTATGGCATTTCAAAATAGTTGATCACATTATGGCATTTCAAAATAGTTGATCACATTATGGCATTTCAAAATAGTTGATCACATTATGGCATTTCAAAATAGTTGATCACATTATGGCATTTCAAAATAGTTGATCACATTATGGCATTTCAAAATAGTTGATCACATTATGGCATTTCAAAATAGTTGATCACATTATGGCATTTCAAAATAGTTGATCACATTATGGCATTTCAAAATAGTTGATCACATTATGGCATTTCAAAATAGTTGATCACATTATGGCATTTCAAAATAGTTGATCACATTATGGCATTTCAAAATAGTTGATCACATTATGGCATTTCAAAATAGTTGATCACATTATGGCATTTCAAAATAGTTGATCACATTATGGCATTTCAAAATAGTTGATCACATTATGGCATTTCAAAATAGTTGATCACATTATGGCATTTCAAAATAGTTGATCACATTATGGCATTTCAAAATAGTTGATCACATTATGGCATTTCAAAATAGTTGATCACATTATGGCATTTCAAAATAGTTGATCACATTATGGCATTTCAAAATAGTTGATCACATTATGGCATTTCAAAATAGTTGATCACATTATGGCATTTCAAAATAGTTGATCACATTATGGCATTTCAAAATAGTTGATCACATTATGGCATTTCAAAATAGTTGATCACATTATGGCATTTCAAAATAGTTGATCACATTATGGCATTTCAAAATAGTTGATCACATTATGGCATTTCAAAATAGTTGATCACATTATGGCATTTCAAAATAGTTGATCACATTATGGCATTTCAAAATAGTTGATCACATTATGGCATTTCAAAATAGTTGATCACATTATGGCATTTCAAAATAGTTGATCACATTATGGCATTTCAAAATAGTTGATCACATTATGGCATTTCAAAATAGTTGATCACATTATGGCATTTCAAAATAGTTGATCACATTATGGCATTTCAAAATAGTTGATCACATTATGGCATTTCAAAATAGTTGATCACATTATGATTATGGCATTTCAAAATAGTTGATCACATTATGATTATGGCATTTCAAAATAGTTGATCACATTATGATTATGGCATTTCAAAATAGTTGATCACATTATGATTGGCATTTCAAAATAGTTGATCACATTATGATTATGGCATTTCAAAATAGTTGATCACATTATGATTATGGCATTTCAAAATAGTTGATCACATTATGATTATGGCATTTCAAAATAGTTGATCACATTATGATTATGGCATTTCAAAATAGTTGATCACATTATGATTATGGCATTTCAAAATAGTTGATCACATTATGATTATGGCATTTCAAAATAGTTGATCACATTATGATCATGGCATTTCAAAATAGTTGATCACATTATGATTATGGCATTTCAAAATAGATGATCACATTATGATTATGGCATTTCAAAATAGATGATCACATTATGATTATGGCATTTCAAAATAGTTGATCACATTATGATTATGGCATTTCAAAATAGTTGATCACATTATGATTATGGCATTTCAAAATAGTTGATCACATTATGATTATGGCATTTCAAAATAGTTGATCACATTATGATTATGGCATTTCAAAATAGTTGATCACATTATGATTATGGCATTTCAAAATAGTTGATCACATTATGATTATGGCATTTCAAAATAGTTGATCACATACATGATTATGGCATTTCAAAATAGTTGATCACATTATGATTATGGCATTTCAAAATAGTTGATTACATTATGATTATAGTATAATCATGTGATTATAATCATAACCAACCCCATGTCTGAATAGAATTATATTACCGTACATTAAATTTGGAAAACATGAAGCCACTGGGGCCTATTTAGATTATCCAAGTCATGAGCTATATTTTATAATAATAAAATCTTGCAAAGTGTCAATCTTAAGTCAGCTAATTAACATACAACTATTTACTACTACCAAAGCAGCCTACATAACTTAAGCCAAGAATATATAGTATTTACAATCTACAAACTATTTTGGTAATTATTCGTTTTTACACCCAGTCTATTTTTATTATGAAAACAAACTTTTCTGGTCAATTTTGAGGTTTTGCACGAATCTGCCATCTGTTTCCTGTGCAAATGCGTAATTTTCGAGATATTGTCATCTCAAAAAGTACGCATTTGCACAGGAAACGGATGGCAGTTTCGTACAAAACACCTCCAAATTAACTAGAAAAGTTTGCTCTCATCATTTTCATTTAAACTAACGAAAAAACCAGGCCTGCCTTCCGTTAACCAAAAACCGGGCCGGCCTTCCATTAACCAAAAACTGGGCCAGCCTTCCATTAACCAAAAACTGGGCCGGCCTTCCATTAACCAAAAACTGGGCCGGCCTTCCATTAACCAAAAACTGGGCTGGCATTCCGTTAACCAAAAACCAGGCCTGCATTCCATTAACCAAAAACCAGGCCTGCATTCCATTAACCAAAAACCAGGCCTGCATTCCATTAACCAAAAACCGGGCCTGCATTCCATTAACCAAAAACTGGGCCTGCATTCCATTAACCAAAAACTGGGCCTGCATTCCATTAACCAAAAACCAGGCCTGCATTCCGTTAACCAAAAACTGGGCCTGCATTCCGTTAACCAAAAACTGGGCCTGCATTCCATTAACCAAAAACTGGGCCTGCATTCCGTTAACCAAAAACCAGGCCTGCATTCCGTTAACCAAAAACCAGGCCTGCATTCCATTAACCAAAAAGTGGGCCTGCATTCCGTTAACCAAAAACCGGGCCTGCATTCAATTAACCTAACAGGTTAATATTGGTTATTTCACCTAAATATCTTCTGATCTTTTCGTATTAGGCACTCACTGTCACATTTCGAGCAAATTAAGGATGAGAGAATAACGCCATAATTGATAAAAACATCCAATCCTTTGTTTTCATCTAGGGCACATAACGAATCAAGTTCTCAAAGTCAAAATCAAACAAATGGCACATCATAATTCTATCACAACCACCACTAAACTGAATCCAATTAGAAAAAAAAAAAGGGCCAGAACAAAGCCCAACCAACTAATTAAGTCGCAGAGTAATGAAAAAATAGCCCACTCAGGAAAAATATTTTATGAAAAAAAGTACATTATAGCCAAAATAGGAAATACATTTTATTAAAAAAAGTACATTTGAACAAATTTGCACAACATAAGATATATATTTTCTTAGTCAGTTTTGAATGGCAATTCAATATATTATACTGTTTTAACTGCGTGTGAGTGGGTTAAAAGATGAATATTAACCACTATTTTTATTCATGAAAGTGTTCAAATTTTTGGCTATTATGCAGCAAATGGGCATCGCAGCTTTATAAACATACACTACCCTTTTTTACTTTAGAAATATACTGTATGTACATCACACTACAATTAATTATATACTGGGGAAATATCATTTTATGGTGAAGTTTAAAGAAATTATGTTAGAAAAAATTCAAATTTGCTGCTACCATACCACTGCCATGATCAACATGGCAGACATCAACCAATCACCAAGTGACAAGTGCTCTTGTGATGTCATCCAGCCAATTAAATATAAACCTGGCTCTATACCAGGTTTAAAATCGCGCCATTTCTCAGTCTAGATTTCAACATGGTTATCTTATGTTGCTTTAATTGGTGATAATTATTTTTTTCTGCATTATTTGGTGATAATTCTTGGTTATTTTCTGCTACTTTTTTGTGCTTTGTGCAGTGGTACTTGTTTATTCAAAACACCTTAAAACTGATGTTTTTTCATAATTCCACAACTATTGACAATATCTACTACACAAACCATAAAAAACATTCAGAAAAAACAAAAAATATCACCAAACTCAGCGACACTCCTTAGCTGCATAATTACCAAATTTTTCTTAAAATTAACTAATGAGCTACTATTTACCACATCATATGGTAAGTCATTCCAAAAATCTACTTCTCTATGACTGAAAAAGTATTTTCATGGATCAAGTCTTCAAGTCTGTTTTCTAATTTTCTTATTATGCCCTTGATTCCATCAGCCTCTAATGAGGAAAAGTTACTTACATCTAAACTGTCCAAACCTGAAAACATTTTGAACATCTGTATCATATCTCCCCTCATACAATGAGAGCAAACTTTTTTTGGTTAATTTTGAGGTGCTTCGTACGAAATGGCCATCCATTTCCTGTGCAAATGCATAGTTTTCAAGATGACAATATCTCAAAAACTACGCATCTGCACAGGGAACAGATGGCAGATTCGTGCAAAACACGCTCAAAATTGACCAGAAAAGTTTCTCATCAAAAAAACAGACTGGGTGTAAAAATGAATAATTACCCAATCTTCTTAGGTTAGGAATGAACCTGGTTGCCCTATATTGCACACCTTCAAGCATATCATATCAATATCATGTCTGAGGTGAGAGGACCAAGCTTGAATGCAGTATTCTAATGTGAGGGGACCAGGCTCAAATGCAGTATTCTAATGTGAGGGGACCAGGCTCAAATGCAGTATTCTAAGTGAGGCTTAACATAAGAATTATTTAATTTACAAATGACTTCCTTACTCTTGTAACTAACATTCCTCTTAATAATACCTAGCATTTTATTGATTTATTTCTAGACTCGAAGAACTACTTAGAAAACTTTTACATCAGTACTAACTATAATGTCAAGATCTTTTTCCTGTCTAACATCCTCTAATCAGTTTCTTTGCATCTCATAACTAAAGTTTTCATTATTTCTACCAAAATATATGACAACATTTTTGAACACCGAATTCCATCTGCCATTTACTAGCCACAGGCTTTTATTTTATACAGAAATCTCCTGTGGAACCTTGTCAAATGTCTTACTAAAATCCAAATAAATACAGTACCTAACATGATAATAAAAACCTACTCTAATAGACAGTTTCCACAACAGTTTGGTTAATATGAGTTTTATCGCACTCAGAATATCAAAAGCAAATATAATTATAAAATATTAAAGCATAATTTTTTCATCATTTTCATATAAGTCACTATGCTCGCAGATGCGTACTTAACAAATTATGTACATTTGAATATTATGACATTTTTGCATTTTTTTTTCCCGCCCTTCCAATATTTTGATTGGTGACGTCATGAGAACATGATATATGAGCTAGATTTTTTAAGTTCTTAGGCCTTTTAAGTTGCTAGTCTACTTCTGTTAGTTTTTGATAGATGTTTGTGGCGATGACATGTGAACAGTGCGAATATTATTTTGAGGATTTAATATACTCTAGGCTAGGTTAGCCAGGGTTATGCTAGGTTAGCCAGGGTTAGGCTAGGTTAGCCAGGGTTAGGCTAGGTTAGCCAGGGTTAGGCTAGGTTAGCCAGGGTTAGGCTAGGTTAGCCAGGGTTAGGCTAGGTTAGGTTAATTAATACCAAAATACATTTTCCTAGTAATATTTGATGTGTTTTGCTTAGATTTTGACTTCCATTTCCCTTGAAAATGAGCCAAACTTCAAAGTACTATAACTTTGTTGGATCTCATTTCCGACGGAAATGGAGGTCATATTTGAACAAATCACATCAAATACTACTAGAAAAATGTATTTTGGTGTGTAAAATGACTGTTACTTAAAACACATAATTACCAACAGTTTTTCTGTAGCCACCCGAAGAGGATGCCAGTGGGCATCGAAACTGTTGTGGAAATAAACTCTGTCTATTAGAGTAGGTTTTTATTATCATATTATCAAGACATTCAAACATGGCCCTTTTTACTTCCTCTGGCAATGTGAGACCATCATCCTTTTTCGGAGCTTTACTCTCCCTCTTCTCTCCATAGAAATGTCCATTTCCTCACACTTTGTAATTGCATAATGAATGGCCCTCTCCACAATGCATTTACCGGGCATTATAACATCACGACGATGCATTTATAAACACTTAAACATCACTATTGATACCACATTGTCAAAAATTACTGGACGCTGGTATAAGTACCATGATATTGTTATAAACACCAGCACTTTATGCTTTATCATAATTATTTAATGGAAACATACCTCATGTATGTGGAGTCACAGTGTCAAGTAAACAAGACTTGGAATGTCAGTTGCAGGCAGCTGGCAGCTGGCTATGCTCAACAAACTGATGACTAAAACATCAACAAACGTTCGCCTTTTGATGTAATTTTTATCAAATATTTAATTTTTCGTTTGTAAACTTTGTATTGCCAATAAAAATAAAAATTTATTTTATAGTGGAAATTAACATTAAGCTGTTGTAATGTTGTAATAGTTTGAAATTTTTAAATTTTTTTTTCTTACTTTGGCAAATTTTTCATTTGGTTTGAAAACTTGTACTGGTATTTCAACTCTCCCGATGGCACCCCCCTCCTGGCTGTCACCCGGGGCAGACCCCCCCCCCTCACACCCCACCTAGTGTGGTGTGTGTGTGTATATATATATATATATATATATATATATATGCAAAGGTGGGCAGGACCGAGTTCCAAAAGGACCGAACTCCAGGAACTCGGTCCTTTTTAAGGACCGTGATTAAGGACCGTGAGCGGGAAAGTCGGTCCTTTTCTCAGTGAGGACCGAAATGAGGAGCGACGGTCCATTTTCAAGCAATTCCGGACGGTCTTTTTTAGTGATTTTAATGTGTTTAGTGATTATTTGAAGTTCTAAAGAAGATGGATTGTTTCCTCCAGAAGACTCAGAAAGAGACTGAGACTGAACTGAAACTTGTTTCAACACCTGGAGGAGACGAAGAATCTACTGATGTTAGTGCTTCAACTTCAAGTCAAGCAATTGGAGCTCCTAGCGGAAGAACTGAACCCGGCAATCCCTGGCCGTACCTGGACAAATACTTTGAATACCTGGGCCCCAAGGGTGAGCAGAACCTGGAGTACAAGTGCTTGCTGTGCCTGCCGAACAAGAACATCCTCTCGACAAGCAACAAGAGCCAAAACAACCTCAAGCGACATGTCTCCAGGCGCCACCCTCACGTCCAGAACCAGTTCGACCAGTGCATCAAGGACGGGGTGGAGCTCCAGAAAAAGAAGAAGCGGCGAGGAGACCTCATGAGCGCGACCCGACGACAAGAGGCAGAGGACCATGGTTCAGCCGACTATACGGGAGGCCATGGCTGGACCGTCCAGAGTCACCAAGGCTCTCTTTGAAGAGAAGGTCAGTAAATTCAATTAAAAATCTTACAACTTTGTGTAGAAGTATTTATAATCATTAAATTACACTCAAATGTCAGTCAGTTATGATGAAACGTAACAAATTTTTATTTCTTTTTAATTAGTTGATCACCTTATGTTGCCTCTCGACGTCGTCGACTCCGATTCGTGGAAGGACTTTGTTAGCACCTGTGTCCCTGGCCAACACTCCATGTCTAGGAGGACGCTTACCAGGCGTATTGAAGACAGGTATTTTTTGTTTGGCTATTTAAATTCATTCTTCAAGCCGAAAAGGTCAGGGCTCAGTGACAGCCATTTTGATATATATATATATATATACCTTACCTTATGAACCTTATGTTGTTTCGTGTGTTGGTCTCTCTTCACACGGAGGTACTGTCCTGAGCCAGGCATCCAGTCTTTTCTTGAAGACTTCAACTTTGAACCCCGTTACGTTTCTGAGGTCCTTAGGAAGCTGGTTGAAAAGTCTTGGCCCCCTGACAACCAAGCTATTTTCCTTCAGGGTTGAGGAGGTCCCTTGTCGTGCTTTTAATTTGGGAACACTACACATTCTGCCTTTCCTATTTTCCACTGTTGTTTGAATGGTAATTGGGTTTAGTTTTAGGTTTGGTACCAGTTTTTCGATCATTTTCCATATGTAGATTATGATGTACCTCTCTCTTTTTCTTTCCAGTGAGTACAGATTTAGTTTACGTAGTCTTTCCCAGTAGTTGAGTTCTTTGCAGCCATCAATCTTGGCTGTGAAATGCCTTTGCGTTTCTTCTAGTTTATTAGTTTCTTCCTTTTTATATGGGGACGTCAAAACTGAGCAGTATTCAAGTTTTGGTATAATCAGTGTTTTTAGCAGGGGAATCATTACTGTTCTGTCCCTTCTCTTGAACGTTCTTAGAACCTGTCCGGCGACTCTTTTTGCTTTATTTATCGCTATCTGATTTTGTGTTTCGAATTTCGCATCATCTGCCATTATTATCCCGAGATCAATCGCTTTCATGCTTCTCTGAATTTCCTGTCTATCTGGAGCATAATATGCAGTCTGTTTAAGTTCTTCTTTTCTACCATATCTCAAGAGTTGAAATTTCTCGGCGTTGAATGACATGTTGTTGTGTTCTGACCATTTGTATATTTTGTTCGTGTCCCTCTGCAAGGCCTCCACGTCATGTACATCGCTGATTTTTCTGCTGATCTTTGTATCGTCTGCAAAGGATGTTACTATACTATTGCTGTTTACTCCGCTGTCTATGTCTGTTAGCATGATAATGAACAGGAGTGGGGCCAGTACTGTCCCTTGTGGTACTGAGCTGCGTACTTCCGATTCTGATGATGATATACCTTGAATTTTGACGACCTGCAGACGATCACTAAGGAAGTTGTAGATCCATTTTCCCACTTTGCCTGTTATTCCCATGTCTTTAATTTTATGTCCTATTATACCATGGTCACATTTATCGAAAGCTTTAGCAAAATCTGTGTATATAACATCGTAGTTGTCATTGCCTTCCAATGCATCTAGGATATTGTTGTAGTGTTCTATTAGTTGTGATAGGCATGATCTACCTGACCGGAATCCATGCTGATTTTCGTTGAATTTTTCCTGTGTCTCCAGGAAATCATAAATTTTCTCTCTAACTATTCTTTTAAATACTTTGGTGAGGTGGGACGTCAATGACACTGGTCTATAGTTCTTTGCTTGAGATCTGTCCCCTCCTTTATATATAGGGACAATGTTTGCTCTTTTCAAGATGCTCGGTATTTCCCCAGTGTCTAGGGATCTTCTCCATATCCAGTATAAAGGTGTAGCTATTTCATTTTTACAGTTTTTAATCAATAATGCGTTCCAATTGTCCGGACCTGCAGCTGAGTGTAGTTTCATTTGTTCTATAGTTCTCGCTACATCTTCTGGTGTAAACTCAAAGTCTGTTATATACTCTCCTTGCAATTCCTCTTCAAAGAATGCATTTATGTCAGGTATCGCTTTGTCACTTTTTGGGGTACTGAAAACTGATTCATATTAAGCTCTCAATGTATCAGATATTTCTTTTGGATCGTCGGTTAGTTCATTATTTCCCGTCCTTAAGGGCCCAATAGCGGCGCGCGTTTTTGTTTTCCTTTTTGCATAGCTATAGAAGTATTTTGGATTTTCCTTTATTGCTTCTACCGCCTTTTCCTCTTCCCTCTCTGTATGGTCCTTAATCAGGGCTTGTATTTCCCTATCGATACCCTCCAGTTTTTCTTTTATTATTTTCCTGCCATTATCTCCGCAGTTTCCTAACTTCGCCTCCACTCTCTTTCTTTTGCGGAATAGTCTTCTCTTTTTCCTTTCTAGCCAGCTCCTCTTTCCTTTTGGCTGTGATTTCGGAGCATATTTTTCTAAAATTCTCAGCGTTTTTTCCTCGAAAGTTGTTAGCATTTCTTCCGTTGTTTTATTCTCGAAAATTGTTCTCCATTCTATTTGGGCCATATTTGGGCCATTTTGGGCCATATATATATATATATATATATATATATATATATATATATATATATATATATAGCGTGTCCCAAAGAAATGTATACCCACTTTGTTCGATAATACCAGCTATGAGGATAATAAATATATTACTTTTTATATGTTGTTTAATAAAGAATGTTCTCCTGAATCTAAATATGTAATTATGTTTATAAAAATTGAAAAACAAAAAAGTTACAGATGTTTAAATTATAATTATTATTTTCGAGACTTCATGTGCGATATTTTCTAATATTTTTGCATGTATACGAGATAAGTTTGAAACCGACGGCACTGTGCAAAACTTACAAAAACAACGTTCTGGAAGACGTCGAACATCTTAGATAAAGTGTCATTTAACCATGGAATTTGTAAATTTTTTGAATTAACTAATAACTACAACATTTATGCTTCAATATCAACACTAAACATAAGTATCTCAAAAGAGTCGGTTAAAATATTAGAAAATATCGCACATGAAGTCTCGAAAATAATAATTATAATTTAAACATCTGTAACGTTTTTGTTCTTCAATTTTTAATAAAAATAATTACATATTTAGATTCAGGAGAAAATTCTTTATTAAAAAACATATAAAAAGTAATATATTTATTATCCTCATAGCTGGTATTATCGAACAAAGTGGGTATACATTTCTTTGGGACACGCTGTGTATATATACATATATATATATATATATACATGTACTTTATTATTTTGTGTTTATCTTGTGTTAACACTATCCTGTATTAATTGATGTTTGTCTATTTACAGATATGTGTTGTCATGTTGTATGTTAAATAAAGCTGCCTGGGTTGATTCGTGACTGTGTTCACCTCTAATCCTGTACCTAGCAACTCACTTAGTATGCCACTGCTCATTCGATAAGTCATCTACCCCTGACGCAGAACCAGTCTCTAACTCTTTAATTAACCTCTTTATTTCAGAAAATGATATCAAAGTATTTTCCCTTGTCCCTCCCACAATCGTTTCGCTGCAATCTATCTTAAGATTATTCCTACTCACACTGTTAAGAATGTTAGAATAGTGGTTTTTCCACAGCTTTGCACTGCACTATCCCATTTCCAGAATATTAATTACTATTGATGCACCAATGGCAAATTTAAGCCGATGCTGATTATTTAATAAACAAAAACTTAAAATTTTTGAAGATTTCTTGTTATGTTGGTATCAAATTATTAATTTTATATATATCCCTCTCTAGCCAGCTTACCATCTGCAGTGCCTAGTGTACAGTAGATTAATAAATTAGTTATTATAATGTAATAATAACATCATAATAGCTGAAACCTGATTTTGAGTCTGAATTTTTCGTTTTAACTTGAATTTTGTTTCAAAACTTTGAATAAAAAAATAGAGGAACAGGGAACACCTAATAGGCCTACTGAAGTTCTGATTAATTAAGTTATTTGCCCATTTTACTCAAAGAAAATCATTTTTACATAAAACCTTCATTACAACTAATTTATGACAGCTTTGTTTCATTTTCTCATGTTTCACCTTTTCATAGAGAAAGGTGAAAATAATCATTTTATGTATGGTGCAATAATACAGTAGGTACCCCCTAGCTATCTTTCAAAAAATGTCGTGAATATATACACAAATCTAACAAGTGTGTTTATTACACCATATTTTTAACTTTTTTATTTTTTTTATAATGGCCTCCTCATCACCTCTTATAGCCATCCGATCCTCCCACATTAAATTATTTATTTTTAAAAATCAAACAAAAGAGAATACAATTCAGATCCATAACTAAACTTTGCAAGTCTTTACAGTTAATTAAACAAATTATGGCTTCAGAGAAGCATACGTATAAAATTCTAGTCATAACTCATAATGCTCAGTACACTAAATGAATCTTTGCAAAAAAAAGACACCCTATTTGCAAAAAAAAACAAAAAGAAATGAAAAGCTCAATTAGTTTTTAAACATAAACTCGTATTTCCTTTTTGTTTCCTTAAAATACTGTTCCTCATCTCAAGTCCTTTCAATATTTAAAATTTAGTAATGGTAAATTATGATGCAAAAACATCTTCCTTCTTTTTGAGTTGCTCTTCATAATTTGCAATGCCCTTATCACTCAGCCTTATATTTTGTTTTGATATGTTGTAACATATTTGTGGTTGTGAAAGTTTTCCTTGATTTTCCCTTCGTTCCTCTGGATAATTTTTGGCTACATTCACCACAAATAGCAAATGAGCCATCTTCACGACTGACAGTAAAATGCTTCCACACCCAACTCACAGATTTTGTTGGAATTGAACCGGTGGAGCTTGCACCAGCCATTATCACTTTTAAGCTTTTTAATTATAGTTACCTGACCAAATTTATATTACTAAATATTAAATATCAATTATTATTATTTGCTTATTTTATTGTTAATTAAAAAGTTATTGATTACACTGCCCAACAAAAAAAAATATTTTTTGCTGGTGATTTAATTCTAAGACCTGTTTCTGGATAATATTGATGTGCTGATTTAAAAAATCACCTTAGATTTTGTCCATCACATCAGGTTTTCGTGCAATGCAATATGCCTATTTTGGGTGATCCATGAAGGGCGCTTATCAAAATTGATGATTTTTGAGACCTGTTAACAGCTGTTTTGCTGTTAAAATTTTATCTGTGGAATACGCAAATCTGTGCATTAAATCTAAAGGTCATGTACAACATATTAAAATCTTGGGTATCTGTGATTTCCCCAGGTGTGAGCGTGACGTCATGATCCAAAAAGTCTGAAAATTATAAAGATCTTGTAAAGGATTTACTTGTAAACTTTCAGCAGTTGGGTTGCAACATGAGCATTAAAGTTCACTATCTCAACAGTCATCTGGATAATTTCCAGAAAATCTTGGTGATGTTAGTGAAGAGCAAGGTGAAAGGTTCCACCAAGATATCAAAGTGATGGAAGAACGATACCAAGGAAGATGGGATACCCATATGATGGCTGACTACTGCTGGAGTTTGCAAAGAGATTGTCTTGACATCTCTCATTCTAGGAAGTCCTATAAGAGAAAATTTATCAGCACTGAAAAGTAAACTGAAAAGTAAGAAAACAAGAAAAAGACAATGTTAAGAAAACTGGTCCCGTGCTTGCTTTAATATGGATTCATTTTTTTCTTATTTAAACACTTTTAATCACTTTATGTGTCAATATTACCATTGTATATTAAAGTTCACTCCCTGCACAATTGTTTACTTTTCCATGCTGATTCTGAGTATGTAAAAACTTATTTTTTGAAAAGAAAAAAAATTGGGCATAACCCTGCCAAAATGTGATATCTCCAAAATATCCGTATTTGATTGCTCGAAAACCTGACGTGATAGGCAAAAACTAAGGTGATTTTTTAAATCAGCACACCAAAGTTACCTAAAAACAGGTGTTAGAATTAAATCAGCAAAATTGGTGTTGGGCAGTGTTATTGCTACTCAGTTTTCAGTATTTAATATGCACAAGAATTTAAATTGGAAGGGAATGGAATTTACAAAATTAAATAACTAATGATATTTTCCAAGCAATGAAACATTTCTCATATCTAGGTGCTCTGCAAAAACTTAAAATCAAAACAATAGTAATTAATAAAAAAATTCAGTAATCAGTATTTCATGATGCCTAAGCTATTGAACAACTATTTTATTCTTATCTAACACATTTTGGAAGCTAGCCTCTCTTACACATATGCACATTAGGATATATCTAGCAGAGTATCTAATATCTATATTCCAAAGCAAAAATATTGTTCATAAATATAATGTGTAATATTATTTATAACTTTCATGAAAAGTCTTTGGTTGAAATTTGAAAAAAGTCATATCTTTATATAATCGGCCACATCGGCCAAATTTGGCCGAAGCTGGTGCCGAAGCCGATGGCAAAAAGTTGGCCGATATAGCCGAAGCCGATGCCGATTAATTGGGGCATCACTATTAATTACCAGTACAGAAATTTTTCACTTAAACGTAGATGTGACTATGAAGCATCTCTAGTGATGAGCCTCAGTGATAAGCCCAAGCTTTTACATTCATATATAAGGCATAAGAAAGTAGGCAAACCTAGTGTAGGACCTTCGAGGTTACCATCTGGCTCATTCCATGACAAATCATGCAAGAAAAATAGAAAAAGTGCACCATACCCTCATAGATTTTGCCTAAATTTGGTTTATAGAATGGTCTATGCTAGTAAGTACTAAATTTCAAATATCAGCTCAATCGGAGTTACAGTTCAAACGTTATGCTCCCCACCTTTTTTGAGGGTGGGATGAAAACTGAAAATTTTCAAACCACCATAACTCAGTCCCTAATTGACATAGAACAGTGATTTAAAGTGTGTATGAAAGGTAATTGCACATATGACAAATTAGCATAAGTAGAAAAAATGGCTAAAATTAACAGAAAAAAGTTACATTTGAAGGGGTCCTGCTCCCCCTAAATTACAGATTTTTAAAACTTTCATTTATAAGGGGTTCCAAAAAACATTAGCCCCCCATTTGCAGCTTACATGTTTACTTATAACGAAATAGATTTTAGTGATTATAAAAATATATAAAATTCTTTATTTATTGCAGGTATTAAAATTACTCTAGCTGTTAAAGTGATAATATAATGGCTTCTCAATTACTTGGTGATTCGGAGAGGCAACGTGTGATAGATCGCATACGAGCAATAACATTTCAGGAAGCTCGAGGTTGCTGAAGCCACCTTTATAACACGTTCATGGGTTGCCAAAAAGTTGCGAAGAAGTGAGGACTTCGTCAAAAGAAATTGGAATAAAACTTTGGATGAATGTGAAATGGATACAACCAAATCTGGGCGCCCAAATTTGCCACTCTCTCAGGAAACAAAGGACATCATTGAAAGCGGTACGCGTAAGCGGAAAAACAGCTGTGCTAAACTTTCTAGAGAGATTGAAGTGTTGAGAGGAAAGATCGTTAGTGGTGAGATCATTCGACTGTACCGTCATAGGCAAGGTTTAAAGCCTTGGCATGAACTTCCAAAGCCAAGAAAAACTCAACTTAACATCGATGACAGAATGTGCCCATTATCTTGAAGATTGGGATGTGGATGATTTCATGCATTTAGCTGTCTCCGATGAATTTTTTGTTTACGTAACACGTCGGCCTAACTACCAAAATGATTGAGTTTGGGCCACAACACCAGATGAAATCGATGACAATGAACATTATCGCGAATTATTAAAAAGTCCAACCTGTGTTGGTGTGTTTGTTTTGTTCACTGCAAAGATGATCATGTGGGTGCTGAAGCCAAATGGTCAGAGTTGGGATGGACAGTATTTTCGTGATATTATTCTATCCCAGCATGTCATTCCTTTTCTAAGAAACCCAAACAATGTTATGGATGTCGATCAGGTCACACTTCTGCATGATAAGGCCCCCTGCTTTAAGGCATTAGCCACTCAACAGTTGTTGCGGAAACATGAGATAGATTCTTTGGAAATGAAGAATGGCCACGAAATTCTCCTGACCTGAACGTCTGTGAACACATTGGATCAGTTATAAAGGACAAGGTTGAATGTCTCTTGTTTCAAGAACCTGCAGCAAGTCGATTTTCGAAGGATACAATGACGCAACACATTGAAACTGTTTTAGCAAATTTGCGTAACGATCAAGATCTATTCACGTCACTTTTGGCAAGCTACCCAAAGCGAATTCAGGCTGTCTTGGAAGCCAATGGCGGGAACACCAAGTTTTAATTGTTTCTCATTAAATGCAGAATTAAATTCTCCTTTGTAAGGTATGTTTAGTTTTACTGTATCTCTAATGGTTTAGGCCATGGGGGGGGGCTAAGGTTTATTGGAGCCCCGTAAAAAAATGAGTTTCAACCTTATTCTATCAATATATGAAAAGAAATATATGTGTATTTGCATATAAAATAGGTATTTACAGATTTGAAAATGACTACTTTCACTTAAGAGACAATAATTTCTAACAAACTGTTCAACATTCTCATTGACTTCTGGTATATAGATTGGTGTACTTGTTAAAAATGTAAATACATATGTGTTAAACTAGTATTCTAAGAACTAAACATAAAACACTAGTACCTACCATAAAATATCTTCCCCCATTCGATTGTTGGGTAAATTGGTTGAACAAAAAATCCCATGTGGACATTAAAAAAGTGGCAATCCTATCCAGGATAACTATTGCATAAGTAGAGAGATCTTTGTTTTGAATGCGCAAAGCATTCACTGTGCTCTCATTTTATATATATATATATATATATTTTTTTTTTTTCAT
Organism: Bathynomus jamesi; assembly: GCA_023014485.1. Taxonomy (NCBI): domain Eukaryota; kingdom Metazoa; phylum Arthropoda; class Malacostraca; order Isopoda; family Cirolanidae; genus Bathynomus; species Bathynomus jamesi. The sequence continues at coordinate 144,470 of JAJOZX010002407.1, read as the reverse complement.
TTTGAACAGATTTACGTACATATACGCATAGTGTTTTAAATAAGTAAAAGTGTTTGATGAAAATGTCTACACATAAAAGCTATAACAAGCGCTGTTGCAACCCTTTTGAACTGCACAAAAAGCCTATTCTGCGAAACTTGAGGCCACTTCCAAAGCTTGTTGTTGAAAATAGTGACCCTAAATATAATTTCAGTGATGAATCAGAAGTTTGTATAAATTGTCTGAAATTAATTAATAAACACGCAAAACCTGAAAAATTATTCAGACTGCCAGGAACAATAACTAGTAGTACTGAAAGTACGACTACTTCACCTGACATATCCCCAGAAAAAATTCCAAGAAAATGTACTGAAATGGATAAAGATATTCAACGAGAAGATCTTAATGCAATTTTGGAGCAACTTCATGTTACCCCAGTGAAATTACGTAAGTAACTAGCTATTAATGTGTGTACAGATAATGCATTTTTATACTGTCAGCTGAAATTTAATTCAGATATAGTTGTCTTATACCTAATATATATATATGAAATTATCTAAAAAATATACTTCAGTTCAGAAATTCAGATTGTTGCCACTAGATATGTCATACCAGTGGCGTACTAAGGGGGGTGCGAGGGGAGCGGTCCGCCCAGGGTGACAGCCAGGAGGTGGGTGCCATCGGGAGAGTTGAAATACCAGTAATAATAATAATAAGAGACAATTTGTTTAGTTAATGTATTTAAAGTCATAATAGTTCATGCTTGTTATGCATGTTCATGCTTTATACCTTTTGATTTTAAAATTTTGCATAAAACATCCACTATGAAGCGAAATCGACCCAGTGGATTCCAACAAAAAAAAATGAAGAAGGCAAGAGAAGATTGGAGGATGGCAATTCATCTTCTAAAAGCAGTGAAATTGATGAAGAGGAAGGAGATGCCGGCAGAAGTCCACACCAACAGGAGGAAGACTCTGATGAAGAAGAGGAGACGGATAGATTTTCAATTTATTCTGATGTCGCTGCTTGGCCAATCCCGGTTCCAAATGACTTGAGAGTTGATCTTATTAAGGGGAAGTGAACCCTTCCAAAATAGGGATGGACCTTTACGTGCAGTTCAAAGACAAGGAGAGAAATCCAAAGGAAAGATTCGACAGCTGACCACTGCATGGTTCTATAAGGCTCTGCCAAATGGCGAGAAAGTTTTGAGAACATGGATGGTTTACTCTCCATCAAAAGAAAGTTTTTGTTTTTGCTGCAGACTGTTTGCTCTTGATGACAAAGGGATTGGAACATCCAGCTTTGTCACTGGGTTTCAAGTATGGTGGAAGCTAAACCTAAAGGTGTCTGACCATGAGGCTTCTAAGTAGCATCTCTCATGCCTGGAGGAATGGAAGACCTTGGGAGCAGGGTTGAAGCTTCAAAAAACCATTTATCAAGTTCATCAAGCAACAATGGACAAGGAGAGAAAGAAATGGAGGGATATTTTACATCGCCTCTTGGACGTAACCTTGTTTCTGACTCACCAGAATCTTCCTTTTCGGTGGTCACAAAGAGGACATGTCATCAGCAAACAAAGGAAACTTCATGGAATTGGTAGAGTTGCTGTCAAATTATGATCTAGTTTTGAAAGAACATTTTGTAAGGATTAAGCATTCTATTCCATCTGGGAGGAGAGTGGCTTCGTATTTATCTCCAAAGATTCAGAATGAGTTCATTTGCCTTTTGGGGAATTACGTCAAAGAAAAAATAGTGGCTGATATCAAAAAAGCAAAGTATTTTGAGATTCTTTTTGACAGCACTCCTGATGTGTCCCACACTGATCAGATGTGTGAAGTGATCAGATACTACGTCCATATTGAATGTGACAAAGTTGAAGTAAAGGAATCATTCTTGGGCTTCTTCCCTATTGCCGGAAAGACTGCTGCTGAGCTCACAGGGGATATCCTGAGACATCTGGAGAGAGATGCACTGGACATAAACCTGTGCTGTGGTCAAGGATATGACAAAGCTGCAACTATGGCTGGGATTCATGGTGGTGGTCAGTCAAAGATCAGAGAGATTAATCCCAAGGCTTTGTTTGTGCCTTGTGCAAATCATTCTCTGAACCTTTGTGGAGTGCACTCATTTGGAAGCGTTTCTTCATGTGTGACTTTTTTGGAACCTTGGAGAGAATCTATTCCTTCTTTTCAGTCTCAACTCATCGATGGGAAGTGCTGATGGAGAATGTAGGCATGACAGTCAAAAGACTTTCCCAGACAAGATGGAGTGCTCATTATGACGCTGTGAAACCAGTGAAGGCAAATTTTGAAAGCTGACCTCAACCCTTGAAGTACTGTGCGATCCCCAAAAAAATGTGGACACAAGAGGATCAGCTCAGATTTTGCTGTCTGCTGTATGTGATTTCTCTTTTTTGAGTTACCTTTCTTTCTGGTGTGAAGTCCTGGAAGAAATTAATCTCACACAAAAGTATTTGCAAACAGTTGGAATCAGCCTTGAAAAGTGCATTGTGAAGCTTCAAGCTCTAAAACTGTTTCTTGAAGATCAGCGCAATGAAATTGTGGAGAGGGCCATTCATTATGCAACTACAAAGTGTGAGGAAATGGACATTTCTATGGAGAGAAGAGGAAGAGTAAAGCTCCGAAAAAGGATGCCAGGAGAGATGGCAAAGGATGCTGGTCTCACATTGCCAGAGGAAGTAAAAAGGGCTATGTTTGAATGTCTTGATCGCTTTCATCAAGAATTGGAGATTCGTTCTAAGGCAATGGATCAAATTCTGTCAATCTTCGCTGTTATTCAGCCAAACACTTTGGTTGTTGCAACAGAAGAAGAACTTCGGAAGTTTATTCCAAATTTGACTCAGATTTTTGATGAATTCTCTGATGAAGATATCAGTGTGGAAATTGGACGACTTCGGAGGCATTTGGAAGCTGCCAAAATCAGCGTTGAAGAGGCAAAGAAATGGATAGCATTGCAATTTCTGGAGTTTATTGTAAAATGGGATTTTTGTGAATCTTTGCTAAGCTTGTCACTGTGTTTGAGATTCTTTTTGACTGCCTGTGTGTCTATTGCTTCATGTGAAAGAAGTGTTTCCAAATTGAAATTGATAAAAAATTTCTTTCGCTCAACCATGAGTCAGACAAGATTGACAAATCTGGCTTTACTTTCACTTGAACATGAATATGCAAAGAAGGTGTATTCTGATGAGGTCATTGATCAATTTTCAGAAATTAAGGCTCGAAAGCAGAGACTGTGAATCCTCTGTATTTACCTTTGAAGAATAGGCTGAGCGTTGAGACTGGATTTCCTGTGTTTTTTTGTATAAAATAAAATGCAGTATTAACTGTTCACTGAATTTTTAATGTCCTACATTTGGTATTATTATAGTATTACACCCGTCTAACGCCCAGCAATTATTATATGTTCAATAAGTAGATTTTTTAATTCTAAGACACTTTCCTTCTATAGCGTTTCCGTCGCAAATGCTTCGTTTTCGAGATATAAACATTTTTTTGGTGTGTATCTAGTGTGTGTTCGTACGTTCGTTTGTGTGTTCGCACGTTCGTTTGTGAGTTCGTACGTTCGTTTGTGTTCGTTACATGTCTGCCCAATCACTGCGCTCCATCCATTTCGAATTTGAATTACTTTCGTACCGGAATGGAACACTCATTCCACTCATTCAGAAGTACATTAGGCCTGGCTCTGTGATTTATAGTGATTCCTGGGCTGCCTACAAGACTATAAGTGATTTAGGTTAGGATAGGTTAGGTTAGGTTAGGATAGGTTAGGTTAGGTCAATTTTGAAGGTGAAATTTATGTTTTTCCTATGGTTTTTGATGTGTTTTAGACGAATCTGACCTTCAAAACTGTCGGAAATGACTCGTTTTCGATTGCCGGCTGGGAGGAGGGGGGTTATCTCAAAAACGAGTCATTTCCGACGGTTTTGAAGGTCAGATTCGTTCAAAGCACATCAAAAACCATAGGAAAAACATAAATTTCACCTCCAAAGGGAGACGGGTGTAATACTATAAATTTACCCTACATTTTTCTTATTTCCAATTTGCTTATGACAGTACTGTACTGTTTAAAAATCTACTTGCAAACATATTTTTCTGTGGGTTTATATTTTAAAATTATTTTTGAGGGGTGCCAAAGGAAGGATCCACCCTGGGTGCCAAATACTTTAGGTACGCCCCTGTGTCATACTTATATTTATTAATTAATTGTATTTAAAATATTTTTCAGATGCCCTAAGCAGTGGAAGCAGATCAAAGGCAGTTTCACAAAAATACAAAAAAGCTTCAATGTCCCTCAAGAGGAAGTTGGAAACTGCATTTGCCATTGAAGTTCAAGATGTTGGTGAGCCACTGAGTAAACAGCATCTCAAAGAAGCAGATTTGGAGAGATAAGAAACTAAAAATAATTAATGAGATGACTTTGAACTATTAATGTATGCATTTAAATACCTGTATATAGGTACAGTATTATAAGTTGTCATGTTTGGATATATATGTAGACATTAGCTATATTTCCTAAAATGTGACATCATCCCATATACTAAATATACTGGTATATGTTCAAATTCATGAAGTACAGTACTTCCTTAATTCTTGAATAATATAAATCATGTACTTACATCCTTAATATTGTACAGTAATTTGGGGTTGTTTTTTTTATAGGTACGAAAACCTCATGAGTGATCTTGTACAAGACTTCAAATCCACATCATCTTACAAAAGGAGGCTTCAGATACTTACACTCTCACCATTTCCTATTTCTAGGACAATGGATTTGTTTGGTGCAACCAGATACATGGTTGACAAAGCCAGACATTTGAAACATACATTTGGTATTATGCCACAGATTCCTATCTACAGTAAAGGAAGAAAACTAACTGAAGATATAATCTCTGAAATAAAGGAATTCTACGAAGATGATGAAGTCAGTCATTTGCAGTGGCGGCTCGTGACTTTCAGTAAGGGGGTGCTGCCTCAGAAATTGCGAACAATTGTGTCGATTATATATTATATATATATATATATATATATATATATATATATATATATATATATATATATATATATATATATATATATATATGAGAGAGAGAGAGAAAGTCGAATAGATAAATAGATAACTACTCACTACTCAGTCATAAAAATAAGTAAAATAGTATCATAAAATCAATTATAGGGTACTTACGCTTAACGGGTAATTTCGAATTTGCCAAAAATTTTATATATAAACAAATTCCATTCTTCTGTTTTTATTCTGAGCGAAAAAATATTCTAAGAAATGAAAGCTATATATTGTAAATAATCCAATTATTATATAATTAACTTCAATCTCACGACAAAAAATAAATGATAACGAATCATTGATAAATGCAATTCGGAAATTAAATTTCGAATTAGCAAACGATACAGCAACACAAGTGTCACAACCATGCGATTTACCATTTCTATGGTTGAACAGTATCCATGTTTGTGCCATTAGAAGTTCGCTGTAAACAGCGAATGTCCCTCCCTTATATTGTACGTACAGAGTGAATCACTCTGACGTCATAAAGTAACAATTTCCTTCCATACCTTGAATACTGAATCACGTGTTTAGTATGTGGATATCTTTCGTATTCAATGTATGGTAAATTCTTTAATAATAATAATAATAACGTCACTCTCTATGAGTCATTATTTATATGTTGTGTCCTGTCGGTGTTATGCAACCATACTCATTCATACATCCATGTTCCTTCTTGACCGTTGTCCTTTATTAATTTTATCACCTATTACCTATTTTATTACCTATTACCCATTGTCTAGTTATTCTCTATCAACTTATCAGTCTATGTTTACTCGTGTCTATATTACGCACACAACCTATTGTGTGACGAATGATATGTGTACACTACCGTGTGCAGTCGTACATGTCTATTGACGATCATGATACGTACATGTATTCTTTTTACGTTTTATTTTTTTTTATTATTTCACCTCTCGCAAGTTGTTTATTATTGCTGAGACGAAGGTTCGAATTCCGATTACGTCGTCAAAAGCGAGCCTCTGAATTCGAACTCTTCTCTCTTGCCTCTGCTACCAATTTGTTCTCCGCTTTCCTCATCGCTGGCTAATTAGACTTTCAAACTATAATAACCAACCATTCTTCTAATAATATTTGACATAATTTGGCGTAATTATTGTTAACTATAAATATATATAACATTGTTGTTAATCCCCTTTAAATTATAAAACAACGGAGAACTCTCCTTCATTATTTAAATTGTGTTACCTATTCAGATTACTTCAGTATTAGATATGTCAATTAACAAATTGCTAAAATTGTAATTAACGGTAATTAATGTATGTAATATAATGTAATTTATGTACTTAATGTACTCTGTACATGTCGGTCCCCCGACATTATGTCGCCACCCAAAAGTGTATACCTTACAAAAATTAGTAATTTTTTTGTTAACTTTTTGCTTAAATTATGCTTAACATCAGAATTCTGTAGCTCTCCAACTAAAGTGGGAGCTTAACCTTCAACTGCAGTCCCCCAAAATTGAGGCTTATTTATTTCTTGTATTGTAAATTAAATCATTCCTGCCTGAGTTCTTGATACCAGAGGTTGCACCTCCCTCACTTTAAGATTCCTGCCTGAGCCGTTGTTACCAGAGGTGGCTCCTCCCTCATTTTAAATTCCTGCCGTACCCCTCGCCCGAGGAGGCTAAGCCCTCCTCGCTGTAAGATTCCTGCCTGAGCCTTTACCCGAGGAGGCCGAGCCCCCCCTCGCCTTAAATTCCTGCCTGAGCCGTTGTTACCAGAGGTGGCTCCTCTCTCATCTTAAATTCCTGCATGAGCCTTTAGCCGAGGAGGCCGAGCCCCCCTCGCCTAAAATTCCTGCCTGAGTCCTTGATACGAGAGGTTGCTCCTCTCCCACTCTAAATTCCTGCCTAAGGCTTAGACCAAGGAGGCCAAGCCTCCTCATTTTAAATTCCTGCCGTAACTCTTACTCGAGGAGGACAAGCCTCCTCGCTTTCAATTCCCACCTTAACTATTGTGAAATGGGGTCGAACCTCTACCCCTGTAAATTCCTGCTTGAGCTGCTGTTGTAAGAGGTAAAACCTCTCTCCCTGTAAACTTCCGATTATATTATCAGTGCCTCGTTCAGTATATGTAATTTGTGAAATAAAACTTATACGAGTGAACGAAAACTTTGATTTAAAAGTGAAGTGTTTCCATTCATCCCTTCGGGAAAAAACAAACAAACTTGGTAGAAACTATTTATGTTGATACTCGGATGCTCCTGGCTAAGGCCGAGCTTACCCAACGAGGACCACCTTCGTTGGATTGTCCAAAGTGCATTAACCCTAAAAAGTCGCAAGCGGGCAGAGGCTCGCACAACCTATGCGCGACACAACTACCACGTCAAACAAACAAATCGGCACTGCTCTGTCCACAGTGCTTTGGAAGTTTGGATCCTCTTAAACCCGCGATTCTGACTCGCTCTTCGTACGTCCGCCACCGAGGTTTCAAATAAAGATGGTGAAAAAGAGTACAAGCAAAAACGTCTATTACGAGAAAATTTAAAAGAATTATATTCAAAATATAAAGAAAACAATGATAATAGCATAAGGTTTTCTACCTTTGCCAATCTGAGGCCTAAATGGTGTGTAATTGCTGGAGGCAAAGGAACCCACTTAGTTTGTGTTTGCACCCACCACCACAAACCTAAACTCATGGTATCAGTAATTGCAGAGAAAAAACCTATTACACACTTATGGAAAAAAATTGTTGTGATATAAATTCTTCTACATGCATGTTACATGGATGTCAAGAATGTCCTGGTAGCATTGGCATATTTAATTTCTTAAATACTATACCTTCCTTGACAAGCAGAGATTCTGTCAAATATGTTCAGTGGACTAATACAGATAGATTAACATTGGAAACTCATATAGCTTCTCCAGATGAATTTATTGAACACCTTTCGGAAAAAAGTTTTTCTCTTACTATGCACCACTACATTGCAAAAAGCAAGAGTCAGTATTTGAAGACTATGAAACAGAATCTTCACTGTGATGAAATACTTGTCCTATGGGATTTTGCAGAAAACTATTCATTCATCACTCAAGATGAACCACAAAGTTTTCACTGGACAAATGACCAGGTGACCCTCCATCCATTTGTGGTGTATCACATGAAGGATGAGGAATTAATTCATACTAGTTACTGTATTATTAGCAATTGTCTTGAGCACTCAACATCAGCAATTCATACTTTTCAGCAGTGGTGGGCACGGTTCCGCTAATCCGCTAACCGCTAATTAGCGAAGCTAACTTTTCCGTTAGCGGATTAGCGTTTCCGCTAACTTTGAGAACCGTTAGCGGACCAATTAGCTTCCGCTAAATTTAGTTCCGCTAACTTTAAGTCCGCTAACCCTAAAATCATACATGTTTGTTCCAGTCTGTTCTGAGCGTGTCTGCAACAGTCAGTCTGGCACACTATTGGCTGACTACGTGTAAACACAAGACGTGATTGGTCGACGCAGCAGCAGCTGAGCAGCGTTGTGTAATTCTGCAGTTCAGTTCACTTACGACGTTACAGTCTTATAGTGTCAGCGACAGCGTACGTTATCATAAGCATATTTTCGTCAGTTTACCGAGTCGACAAGTTTTTGCAATGGAAAGTGAAGACGTTTTGGTTCCGCCTGCGGATGTTGGGCCTGTTGATGGCCAGGTCCGCCAGGACCAGCCCAACCAGGAGTCTCAGAACCTATGGCCCCACCTGGAGGACTACTTTGTCTTTATGTCAAGGGATAAGAGAAACGCTAACCTCTTGTACTTCCGGTGCGTCTTGTGCCAGCCCAAGGAGACCACCATCAAGGGACACGCGTCAAGCCTCTACAACTTGAAGTCGCATGTCAAAAGGAACCACCCAGCGCATGCCATCCAGTTTGAGGAGAGGATCAAGGCCGGCTCTTCCCGTGGGAAACACAGGCAATCTTCTGGTAGCAGTGCCAGTAGCAGGAGCAGCAGCCAGTCGTCGCAGCCACCTGCAAAGAAAATACGCCAGCCCACCATTGGTGAGGCGTTTGGCCAATCAGCTGCTGGCACTGGCGTCCGTCAGTCTGTGGTGGACACAAGGATTGTGGACCTGTTCGTCTGCAACATGCTACCGCTGCATGTAGTGGAGTCCCCCACCTTTGTCAGCTTGATCAAGACGCTGAACCCCCAGCAAGACGTCGATGTCCCGCCGCACCCTGGGCAGGAGGATCTTGGCCAGTCATAACCAGCTGGAGGAGTATCTTATAAGGTATTTATAATTTATAAAAGTTTATTAAATTATTATTAATGGTATTTCATATTTTTTTCATACCATTTTATCTTGACTACTGAATTAATCTATAATATAATCTATATATTATAATATATATATAATATAATAAGTTTTTGCATAAAATAAGTTTGATTTTGTTAGCCAAATCTAAGTCAATTTTCCGCCAAATTCTCTACTCCCACCTTCACGATCTAGTTGCCATGTTGCCTCTGTTGATGAGCGAAAAAACCCGAATTCCATATTTTTTCGATTATTCCCAAAATACGTCAGATGGTCCCCTTAAGCAAATCATATCATATGATTTGCTTATTAAAATTAATAAATATAGATAGACATAGTCATTACTTAATTATATATTTTTAATTTTACAACTTATTCGTCTTTACAATTTATAATTTTTAATTACAGATTGCTGAAGGATGTCCCCTTGGTGGCGACCACCGCGGACTGCTGGTCGGCCCACAACAGGTCGTACCTGGGAATGACGGCACACTGGCTGGACCCCAAGACCCGCACGAGACAGTATGCCGTCCTGGCCTGCTCTCGGCTCAGAGGGCGTCACACTTTTGATGTTCTCGCCGAGGCCATGGTGGACACCCATTACAAGTTCCACCTGCAGGACAAGGTGACCAGGACCACGACGGACAACGGCAGCAACTTCGTCAAGGCGTTTGTACAGTTTGGCACAGAAGCTGAACTCTTGCCAGACATTCCTGAGCCTGCTGCCGATCCGGACGTGGGGGCGTCGAGGATGTGGACATGGACGTGGATCCCGGGGATGGGGCTGTGGACGAGGTGGAGTACATCTCTGTTGAGGCCGCCCTTGAAGAGTCCAGCGGCCTGGGCCACAACCTGCCAGTGCACATGAGGTGCGCAGCACACACCTTGAACTTGGTAGCCAGCGTGGATGCCGACAAGGCGCTTGACAGCGCTCCGTTCAAGTCGGCTACAGGAATACCATGTCCAAGGCACAGGCGCTGTGGAACCAGCAGAGCCGCAGCACGGTGTCGGCAGACAGCATTCTGGACGAGTTGAAGAGGAGGCTGGTGGTCCCCAACAGTACCAGATGGAACTCCACCTATGACTCTGTTGTTGTCCTCAACAACCTGCTGGAGAAGAAGAGGGAGCTGTCCACAGGGTGATGACGCAGCTGAAGCTGCAGACCTTCACTGATTCTGAGGTCGGCTTCCTGAAGGAGTACGCCCAGGTGATGTCCATTGTTGCCAAGGCCTTGGATAAGATCCAGGGGGAGGACCAGGCCTATCTCGGGAGCCTCTGCCAACTGTAGCGGCTGCCGTCATGAGGTTGAAGGACGCCAAGTCCAAAGGCCTCCTGTACTGCAGTCCTCTGGTTGACGCGATACTGGCAGGCATCACCAAAAGGTTTGGGCCCCTCCTACAAGACCAGGAATGCCAGCTGGCCGCTGCCTTCCACCCCAGGTTTCGCCTGTTCTGGCTGGAGAAGCATAATCACAGCCAGCTCTCAGCAGGGTAAAGAAGGCCATGGAGACCGGCGTGGAGACAGCCCTGAGGGAGACCATTGAGGAGGGCAGCAGCACCAGCTGCACCACCAGCAGTGAGGATGAGGAAGATGACTTCTTCAGCAGCATCACTCAGCCCCAGGTGAGCAGGAGCCACAGGTCACTGAAGTCCAAGGCACAGATCTTGGTGAAGACCTGGCTGGAGGCCGGCTCGAAGGAGGTCCTGACTGACGTCGCCTTCTTGGGTGAGCAAGTGTTGATCGACCTGTTCATCAAGTGCAACACAGCCATCCCATCCATTGCTGCAGTTGAGCGCCTGTTCTCCATAGGCAAGGACATCTTGCGCGCCAAGAGAGCCACCCTGTCAGATGCCAACTTTGAGATGCTGATGTTCATGAAGGGCAACCAGCATCACGTCGAGGCGATGGAGAAGGAGCAGGAGGCCAAGCCAGAGTGAATGCATTATTAGACTATTAAAGTTATTTTTTGTGTATTTTTATTTCTTAATATTTTTGATTTCGTTTAATTTCATTTGTTCATTTAATTATTTATGTACACCTTGATCATCATCTGATCTTGGCATGCTATACCTTTTTGGAAAGCTCTATGTCTAAGCTGCAACATATTAAAATTTCAGCTCTCTTTAAGGGTTTTAGAGCCAAAAAAACCAAACCGAAGCTAAATTCATATAATAAAAGTTAGCGGTTAGCGGTTATCGTTAGCTTCCGCTAAATTTTTTAGCGGTTTATCGGTTTAGCGTTATCGAAGTTAAGTTTTGAGTTAGCGGTTCAGCGGTTATCGAAGTTAACTTTTCGGTTAGCTGTGCCCACCACTGCTTTTCAGCAACATTTAATGAAGGATATTAAACAGAAATTCCCCAACGTACAAAAAGTAATTTGTTTCTCTGACAGATGTGAAGGCCAATACAAAAACAAATATAATTTCAGCAATCTATGCTATCATGAACAGGATTTTGGTGTGAAGGCTGAGTGGAATTTCTTTGCCACAAGTCATGGGAAAAATGCTTGTGATGGTATTGAAGGAACTATTAAAAGAGTTGTAGCAAAGGCTAGTTTGCAACGTACTCATACTGGTCATATTCTAACACCAAGAGCTTTCTATGATTTTTGCACTGAACACTTTAATTCAATTATTTGTTTGTATGTTACAAAGGAGGAGGTTCATGCGGATAAATTCAATCTTTCTAGTAGGTTTAATGAAGCTTTACCTGTTAAAGGTACACGGGGTTTCCACAGGTTTTGACCAGAGTCAGAAAACCTAATACAAACTTATCAGACATCTGATTCTGATAATTGTAAACTGTTTAGAATAAGTACTGGGGCTGAACCAGATAAAGACAGTCAATTAGTTGGAAAAGATGAGTATCAAATTGGTCAGTATGTTGCCTGTAAATATGATGATAAAGTTTGGTTTGGAATTATTTTAGACACTTCAGAAGAATATGGTGATGATAAAAACAGTTTCCTCACCTCATCAGGATCTACCACTCAGTATTATTTTCCGATGAAAGAGGATGTTTGCTGGATAAAACAAAGTGATATGATCTCTATCAAATGATATCAAGCCTCGTGTTAAGATCATTTACTCCTTCAATCCAAAGCAAGTTCAAGAACTTAGTGGGAGTTTGGAACCAAAATTCGGATAAAAATCTGTTGAAAATTAACTATATATAAGCTTAGGTAGGTATAGATTATTAGCATTAAGAATTATTGCACCATGTGTAAATTGCAACGTATTAATTACGTAACAGCTTACATGAATTTGTAAAAATTAGTCTTTTAAGTAAAAGTAGCCATTTTGAAATCTGTAAATACCTATTTTATATGCAAATACACATATATTTCTTTTCATATATTGATAGAATAAGGTTGAAACTCATTTTTTGTATATATGAAAATTTAAAAAAATCTGTAATTTAGGGGGAGATGGACCCATTCAAATGGAATAAAGTGTCGTAACGTTTTTTCTGTTAATTTTAGCCATTTTTACTACTTAAGCTAATTTGGTATGTGTGCAATTACCTTTCATAAACACTTTAAATCACTGTTTTATGTCAATTAGGGACTGCGTTATGGTGGTTTGAATATTTACAGTTTTTATCCTCCCCCCCCCCCCAAAAAGGGGGGGAGCATAACTTTTGAACCATAACTCCGATTGAGCTGATATTTGAAATTTGGTGCTTACTAGGATAGACCATTCTATAAACCAAATTTAAGCAAAATCTACGACGGTGTGGTTTTGACCACTGCATGATTTGTCATGGAATGACCCATCTGGAGATGCAGTTTCTGATGCTTTGGGTATGACTGAGTGCTTTGCCGACTCTTTTTCATCAGTTTATAGAGCAGTGGTACCAGAAGACCCAGCACATCATCAGACATTTGTTGGTAATCTTGATAATGTACTTTTTTCATGTGATGATGTTAAGGAGATATTGTGTCAATTAGATGTTTCAAAGACTATGGGCCCTGACAATTTACATCCACTGCTTCTGAAATCTTGCTTTCCCATTGTATAGGATATTCAGAGCCTCTATTGATGAAGGACTTCTGCCACCTTCTTGGAAGAGATCTCTTGTGGTCCCTATTTTTTAAAAAGGGGGCATGACATGATCCACTCAATTACAGACCAGTAAGCTTAACATTTGTTTGTTGTAAGTCACTGGAGAGAATCATAGTGAAGGTCACTTCAGATTACTTGGAGATGAACTTCATATTGTCTGCTAAACAATTTGGATTCAGGGCAGGTTGATCAACTGAGGACCAATTATTGTTAACCTATAATGATATTACCAAGTGGGTGGATGAGGGATCCTCAGTGGATCTTATACTATTTGACTTTGCAAAGGCATTCGATGTAGTTTGCCATATTATAGTTGCTGGATAAGCTGATGGAGATTGGCGTTTCAGGGAAGTTGCTGGGGTGGATTAGAGATTTCCTTTTTGGCCAAGTGATGCAGGTTTTTGTGGGTGATCAAGTGAGTGGGGCGAGGTATGTATTGAGTGGGGTGCCACAGGGGTCTGTGTTGGGACCAGTTATCTTTCTTATTTACATTACTCATGATGCTAGCAGCATTCTTTCTAAATTTAGAATCTTTGCTGATGATCTAAAAATTTACTTGAGGATAGAAATGGGTTCCCCAGGCGATATGGCTGATGCTGTTTCTTTGGGTCAGAGGTACATATATGTAGCTTAACAAGTTTTGTTTATTTTTCTGTGCTGGCACCACAGCGGAGTGAGGCTGACCCTTTATAGACCATGTTCCTTTTGCCTTGATTGTTGGTTTTTGAGGGAAAGCCCACCAGGTAAGACCAGGTAAGTTTACGGCTGATGCTCTAAGTAGGTTGCCTTTAGAAAATCCAAATGAATGCGTACCTATACCTACAGAATGGATTCACTTTTGGAGTTTTTGGAATCCACTGCAGTACAAATAGAGCAGTGGACAAAATCAGACCCTATTCTGTCTAGGGGTCATCCATAACTGCTCAGTTGGTTCTTACCAGGGATGGGGTCAAATACGTATTTGTATTTGTATTTACAAATACACAAAAATGGATATTTGCATTTGTATTTGTATTTGAGAATTTAAAAAGCTGCATATTTGTATTTGAATTTGTATTTGAGCCTTTTATTTGCCGTATTTGCTTCAAATACAGTCAAATACACTTATGGAAAACTGATGAGTGGGTAGTTGGGAGGTAACGAAAATGGTTCACTGAGTAGGTAGGTAGTTAATCTAACAATTATTAAATTCCTTTTATGTCAATAACTGGGTGGATGAAACCAATTGGTTGCTCACCAGAGTTATTCTCCACACTAGTATTTATATACTGTGTGACAAGAGCGTGCTCGGTAATAGATATACATTACCGATCAACCAACCGAAGAAAAAACTAAGAGGACGCTGGTGGAAAAAGCCCCGCGAAAAAGAGAACAAGAGAGAACGAAAACGAGGAACGGGGCGAGAAGACGGAACGGGAGAAGGGAGAGGAACAGACAACGGAAAAAGATCCCCACCAGCAAGTACGCTCTCAACAATTAAACAAATAAGGAGAAAAGGGATTCTAATAACTAGCAGTAAGTGACTAATTGTGTTTTTAACCCAGTTAGAAGTAAACGCATTAAATTAAGCTCGGTCAGACAAATTAGGTCTACATTGTGGCCTAAGACCTAGCATCAACTCATAGCTTAACAAAGGTGAAGGTAGATTGCCCTAACCTAATTTGGTGAGGAATCCTACTGTGGACCTCAATTTATCTGCCCGCTCTGGACCATTTCCGGAATCTCTAGGCTGACCCCTACAAGGCTAGACTTAATCTACTCTATAGTTAGACGAGATATAAGGGGTGGGTTAATTGTGGACCAATTCACACCGAGCATTTTTCACATTGGTGGCCCGTGTGGGGAGAATTTACAAACCTTAACCTTACTTAACAAAAATTGCAGAATTAGGCTAAATGGTCTAGCCTAAGCCTAACCTAATCAAGCCTAATTAGGTCTACAACCTAGGGCCTAACTAGGAAACATTTACATTTAAGGAGTCTCATTCTCTTATAAGCTTAGACCTGAGTGCCACATAAATACTTGGGGGGGGATTAAACCAAATTTAAAACTTGACTGTTTTGTCTGTGATCTCTCTTCTCTGGTAATTTCTTCTTGTCCTCTATTTCATTACGATCCCCAGTTAAACAATTTTGACTTAAACATGGACAGTGAGGAATTGAAAAAGTTAAAAAAGAAAAGGGGGGGAAAGTTGGGTGCTGTTACAAAGGCCGTGAACACTTTTAACAATATTACACAACCAGGTAAGGAAGATTTAGAGTGCGTAATTCTTAAATTGGAAAAGAAAAAGAAGGAAATAATAGCCATTGATGAGAGTATTTCAGAGTTAGTTGAATCCGAAATGGCTGAAGAACAACTGATAGACCTTTACGCTGATAATGATGTTCAGGTAATCTCAATTGAACAGCAAATAAGGAGACTACAGTCTCGTTTGACTGACTTAACACCAAATAAACCTACTTCTGATTTTAATCAAAGTAGAGCTAACCTTCAACCAAATTTAAGTGGCATGCCAAATCCTGAGTCACAAGAATTTAGGGCTACTTTACCCACTTTGCTAGTACCAACATTTGAAGGGGACACGGTACAATTCCCATCTTTCATTGAAAAATTTGAGAGTTTAATAGGTAATAAACCTTATATTTCAACTGTTGATAAGTTTAGCTACTTAACTAGTTTCCTTAAAGGCCCAGCCTATAACCTGATAGCCTATTTACCAGCCGTAGGGAATTCATATGAAGTAGCTATTGATCTCTTAAAACGTAATTACATTAATAAAGATGAGATTGTATTTGAATTATCTCAACAAATTATTGATTTTGCACCCATAAAAGATAACCATAGTGATATGGAAAAATTTTATTCAAAATTAGAAGCTATTATATGACAACTGGTTAGCAATGAGATAGATGTTAAAGCTTCATCTTGGATTATACAAGGCATAATTCTTAGGTGCCTTCCTTTGAGGGTTAAAGATGTTTTAGTTCTAAAGACGGGAGAAAATTATCCTACTCTTGAAAATATCAGAAAACACTTTCCAACTCTCCTAACTAATTACAAACTGAGAAATATTCCAACACAAAATAAGACCCAGACTATGGATAAACCAAAGACTGTCCCCAGAGACCAGCTAGCTACAGCCAAACAGACAAAACTTGATACTGTAGAATCAAATGTGACCAACTGTAATACACGAACACCTACATTACAGAACTTTAATGTAACTGCTGCCTCAACTTACACACTACATTGCAAATTTTGTGCAAGTGATGAACACAGTAGTACTGGGTGTGACAAATATTCAGACTTTAACTCAAGAGCTAAAAGATGTGAACAGTTGAACCTACTGTATGTAAAAAGTGTACTGGCCAGGGACATTATAAGAAAGACTGTAAATCTAGGTTAAGATTCAAGTGTAAGTTTTGTAAAAGTTTACGACATGTCTCATCAATGTGTGATTCACCAAAGTGTCCAAACAATAGTATTCAAACTCAAAAGATACCTCCACCAAACAAAGGTAATCAAGAAAATGCCACTTTCATGGGACATTCTGTTTGTTCAAAGAACGTAACAAGAAACACTGAGATTCTTTTACCAACTATTACTTTGGACTTAGTGAATAGTGAGGGTAGCACCACTCCAGTGAGATGTCTTATAGACTGTTGTTCTCAACAAACATTTGTTTCGCAAAATGTAGTTAATAAATTGGGTTTGACACCAAACCCGAATGAACAAAAACTCAATATTGCATCCTTTGTTAAGGATAACTCGGACAAAAATAGCTTAAGACAATTGACCTGGAACTACATTTATAAAATAAATTAGAGAAA
Organism: Bathynomus jamesi; assembly: GCA_023014485.1. Classification (NCBI taxonomy): domain Eukaryota; kingdom Metazoa; phylum Arthropoda; class Malacostraca; order Isopoda; family Cirolanidae; genus Bathynomus; species Bathynomus jamesi. The sequence continues at coordinate 127,260 of JAJOZX010002407.1, read as the reverse complement.
ATTGAAGCAGTTATTATTTCTAAAGTAGGACAAAACAAACTGGTTATACCCAAACTAGAACAAACCATAAATCATTTGGGAAAACACTACAAAATAGCTGATAGACATATCACAAACAACACAGTAGCTAACATTGAAATGTTAATAGGGGCAGATTATATTAATCTTATTCATAAGGGCATAGTAAAGATAGGTAATGGTATAGCTTATCAGACTATATCAGGGATAGCCCCTTTGGGTGACCTATCCAAATACAACCTAGACCTAAACCAAAATAGTTCATGACTAACAAATACTATGTGCCTCAACTCAGTCCTACATAATACCTGTAAGAATAGCAACACTTGGAATAATATTATATCAACTGAGAACATTAATTCATCACTATCAAATGAAATTCTGGATGAGGCAATTCAAACTTTATGGTTGCTAGAATCTGTGGGTATACATGACACAAATCAAACTTCAGAAGATCAGTTAATGGTAGAAAGATTTGAAGACACCATTCAGTGTAAAGACAATAGTTATTTTGTTGAGTTACCTTGGAAAATAAATTGTCCAACTTTAAGAGATAATCTCAAAGTAGCTAAAGGACATTTATATAAAGTAATGAAAAAACTCAAACAAGATAATAATATTCAAATGTACAGTGATGTCTTCAAAGAACAGCTACAGAAAGGCTTCATTGAAGAAGTAACAAATAACCCATTTAAAAAAGATGGTTGTCATTATTTAACCCACAGGGGGATTTATCGACAAGATGCCCCAACAACAAAACTCAGAGTAGTATATAACTGTAGCCTCAAAGACAGTGATAAACACAGTTTGAATGATTGCCTGATTGAGGGTCCTAATCTCATTTCTGACCTTGTGAAGATCTTACTGAGGTTCAGGTTAGATAAATATGTCGTACAAAGTGACATTTCAAAGGCATTTTTGAGAATAAATCTTAAAAATGAATATGATAAGAACCAACTTAGGTTCTTATGGTTTAAGGATCCATTTGATTTGAATAAAGGGTTCATAACCTATAGATTTAATGTTGTGTTGTTTGGAGCCAATTGCTCACCTAGCCTATTAGCATTGACAATTAGACATCATTTGAACCAGTTTAATAACTCTTTAACATTGAACTTCCTCAAGGAACATTTTTACGTAGACAATCTAATTGGCTCAACAACAACAAAATCTGAATTATCTGAAGTCTATGAACACTCTCAGAACATTATGCAACAAGGTAACTTTGAACTTAGAGAGTGGATTTCAAATGATGAGGATTTAAACAAAAGGATTTTAAAGGATAATAATGGTCTTACTGAGCCATCAGACAGAGTTAAAACTTTAGGTATGAACTGGTATTTGGATGCAACTTCTAACAGTCATGATTCAATCTGTACTAAAGGTTTTAAACTTGATGAGGAAGCAAATACTAAACGACAAATATTATCAGAGGCTTCCAAAATTTTTGATCCCATGGGTCTATTCCTGCCTTCAACAATAAAATCAAAGATTCTCCTCCAAGAAGTTTGGAGGACAAATGTTGGGTGGGATGATCCAATAACAAATGAAGATCAAAAATCTTGGAAGAAGTTAGCTGCTGATTTAACAAAAGTGCAGAACATTAAAATTCAAAGGTGCTGTGGGTTTAGGGATAAGCCCCAGAGACGTCATGTGTTTGCTGATGCAAGCACACAAGCTTATGGGTGCTGTGCGTATCTTGTAAGTCCTACAGAAAGTCATCTAATTTATGCAAAAGGGAAAGTTGCACCTCTCAAACCTACCCGAACCATACCTCAATTGGAACTATTGGCTGCTGCATTAGCCATTAAAACTATTTCATTGCTTAAGGATGCTTACCATGATGTGAACATAACTGATATCCACATCTGGCTTGACAGTCAGATTTGTCTTGCCTGGATACGGAATGATAGCATTAATAGTAAGAATATCTTTGTAAGAAATAGGCTAAAAGAAATAGCTGAAGCTAATGAAAGCCTACAAGTAAACTTTCACTATGTTCCAACTAAACAAAATCCAGCAGACTTTCTGACCAGAGGTTTATCCTACAAGTTGTTGAAGTCAAACAAAACTTGGTTCATGGGACCTAAGTGGCTCTGTAATACAGACCAATGGCCTGTGGAACAAGTTAACTTGACATTAAATTTAATCTTTTCAAATGAAAAGGTGAACCAATCACTAATCATGAACGTTATTCTGATTTCAGTAAACTTGTCAGGGTCACAGCCTACTGTTTGAGGTTTGCTCACAACTGTTTAACTACAATAAACAAACAGCTAAATAAAAACAATCATAATTATACAGAAGTTGCAACCAAGTACTGGATAGTAGGGCGAGTGAAAAACTCATTTTTCGAATTTTCAAATTGGCTAGTGTGGAAAATGTGTGGAGTAGTGAGGAAATAAGCTGGTATAAATTTAAAATCATAACATTAATATCTTCAGGTGCCACAATGACCTTCAATATTGAAAAAAATTGAAAAAAGCAGATTTTAACCAATAATTACAGAAGAGTCCACGATGCACAATAGACAAGAATTTATTCACACTTGTATAAAAATAGCTCAGTCAACCTTTAAAAAAAGTTTCTATTCTCTAAAAACAGTTTTCTATAGTCAGCTCACTCAGCTGTCACGTGAGTACCTCGGTTCAGTGTAGCTGTCGCTCTCGTAGCAGGTGGGTGTTCTGTTGTTGGCGTTACTCAGATAGTCTAAACTATATTTCTTATATATTTTGCATTTCTGTATTGTGTTGCCCTAAGTTTGCCATGTACTATTAACTGAAATTAACGTATAATTGATATTAGCTCTTTCTTTTTCAGATTTGTATACTTTCAAAATGTCTCGAGTTTGTGCAAAATCAACCAGGGCCTCAACTGAGTGCCCCATGTTTGGTATGGGGGAAGATTTGTGGCACAGGAATCTTCCTACATACGAAGGAGTTTTTAAATATTACTTGTTTGTAAGAAACGATTTGAAACAGAATACTAATAAAGATCCTTCAATATCTCAAATATTAGAACAAGTTGTTGATAAATTGAAAACAATTTGGGAAAGTGCTTCCGTCCCAATTCTGTCAGACAGGCGAATTGAAACAATGTTCAGAAGCTACCACGAAAAGTATCGTGTCATTATGAAGCCATACCAAAGCAGAAAAAATTCTGAAGCTTACAAAGCAAAGATTGATATGTTCAAAAAAGAAGCACACACGAAACTTTTTGACATTGCAGCGTGCAAGTGCAAAGTACTAACACAATGTTCGTGTCCCAAAGAAAAAACGGTTCCAAAGGAAGAAGTGACGTTCCTCTTAGATCAAAGGAGTGAAAGAAAACTGTTTATTGATAGAGTAGATATTACACTCTCAAAGAAAAAAGCATCTACGTTGCTAAGAAAGCAAAAAGAAGCTGTGAGGCTCACCAAAGAATCTTCACAGGAGAAATTGCAGGATACAAATGTTGAATTATCATCATCGACATCAAATAGTGAAAGTGAATCTGGCGAAATATCAGACGATACATTTCCAGAGCCAGTTAGCTCGAAGAGAAAGCTCGAACAACCTGAAGAACAATTATTCAAGAAAAGGAAAACTACAAATCTACCTTCAGTGGCTACTGCTTGTGACAGGACTGCAGTTTCAGATCGAGCTGCAGCATTCATTGTTAGTGCAGTATTGCAAGATATTGGAGAAGTTTCTATTGACAATACATCTGAAGTAGTGGATAGGAGTAAAATCAGAAGAGAAAGACAAAAGAAGAGATCAGAAATTATGAAAGATCAAAATCAGGTCCCAATCAGAGGAATCTATTTTGATGGTCGAAAAGATTCTACACTCTTCCAAAAAAAAAAGAGTCCAAAGTATATCAGAAGAAGGTAACAGAAGAACATATCACTTTAGTGAGAGAACCTGGTTCAGATTATTTGGGCCATTATTCGTGAATTCTGGATCAGCTGAAGAAATATGTAAAGGAATGTTTGAGTATATTGGAAATAATGACATGAACCTGGAAAACCTTGTTGCCATTGGATGCGATGGTGCAGCAGTCAACACTGGAGAAAAGGGAGGCGTTATAAGGCTTATAGAATTGAAGCTGAAGAAGCCAGTTCAACATTTAGTGTGCCAGCTCCATGCCAATGAATTGCCATTACGCCATTTAGTTGCAAAGCTGGATGGAAAAACATCTGGCCCCCGCGGATTCACCGGTCCTATTGGCAGGGATTAGAGAACTGTGAGAGTCTTCCTATTGTCGAGTTTGAAAGGATTGATGCTGAAGAACCAACTGTAGACTGTGAAGATCTTAGCACCGACCAAAAATATCTAATTGATATTCATCAGGCCATAACAAAGGGATATTGCTCTCCAGATCTTGCTCATCGTAGTCCAGGCAAAATGGCACATTCACGATGGCTGACTACAGCAAATCGTTTGCTTCGTCTATACGTTTCAACTGTAAGTCCATCTGAGAACCTCATGAACATTGCTTCTTTTATAATGAAGGTCTACATCCCAATGTGGTTTTCTATTAAGCAAAGTACGTCTTTTGTCAATGGCTCAAAACATGTTTTCAAAACTATTGAACTAACAAGAACACTGAATGACGAAGTAAAGGATATTGTAAACCCTGTCATACAAAGAAATGCATTTTTTGCAAATCCAGAAAATATTCTAGCATCAATGATTCATGATGACCGCAGCGCCATAAGAGAATTAGCGTGGAGGCGAATAAAGAAAGCAAGGCAAACAAACAAGGAAAAAGTTGTGAGGCGTTTCACAGTACCTGTTATTCAATTTGAAGCTACTGATTATACTGATTTAATTAATTGGCAAAAATGCATTGTCACTGAACCACCTGTGACAAGACACCTGACAGAAAATGAGATTGAAGAATTCATAGAAAACAAGAGTACCCCTCCATTCGAGAAATTCCCTTGTCATACACAAGTAGTAGAAAGAATGGTAAAATTAGTGACTGAAGCATCATCAAAAGTATTTGGATTGAACGCGCGAGATGGCTTCATAAGATCAACACTTCAGTCACGTAAAAAAATGCCATCATTCGAAAGTAAAGCTGAATATAAAGTTTAAATAAAACGTTAATAGAAAAAAACATGCGCAAGGATGGGTGGTTGGGAGGGCATGGGTGGAGCTCGACACGCAGCCACCTCCTCGTGGTGAGTTCTGGATTATTTAGATCATTAATCAAAAGAATATTGATCTAAATAAACTAAGAGCTGCGTAATTCAGTAACTATTTTGGTAATTGGAACACTTAATATATAATAATAACAAGTAAGTTTCAGTTATTGTACTAATGCAGAATATAAGAAAATCATTATATTTCACTTTTTTCGACGGCTTTGTGGCACCTGAAGATATAATTTCGCAGAACTAATATTTATGCACAGTCATTATCTATAGCACCCACATATCTTCCGCACTAGCCATATTTGAATTTCGAAAGAAAGTTTAAAAACCTCATTTTCGATCCGCCCTACTGGATAGGGCATGCACAACAAAAGGAGTACAATAAAGAGTTAGAATTCTTGACTAATGGGAGACAAACAAAAGAACCTGTACCATCAGTAGTTGTGGATCTAAATTTGTTCAGAGATGAGGAAGGCCTTCTAAGGTGTAAAGGGAGATTAGACAAATCAAAACTGTCATACAAAAGCAAACATCCAATCCTTTTACCTAGATTTAGCTATTTGACCACATTAATCATCAGACAAACACACAATGATGTACATCATATGGGGGTACCACAGACACTAACTACATTAAGAAAAACTTATTGGATACCCAAGGGAAGGATCATTGTTAAAACAGTCCTGAGTGAGTGTGTCACATGTAGGCGTATTCATGCTAGGCCCTATAGGAAACCAAATCCTCCTGCTTTGCCAGAGGAGAGTGTTACTCTCAACAGACCCTTTGAGACTGTAGGCATTGACTATACAGGAGCATTGACTCTAGGGGTGGTTGACACTGAACAAAAAATGTACATTGTACTGTTTACATGTGCTGGCTCACGAGCTGTTTATCTGGATGTTGTGGAGGACCTTACAGCAGAATCTTTTGTTGCTGTCTTTAAGAGATTCTGTGCACGACATTCAGTACCCAAGACAGTTTGGACTGACAATGCTACATATTTCAAGGCTGGTGAACGAGTCATCAACGACTTGTTAAGCAACGAACTCACACAATTATATATACAAAATTCAAACATAAAGTGGAAGTATATTCCAGTTGCCTCTCCTTGGTATGGTTCTATCTGGGAGAGGAATATACAAACAGTAAAGAATTGCTTGAAGAAAGCAATTGGTAAAAAACAGATACACTTATTTGAGTTGCTCACTCTCCTGGCTGAGATTGAGAACATCATCAACAATAGACCACTCACTTATGTGAGTGACAACATTAATGACCCGGAACCATTAACTCCAAATCATTTGATTCGGGGAGAAGAAGTTAGTCTCCTGCCGGATTACAATATAGACTCTTCAGAAGACCCAAACTGGACTCAACGACACGATGAACTCCAGACTAAGTTACAACACTTAACTAGAGTTAAAGCTCATTTATTAAACAGTGGAAAACTGAGTACTTGATGGGTCTAAGGGAGAGACATAACAAATGACTAAGAAGGATTGGTCTGACACAATTAAGGTAGGGGACCTTGTTCTCATACATGACAGTACTCCAAGACAATACTGGCCTCTGGCTAGAGTTTTAGAACTCAGACCAGGGGCAGACGGGGTAACAAGAGTAGTCAAATTAAGGACTTCAACGGATGACACAACAAGAGACATTTCTCTTTTGTACCCTTTAGAGTCTGGACCCAAAACAATGGACTTTGGAGAACCTTGTAAGAGTCCTGTTTTATTTATTTAGACCTTTACAAGTTTACGTAGATAATTAACTATATGCCAGGGTCACCAGCGCCCAAGTACTAGATTGGCATCCGGCACTGCGGCGCAAAGTTAATTTTAATAAAAGAAGGGAAGGACTGATTATTAAATCAATATGAATTTTTATATTTTATTGACAACAATTAATGAGTATATGCAAGGGGGATTTTTACCCGTAACAACTTTGATGGACTTATAATGGTGAGATTAAATAATGGCCCGTTTGGCTAATATATAACAGTCTGCAAATTAATACTGATTGTAATAAGGAATATGCAATAATACAAATGATACAAATAATAATTATACTAATAATAAACTAATAATAATAGTAATATAGTAATAATATAGTAAAATAATAATATAGTAATAATAATATAACAATAATAATAACTAAAAGATAATAGCCACAATGACAACCTTGTCTGCAAAGAGACAGACAAGAATACTGTAAGTAATATTTTGGAGAAAAAGAATAATAAAAATGGCAAAATTAATAATCAATATACATATGCTTTATAGGCCCAGTAACCTGTGGATGATAAATTACAGTTAATTCTCATTATGGGATTGTGTTAAGTTGAATGGGAGAACTAAGGAAGTATGTAGGCTACAAATGATTAGTAGGCCATAAATGACTGAAACATAATAGGCTTATAAAGTAAAGTAAAATATACTAAGAAATTTAATAGGCAGGCCTTTGCCTCTTCAACATATTGAGCTGAGGTTAATCTAAAACAAAGACTATGGTAGGCCTCAGTTAGGCTAGTTACAATTTGGCTTTAGCCTAGACCTAACTTAGCCTAAGTAATTTATTATATGAATCTTACATTACTATTTGTAGTATGAATCTTAGTACTAATTGCAAACGGTATAAGGCGTTAGTATCTGCAGTATGCGGTATTGCATACAGATATGAAATAGTAAAGAATAAATATTATAAATACAAAACATACCACAAAGGAACTTTGCTTGCTGGCGGGGTGATTTCGAATAATAATGGTTTTTTTGGCGTCCTTTGTGTTGTCGTTGCACACAAGTTTGTTTTTACTTAATAATTTTACCAACCAGCCAAAATAATCCTTAAAAGCCCATTCATGTCTAGTCACACCACACTGAATTCTTAAGAATTAAATTTGATCACTGGACATATTTAACTTGTATTTATTTATTTATTTATTTATAGATTTAAATATTTCACTCATGCCAATTTGTGGCAGTTTTCACTAATAAAGAATAATCTTGTGGTGCAAGGCACTACAAGTACTGCCCCCCAAAAACATGGTTGTCAGGGGTAAAAAAAAACACTTAAATGTCAAAACGCACTGGCTTACGAATGACTCTTCCAGAACGAGTCGTTGTTTGCTTTTGGATGGCAATATCCTGCAGCACTGGTTCTGAAGGCATGGATGGTGCTACAGGTGCAGTAGGGACATTGGGGGAAGGGGATTCTTGGTGCCTGTGCGATGGAGCCACTGGCTGGTTCAAAGACAGTTGGTTGCGATAATGAAGGAGAATTGGAAGAGGGATGATAGATTGTTGTACCCTCGGATGAGGTGGTGGTACATAGGATTTAGGAAGGGTAGATTGCTGTACCTGTATATGAGATGAAGGTACAGAAGATTGAGGAGGGATAGGTTGCTGTACCTGTATTTGAGGTGGAGGTACAGAAGTTGAGGAGGATAGGTTGCTGTACCTGTATTTGAGGTGGAGGTACAGAAGATTGAGGGAGGATAGGATCTTTTGTTGGAGAAAAATCAAGGTATGCTGGTTTCAAGCGGTCCACAGAAACAGTTTCACGCTTGCCCACCTTGTCAATGATGAAAGTTTTGGGTTACGGTCTAGCACAAGGAAGGGACCATCATAGGGGCAGTGAAGAGGGTAGCGGTGAGCATCATGTCTCAAGAAAACATGTGTGCAAGTTTGTAAATCAGGGGAAACGAAGGTAGTTTGTGAAGTGGAAGTTCTAGGTGCTGTGGGACGAATTTGCTTCATAACAGAGCGTAATGTCTTAACATACGAAGCAGGATCACATGCGGGGTTAATGGGTGTAGGTGTGAAAAATTCTCCGGGTAACCGGAGTGTGGTACCGTAAACTAATTCTGCTGCAGAGCATGCAAGATCAGTCTTCAGAGCAGTACGAATTCCGAGTAGGATTAGGGGTAGCCTGTCCACCCATGTAGTAGATGGATCAGTGGCTCGCAAGGAACTTTTAAGTTGACGATGGAAGCGTTCTATCACCCCATTGGATTGCGGGTGATAGCTTGTTGTTCTGATGCGCTCAGTCCCAAGAAGGAGCATGAGTTCCTTCCATAAGGCCGATTCAAACTGGGCACCTCTGTCTGTGCAAATGGTTGCAGGTATTCCAAAACGGGAAACCCAACATGAAACAAAGGCGTGAGCTACTGCAGAAGCAGTACAAGAAGTCAAAGGAACAGCTTCTGGCCATCTTGTGAACCTATCAATGACAGTGAGAAGATAGGTATAACCTCGAGAAGAATAGAGGGGGCCGACTATGTCTAGGTGTATGGCCTCAAAACGAGCCTTTGGCAAAGGAAAGGTACCAATTTCTGACTTTGTGTGTCGGTGAACTTTGGCACGCTGACATTGAAGGCAAGATCGAGTCCAATTGCGGATATCTTTGTGCATACTTGGCCATACAAACCTAGCTGCAATTAATTTTTGGGTGGCCTTAATTCCCGGGTGAGAAAGGGAATGGAGTTTAGCAAAAACAGCTCTTCGCAGCCCTTGTGGGACCAACGGTCGAATATGCTCAGTCGAGACGTCACATAAAATTAGTAAGTCTGACTTGGGTTCAACTGGTAAAGAGCGGACTTGCAATGAAGTGGGTGAATTAATAAGAGTTTGGAGGTCTGTATCCGTGGACTGAGCCTTAGCCATCTCTGAAAGGTTGATGTGAGAGTGTCCAGGGTCAGAAATTGCTGAGATGCGAGACAGCGCATCCGGCACAACATTCAAAGAACCTGAAATGTGTCGAATGTCTGAAGTAAATTGAAGAATAAAATCAAGGTATCTTCGCTCATTAGGAGCATGAGAGTCTGATTGAGAATGGAGAGCAAATATTAACGGACGATGATCCGTAAAAATGCTAAAGTCACGTCCTTCCAGGAATGACCTGAAATGACGGATGGAGAGGTATATCGCCAGCAACTCTCGACCGAAAGTGCTGTACCTCATTTGTGAAGGTGAGAGCTTGCGTGAAAAGAATGCGAGAGGTTCCCAAACGCCTGAAACAAGCTGCTGGAGCACTCCTGACACGGCAACGTCAGAGGCATCAGTGGCTAAGTTCAGAGGAGCGTCTGGTTGAGGGTGAACAAGGCATGTAGCTCGTGCTATAGCCTCTTTTGCTTGTGAAAAAGCGTTGGTAGCTTCGGGGTTCCACAGAACTGCAGTGGATCTGCCCCTTTTTGATTGGCGAAGAAGAGAGGTTATGGGTGCAAGAATGTTTGCACACTGAGGAATGAAGCGATGGTAGAAGTTTACCATCCCTAAAAAGCGGCGAAGTTGCTTTTGAGTTTGCGGTTGTGGGAAAGACCTTATGACAGATACTTTATTTTCGAGAGGAGAAATGCCCTTCGAAGTAACTTTGTGTCCTAAGAAGGTGAGTTCATCTACAGCAAAGACACATTTTTCAGGGTTTAGCAATACACCATATTCTGCCAACCGAGAAAAAACTAAGCGTAAATGTTGAATATGTTCTGAGGGAGAAGAACTTGCGATGAGAATGTCATCGACATATGTGAAAGTGAAGGAGAGACCTCTCAACACTTCATCAATGAAGCGTTGAAAAGTTTGGGCGCATTACGCAGTCCGTATGGCATTTTTGTCATTTCAAATAACCCAAAAGGGGTTGTTATAGCAGTTTTATGTATCATCAGGGTGTACAGGAATTTGATGAAAGGCTCGCACCAAGTCAAGGCGTGAAAATACTGTGGTGCCATGGAGAGCAGAAGTAAAATCGTGTAAGTGAGGAAGGGGATAGCGATCTGGAATCGTGTTGTCATTCAAAGCACGATAATCTCCACATGGACGCCAGTCTCCAGGTGTAGGTTTTGGGACCATGTGTAAAGCAGAGGCATACGGGCTACTTGAAGGCCGTATAATACCGAGTTCAAGCATGTGTTCAAACTCTCGTCTCACAATTGCAAGACGATCTGGAGCTAAGCGACGTGGGCGGGTGAAAACAGGTGAGCCTACCGTATCAATACGGTGGACAACAGAGTGTTTAATAGGGGTATCCTTAGAACAGGGTTGAGTAAGTGAAGAAAATTCATTTAGGAGCTGCTCTATAGCAGGTGAGCACTGTGGCAGAGAACTTGCCAATAATGAAGAGGGGTGCACGGTAGGAGAACCAATTACTGAAAGATATGTGACATTATCAATTAATTGTGCTCTACGAACATCGACTAATAAATCATTAGCAGAAAGAAAATCAGAGCCTAACATTGGAGTATACATCCGCGACAAGAAATATCCAGCGGAAAACACGTCTAAGTCCAAGAGAAACTGAAATAGAACGATGTCCATAAGTGTGAATAGATGAAGAATTAGCTGCACGTAAAATGAAAGGAGAAGGTCCGTTTGCACGGTCTGCGGCTGTTGCAGGAATAACACTGTATTGAGCTCCAGTGTCAATAAGGAATGCATAGCCTGAAAGTGGATCATGCAAGGTGAATGTTGGACCAGGTGGTGCAGTAGCTTGTGAATCATTAAATTTTTGTGGAAGAAGGTTAGTATTGCTGTGGGAAGGAGTTTGTGTTGTATTTGGAGAATTAGTTGGGGGTATTAAATTAGCTGTGGTTGAATAAGTAGGTTGCGATTCTTTAACTTTACTTGCGTACGTAGGTGTTGGTTTGACAGTGTTAAATGAGGTAGTGGTAGGGTTAGTTGAAGTAAGGATAGGAGGAGAGGCTTGAGAGGCTGTAGCGTCAGACGCCTGTGACACCAGCCTGGTTAGTTTAAAGGAGGGTTAGGAGTCCATGGGCAAGGTGTGAGACAGCGCGTTGCACGATCTTTAAACTTTTCATGATACCAGCAAGGAGGGGTATGAACAGTAGACTGTGGTAAGGAAATAGGTTGAGAATGGGGCTGAGTAGTGGGGATTGAGGATTGAGGATGAGGTAAGGCTAATAGATTTGGATTAGGAGCAACCAACTGACCTGTTTGCGGTGGCTGTGGTTGTAGGAGAACGAGGCGTTGTCCAGGTTCATATTGGGAGGCTCTAATTGGACCAGAGGGTCGTCCTTGTCTTGAAGAACTTCTCTCTCGTTCCCTGTTGTTAGCTAGCTCTATTCGGAGAGCTTTAAATTCTTCTTTAAGTGTTCGTAGAATTTCATTGGATACTTTAAGACCTTGTGCAGCCGGACTCAGATTGTCATCCTGCGTGGCACAGATTTGGGGGTGATGGGTGTGGTTATCTACTTGGCCAAGGTGGATTTCAATCATCATCTTATCAGCTGTTTTGGCCATTGTGAGGAGGTCTGTATCATCTGGCATACAACGGAGCATTGGCCGTAGGGCAGTAGGGAGACCATTGAGGAAGCGGCGTCGCATTAAGGGTGAGTTTTTATCGTCTTCATTGGTCTGTCCAGCCAGGTCTTGCAGATGTCTCAGGAAGGCTGTTGGCGTTTGATCCCCAAGAACTTGGTCCTTGAGTAGAGCATTGAGTCGCTCTTCTTCTGATTGGCCGAGTCTCCTGACTAACTCGCTGAGGAGGCTCTCAAAAGCTTGGTCAGACGGAGGCAATAGAGTTACATCCCGCACTACTTTGTATACTTGTGTAGGCAGGAGGTTCTTTGTGACAAGGAACTTGGTTCGTGGGTCCGTAACTCCTTTTATCTCAAAATAATCCCGCAGTTGACTCACAAAGATTCCAGGCTCTTCAGCGGTGAATTGTGGAGTGGTAGGCTGATACATTGTGAGAAAGTCCGTTATAGGTGGTGAATTTGGAGTACCACCATTGGATGACCCTAGGTTGTTATTGGTCATTGTGGCTATTATTTGTTACAAGGTACTAAAAAAAATTTAAAATGTGTCACAAACTGACAAGATTTCAACAAATGTTGTTGAATGTAAATAATGGCTTCAGGTAAGCTTGGTTGAGTATGAGACTCAATTTGAGTTATGAATGCCAATAACAAAAAGTTACGTGAAAATTTTTTTTTTTTTTTTTTTTTTTTTTATGATGTAGCCCAATATTAGCAGAAAAATAGTCTGCGTATAGGCTTTTACAAAATATAAGTAAAAAAATTTTTTTATGATGTAGCCCAATATTAGCAGAAAAATAGTCTGCGTATAGGCTGTTTACAAAATATAAGTAAAAAAATTTTTTTATGATGTAGCCCAATATTAGCAGAAAAATAGTCTGCGTATAGGCTGTTTACAAAATATAAGTAAAAAATTTTTTTATGATGTAGCCCAATATTAGCAGAAAAATAGTCTGCGTATAGGCTGTTTGCAAAATATAAGTAAATTTGCATAAAAAAACTTTAGAAAATGCTGAATTTATAAAAAGGCAAAATAAAAGGAATATATTTTTGCAATAGAATACACTTCCAGTACAGGTGAGTGCTTTGTACTAGTGAATTTAATAAATTATAGATGCAGACTGAATATATTGACAAAAATTGAGAAAAAACTTTTAGAAAATTTTTTTTTTTTGCATAAATTACGGTGTTTGGTCACTCCAGGAGGTCACCAATTGTAAGAGTCCTGTTTTATTTATTTAGACCTTTACAAGTTTACGTAGATAATTAACTATATGCCAGGGTCACCAGCGCCCAAGTACTAGATTGGCATCCGGCACTGCGGCGCAAAGTTAATTTTAATAAAGAAGGGAAGGACTGATTATTAAATCAATATGAATTTTTATATTTTATTGACAACAATTAATGAGTATATGCAAGGGGGATTTTTACCCGTAACAACTTTGATGGACTTATAATGGTGAGATTAAATAATGGCCCGTTTGGCTAATATATAACAGTCTGCAAATTAATACTGATTGTAATAAGGAATATGCAATAATACAAATGATACAAATAATAATTATACTAATAATAAACTAATAATAATAGTAATATAGTAATAATATAGTAATAATAATATAGTAATAATAATAGTAACAATAATAATAACTAAAAGATAATAGCCACAATGACAACCTTGTCTGCAAAGAGACAGACAAGAACTGTAAGTAATATTTTGGAGAAAAAGAATAATAAAATGGCAAAAATTAATAATCAATATACATATGCTTTATAGGCCCAGTAACCTGTGGATGATAAATTACAGTTAATTCTCATTATGGGATTGTGTTAAGTTGAATGGGAGAACTAAGGAAGTATGTAGGCTACAAATGATTAGTAGGCCATAAATGACTTGAAACATAATAGGCTTATAAAGTAAAGTAAAATATACTAAGAAATTTAATAGGCAGGCCTTTGCCTCTTCAACATATTGAGCTGAGGTTAATCTAAAACAAAGACTATGGTAGGCCTCAGTTAGGCTAGTTACAATTTGGCTTTAGCCTAGACCTAACTTAGCCTAAGTAATTTATTATATGAATCTTACATTACTATTTGTAGTATGAATCTTAGTACTAATTGCAAACGGTATAAGGCGTTAGTATCTGCAGTATGCGGTATTGCATACAGATATGAAATAGTAAAGAATAAATATTATAAATACAAAACATACCACAAAGGAACTTTGCTTGCTGGCGGGGTGATTTCGAATAATAATGGTTTTTTTGGCGTCCTTTGTGTTGTCGTTGCACACAAGTTTGTTTTTACTTAACAATTTTACCAACCAGCCAAAATAATCCTTAAAAGCCCATTCATGTCTAGTCACACCACACTGAATTCTTAAGAATTAAATTTGATCACTGGACATATTTAACTTGTATTTATTTATTTATTTATTTATTTAAGATTTAAATATTTCACTCATGCCAATTTGTGGCAGTTTTCACTAATAAAGAATAATCTTGTGGTGCAAGGCACTACAACCTTCTCCACTGACAGTAACAACTGGAGACACTGAACTTCCAGTAACTATTCCTTTGACAGTAGGAGTGGTAACGCATCCTACTACAACATTGACAGACACAAGACCTCAGCGACAAACAGCATTAAAGGCGCGACTAGTTTTACAACAAAAAATAGATGCTGGGGAATTGTAATTTTATCTTCTTTCACTTTTTCTTTTCTTATGGTAAAGACCATAGACAGTTTCATCCTATGGATGTATATTTTCTCTTCTAATTAAATGCTACACCTTCTCCATGAGAAGGTGAGGATAGTCACTGTTAATCAGATTAACAGGCATTTACAGTCAAATAGTTAGTTAGTCTACACTCAGACATAAAAATTGGTGACAATGACACCAAAATCTTTATCTCCCGGGGCCCCCAGTATATGGAAAACTGATGAGTGGGTAGTTGGGAGGTAACGAAAATGGTTCACTGAGTAGGTAGGTAGTTAATCTAACAATTATTAAATTCCTTTTATGTCAATAACTGGGTGGATGAAACCAATTGGTTGCTCACCAGAGTTATTCTCCACACTAGTATTTATATACTGTGTGACAAGAGCGTGCTCGGTAATAGATATACATTACCGATCAACCAACCGAAGAAAAAACTAAGAGGACGCTGGTGGAAAAAGCCCCGCGAAAAAGAGAACAAGAGAGAACGAAAACGAGGAACGGGGCGAGAAGACGGAACGGGAGAAGGGAGAGGAACAGACAACGGAAAAAGATCCCCACCAGCAAGTACGCTCTCAACAATTAAACAAATAAGGAGAAAAGGGACTCTAATAACTAGCAGTAAGTGACTAATTGTGTTTTTAACCCAGTTAGAAGTAAACGCATTAAATTAAGCTCGGTCAGACAAATTAGGCCTACATTGTGGCCTAAGACCTAGCATCAACTCATAGCTTAACAAAGGTGAGGGTAGATTGCCCTAACCTAATTTGGTGAGGAATCCTACTGTGGACCTCAATTTATCTGCCCGCTCTGGACCATTTCCGGAATCTCTAGGCTGACCCCTACAAGGCTAGACTTAATCTACTCTATAGTTAGACGAGATATAAGGGGTGGGTTAATTGTGGACCAATTCACACAGAGCATTTTCCAACACTAATGTAATTTAAGTTAAATGTTTTAAATCCATTGTACAGACTACAGACTATATAACTACAAATTGATATGAACAGTAAAAATCAAACATTGAGAAATATGAATTTATTTTCTTTAATTATGCAAAAGTGCAGAAATATCAAGAAGTATGAAATAATTTTCTCTAATAAAAATAATAAACAAGAGGAATTTGTTACTTTTCTTGCCTTGGTGTGAAAATGAAGTCTACTTTGATAAGAGCCAAAGTATTGCAATGTTAAGTTTTATACAATAAGTACTATACCAGTATTGTCTTACTTGAGGGGTAGCCGAAGTCAAGTAAATATTATCCGTTTATATTTAGGATGAAATTGGTACGAAATTTGCAAATACAGTAAAAATTGTATTTGCATTTTATTTGTATTTGAAGCTTCATATTTGTATTTATATTTGTATTTGGGGATTTATAAATTCGAATATTTGTATCTGTATTTGAATTTGAATTTGGCCGTAAAAAAAATAGTGTATTTGTATCTATATTTGTATTTGGGCAATTGTATTTGACCCCATCCCTGGTTCTTACCTGGTGGGCTTTCCCTCACCTCAAGAACCAACAAACAAGGCAAAAGGAACATGGTCTATAAAGGGTCAGCCTCACTCCGCTGGGGCACCAGCACAGAAAAATAAACAAAACGTGTTAAGCTAAGTTCAGGTTAAGTCGCTGGATAGTGCACCATATGCGGCAAATAGATTTTATCTTTTTGAAGTGGTTACTTATGAAAACCTGTACAAATCCCCACCCAGTGTCAATCCCAGAGCCTTTTTAAAAGCATTCAAATCAGAAAGAGAGACAACTGATGATGGCAGTGAATTCCAAAGGGGAATGCCTCTTATACTAAAGAACCTACTCTTGCAATCCAGTGGTGTTCTTACAAAAGTAATTTTGTACTGGTGGCCCTTAGTGTTTGACAGTGGTGAAAGTGTAAACAAGTCTTCTGGTTTCATAACACATTTGCCATTAAAAATTTTCCAATATTTAATCATGTCAGCCCTAATAAGCCTACCTTGGATTGAATACAAACTTAGGGCCTTCAAGCAGTCCTCATAATGAAAGTTTTCCATGCCTCTAATATTTTTTATCCAGTGTCTCTGGACTGACTCAAGCAATTTCAAATCTCCTGTATAACCTGTATTCCATACACATGAACAATAATCCAATATTGGGCAAATATGAGTTGTGAATAATGCTACCATAAACCCACTATCACTATTCACTGTAGTTTTCAAAAGAATAGTTGCAAGACTACAAGCTTTATTGGCTATAGTTTGTACGTGCTTATGAAATTTCAATGATCTATCAATAGCAACTCCTAAATTTTGATTATGCTAGACAGTTCTGAGTGGCTGATTGTCTATGTAATACTGAGCAACTTGTCCAATTTCGTAATGACCAATTAGCCCTCTATGAAACTGCAACACCGCACACTTCTTGTTATTCAAACTCAGACCCCAAGAGCGAGCTATTTTAAAAAGAAAATTGATGTCCCAGTTAATATGTTTTAAATTTGTCACTCATTTTTTGTACAAATGATTGTAAAAAAAAAAAAAAAAAAAAAAAAAAATAATAATAATAATAATATAAATATATATATTTAGTGTATTTCTTGTCAGGGGTGGTATGACATGTTACTCTGCGACTTAATTAGTTTGTTGGTTTCTGTTCTGGCTAATTTTTTTTCTAATTGGATTCAGTTTGGTGATGTTTGTGATAGAATTATGATGTACATTCATATGGTTTCAACTTTGAGAACTTGATTCGTCATGTGCCCTCGATGATAATATGAAAAGATCAGAAGATATTTAGGTGAAATAACCAATATTAACCTGTTAGGTTAGTTGAATGCTCAGTTAGGTTAATTGAATGCCTAGTTAGGTCAACTGAATGCCTGGTTAGGTCAACTGTATGCCCTTGATGACGGGTTAGGTTATGGCGTGATATTTTTGTTAGTTTAAACAAAAATGATGAGAGCAAACTTTTCTAGTTAATTTTGAGGTGTTTAGCATGTTTCCTGTGGTAATGCGTCATTTACGAAATCTCGTAACATGAACCGAACATGTTAGGTTATGGTTTATTGTATAAAATGTAGTCAAAAATACATTTTTCAAGTGTATTTTGGTGTGCTTTGTTTGAATATGACCTTCATTTCTTGTGCAAATGAACAGAAATACAGTTATCATTGCATGGCCCAAACACATATTTCTGTTCATTTGCACAAGAAATGAAGGTCATATTTGAACAGAGCACACCAAAATACACTTGAAAAATGTATTTTTTTATTTCAACTTCAGGCCATGTCATTTGCAACATAATTACCAGTGTCCCTCTGACCCAAAGAAACAGCATCAGCCACATCGCCTGGGGAACCCATTTCTATCATCAAATAAATTTTTAGATCATCAGCAAAGATTCTAAATTTAGAAAGAATGCTGCTGGCAACATGATTGATGTAAATAAACCTTACCTTATGAACCTTATGTTGTTTCGTGCGTTGGTCTCTCTTCACACGGAGGTCAAGCTGATGGCCCCGCCTCTAGGTCTAGCTTGGTGGAGGAGCGAGTTGCTTTCTTGTGCTCTCCATCATACATAGCCAGGCACGCCCGGCTCATCTGGTACCTTCCTGAGCCAGGCATCCAGTCTTCTCTTGAAAACTTCAATTTTGACCCCTGTTACGTTTCTGAGGTCCTTTGGAAGCTGGTTGAAAAGTCTTGGCCCCCTGACAACCAAGCTATTTTCCTTCAGAGTTGAGGAGGTCCCTTGTCGGGCCCTTAATTTGGGAACACTACACATTCTGCTTTTCCTATTTTCCAGTGTTGTTTGAATGGTAATTGGGTTTAGTTTTAGGTTTGGTGCCAGATTTTCGATCATTTTCCATATGTAGATTATGGTGTACCTCTCTTCTTCTTTCCAGGGAGTACAGATTTAGTTTACGTAGTCTTTCCCAGTAGTTGAGTTCTTTGCAGCCATCAATCTTGGCTGTGAAATGCCTTTGCGTTTCTTCTAGTTTATTAGTTTCTTCCTTTTTATATGGGGACGTCAAAACTGAGCAGTATTCAAGTTTTGGTATAGTCAGTGTTTTTAGCAGGGGAATCATTACTGTCCTGTCCCTTCTCTCGAACGGTCTTAGTATTTGTCCGGCGACTCTTTTTGTTTTATTTATCGCTATCTGATTTTGTGTTTGGAATTTCGCATCATCTGTCATTATTATCCCGAGATCGATCGTTTTCGTGCTTCTCTGAATTTCCTGTCTATCTGGAGCATAATATGTAGTCTGTTTAAATTCTTCTGTTCTACCATATCTCAAGAGCTGAAATTTCTCGGTGTTAAATGATATGTCTTCTGACCATTTGTATATTTTGTTTGTGTCTCTCTGCAAGGCCTCCGCGTCATGTATATCGCTGATTTTTCTGCTGATCTTTGTATCATCTGCAAAGGATGTTACTATACTGTTGCTGTTTACTCCGCTGTCTATGTCTGTTAGCATGATAATGAACAGGAGTGGGGCCAGTACTGTCCCTTGTGGTACTGAGCTGCGTACTTCCGATTCTGATGGTGATATACCTTGAATTTTGACGACCTGCAGACGTTCTCTGAGGAAGTTGTAGATCCATTTTCCCACTTTGCCTGTTATTCCCATATATTTCATTTTATGTGCTATTACACCATGGTCACATTTGTCGAAAGCTTTAGCAACATCTGTGTATATAACATTGTAGTTGTCATTGCCTTCCAATGCATCTAGGATATTGTTGTAGTGTTCTATTAGTTGTGATAGGCATGATCTACCTGACCGGAATCCATGCTGATTTTCGTTGAATTTTTCCTGTCTCCAGGAAATCATAAATTTTCTCTCTAACTATTCTTTCAAATACTTTGGTGAGGTGGGACGTCAATGACACTGGTCTATAGTTCTTTGCTTGAGATCTGTCCCCTCCTTTATATATAGGGACAATGTTTGCTCTTTTCAAGATGCTCGGTATTTCCCCAGTGTCTAGGGATCTTCTCCATGAAGGTGTAGCTATTTCATTTTTACAGTTTTTAATCAATAATGCGTTCCATTTGTCAGGACCTGCAGCTGAATGTGGTTTCATTTGTCCTATAGCTCTCGTTACATCTTCTGTGGTAAAATCAAAGTCTATTATATACTCTCCTTGCAATTCCTCTTCAAAGAATGCATTTATGTCAGGTATCGCTTTGTCACTTTTTTGGGGTAGTGA
This sequence comes from Bathynomus jamesi, assembly GCA_023014485.1. Lineage (NCBI taxonomy): Eukaryota > Metazoa > Arthropoda > Malacostraca > Isopoda > Cirolanidae > Bathynomus > Bathynomus jamesi. The sequence goes on along the minus strand of JAJOZX010002407.1, from coordinate 106,929 downwards.
AGACTGATTCATATTGAACTCTCAATGTATCAGATATTTCTTTTGGATCGTCGGTTAGTTCATTATTTCTCGTCCTTAAGGGCCCAATAGCGGAGCGGTTTTTGTTTTCCTTTTTGCTTAGCTATAGAAGTATTTTGGATTTTCCTTTATTGCTTCTCCCGCCTTTTCCTCTTCCCTCTCTGTATGGTCCTTAATCAGGGCTTGTATTTCCCTATCGATACCATCCAGTTTTTCTTTTATTGCTTTCCTGTCATTATCTCCACAGTTGCCTAACTTCGCCTCCACTCTCTTTCTTTTGCGGAATAATCTTCTCTTTTGCCTCTCTAGCCAGCTCCTCTTTCCTTTTGGCTGTGATTTCGAAGCATATTTTTCTAAAATTCTCAGCGTTTTTTCTTCCAAGGTTGTTAGCATTTCTTCAGTTGTTTTATTCTCAAAAATTGTTCTCCATTCTATTTGGGCCATGTGCGATCTGATTGCTTCCCAATTTATAGTCTTGGAGTTTAAGTTAAAGGCCCCAAATTTACTTCTTTCCTCAATATGTGTATTGTCTTTTAATGCTGTTGTTATATTTGTTGATATCTCGATTAAGTTGTGGTCTGAGATAATGGTTGGGGTTATTTTTATATCAGCAATCAAGTTCGTGTTATTCGTGAATACCAGATCCAGGCAGTTATTTTTTCTGGTATTTTTGTTATCTCCTGTGTCAGCATAAACTCATTTGTGAGAGTCCAACATTTTTGCTTGCTCCTGGTTTTCTCTTGTGCCACCTTGTCTTGGTGAATATATATATTCCTATCCACCTTTTTGTATTTTATAAGCGAGAACTGGTCCCAACACAGACCCCTGTGGCACCCCAATCAATACATTCCTCTCCCCGCTCACTTGATCACCCACAGAAACCTACATCACTTGGCCAAAAAGGAAATCTCTAATCCACCCCAGCAACTTCCCTGAAATGCCAATTTCCGTCAGCTTATCCAGCAACTTCCCTGAAATGCCAATTTCCATCAGCTTATCCAGCAACTTCCCTGAAATGCCAATTTCCATCAGCTTATCCAGCAACTATACTATGGCAAACTACAGGGGTTGGACAAAATAATATGAACACCTTGATAAATGGCGGTTTTTATTCTTAATATGGAGTTGGTCCTCCTTTAGCGGCAATAACAGCTGCAATGCGTCGGGGAATTGATTCATACAGCTTTTGGACAGTGGCTAGAGGAATCCTGAGCCATTCTTCGAGCAAACCCTGCTCCAGTTCCTCCAAAGACGCCGGCGGTGGGAATCGGCTTCTGACCTGCTGCTCCAACTGACACCACAGATGCTCGATAATGTTAAGATCCGGGGATTGTGGAGGACAATCCAAGCGTTCTACTTCACTAACATGCTCTTCAAACCAGTTTTTAACGACCCCAGCGGTGTGGATTGGTGCATTATCATCCTGGAAGACGGCGCCGCAATTGGGAAACAGCGTTTGGACCATGGGATGGACCTGGTCAGCCAATATTGACAGATAGACCTGGGCGTTAACCCTACCATGCAGTACTACAGCTGGGCCAAGAGTATTCCACGATATTGCTGCCCAAACCATCACAGATCCGCCTCCATGCTTAACGGTTGGGGTCAGGCAGTCGGGGTCATAAGCATCTTTAGGCTGTCACCAGACGTAAACTCGACCGGAACATGGAAATAGCGTAAAGGAGGATTCGTCGGAGTAGACTACATTCTTCCACCGGTCCATTGACCAATTCTTATGGTCATTACACCATTTTCTGCGCCGCTCAATGTTGATGTGCGAAAGGAAGGGTTTGGCAATTGCAGCCCTCCCATGGTATCCAGCTCCATGGAGCTCGCGACGTACAGTTCTGGTCGATACCGGGCTTGCAAGATGCTGGTTAAGCTCTGCAGTCACTTTTGGAGCTGTGGTCTTATGGTTCTTTGTCACAATGCGCTTTAGCACCCGGCGGTCTCGATCACACAGCTTCTTCTTGCGTCACTATTGCATTTGTCGGTGCTTGTCTTTCCATGGTTTTGGTATGCAGACATGACCATAGAGACAGTTCCTCTGGATACATTGAACATCTGAGCGGTTTTCGTCACCGATGCACCAGCCATCCGCGCTCCGACAATTTGCCCTCTTTGGAAGTCTGACAGGTCTTTCATAACTGCTAATTCATAATTCACTCAGATCTGTAAAAACAACGTGAGGGTTATAACATGACGTATACACTCTCTGTTACGCATTTAAATAGGTTTGCCAGTCATTTGACCGTTTACTTTGTGTCTGAGCAGTCCGTAAAGATAACCGGTGAAATCGGCGGGTGTTCATATTATTTTGTCTAACCTCTGTACATTGAATGCCTTTGCAAAGTCAAATACTATAAGATCCACTGAGGATTCCTCATCCACCCACTTGGTAATATCATTATAGGTTAACAATAATTGGTCCTCAGTTGATCTACCTGCCCTGAATCCAAATTGTTCAGCAGACAATATAAAGTTCATCTCCAAATAATCTGAAGTGACCTTCACTATGATTCTCTCCAGTGACTTACAACAAACATATGTTAAGCTTAGGCTACTGGTCTGTAATTGAGTGGATCATGTCATGCCCCCTTTTTAAAAATAGGGACCACAAGAGATCTCTTCCAAGAAGGTGGCAGAAGTCCTTCATCAATAGAGGCTCTGAATATCCTATACAATGGGAAAGCAAGATTTCAGAAGCAGTGGATGTAAATTGTCAGGGCCCATAGTCTTTGAAACATCTAATTGACACAATATCTCCTTCACATCATCACATGAAAAAAGTACATTATCAAGATTACCAACAAATGTCTGGTGATGTGCTGGGTCTTCTGGTACTACTGCTCTATAAACTGATGAAAAAGAGTTGGCAAAGCACTCAGTCATACCCAAAGCATCAGAAAATGCATCTTCAGATGGTAACCTCAAAGGTCCTACACTAGGCTTGTCTACTTTCTTATGAGGGTGTCCCGTTAAATCTAAAGTTGGTCGGGTACAGCATTAACCAATACAATATCGTAAAGTGGGTTACTAAGAATGCTCACACAAGTTTTTAAAGTCCTATCTAAAAAATTCATGCATTCCCAGCGGTTTACATTTTACATCTCCGATTCAGACAAAAAATTGGCATATTTTGGCATTTTCTAGTAAAATGTACTATTTTAATTAAAAGTAAAACACATTTACCACTCTATATGCATTTCTGGTAGTGTATACTAGCTTTATAAATGTCAATGCTAAATGTGGGCCCCACAGGGCCCAATTTAGCCCCCTTATTTCATATTTTTAGCGATTTTTTCTAACTAATCTAACTTTTTTTCAGGAATTTCTAAATCTAGGTAACATAATACCTATTTAAATTGATAAAATGGCTCTAAGCAAACCATTAACTAGAAGCAAAACAGAAATTCCCTTCCTAGGTCAACCTATAGCCTCCATAACGACTACAGCTGTTCCAACCAACAAGCAAGTACTCAAATATTTCCATCATATTAAAGCTTGCAATCCTCATTATAATCAGTCCCTTGTTAAAGGAAAACTTGTAAATCATCAAGCTGGCATGGTAATAGACCATGTGTTCTCCTTTTGGAATAAATGCAATTTACCTACTAGTAGCAGACAATATGCAGTTAAAAAACTTCTTAAGTTGCACCAAGCATGGTATGTTCTAACAAAACATAAATATAGAAAAACTGAAGAGCACCTAAGTTCAGTAAACAAATTTTATGAAAAACTTGAAACAATATTTGATGTCGCTCACCCATTTCCTGAAAAAGTTCTTTCAGAAAAGCTATGGAAAGCTGAAATTGAGGAAGATCTGAAGTTTTTAAAGATGCTGAGAGGGGGATATAAAATTACACTGGGTTCAAGAGATAAGATTTCAGAGCAAAGAATAAAAAATGTGACCTGCCAATCTGTAAGGAGCTTGAATGTAGCTTCAGACATTTGTTCGCCAGTAGCATTTTGAATAATAGGTATCCCCAAAATTTTATTAATATCAGGAGATCCAGTAGCAGCAACAGTAAGCCTTTCTAAGCCTAAAACCTATTTTGAATCCCAATGGACAAGATGATGTTTTATATTGGTATTTTGAAATAATTCTTGGACTTCATTTTCAGTTTTTACCCTATTTTCTTGTGTTGCTGTATGAGTAGATGTTTTTGAAACTGCATAATCGTTTAGGTCTCCACCGCCGGCTCTAAGTGAAGCAGAAATTATTAATGTAGCTGTTCTAACAGATACATTTCCTCTGTCTATAGCACTGGCTACAATAGACTCTAAGTACATTTCCAGGTAGGTAGATAGGCTTTTGTTCTTTAGTTGTTTTTAGTCTTTTATTGAGGTAATCATAATCGTTAGAACTATCTCCCTCACATTCTAATTCCTCTATTTTCACTTTAGATGGTTTGCTTATTCTCTCTTGTTCTTTCTGACGTAAACGTTCATTGGTTGCTAGTCTTTTTATTTTATTTTTTATTCTTTGCTCTGAAATCTTATCTCTTGAACCCAGTGTAACTTTATATCCTCTCTCAGCATCTTTAAAAACTCCAGATCTTCCTCACTTCAGCTTTCCCTAGCTTTTCTGAAAGAACTTTTTCAGGAAATGGTTGAGCGACATCAAATATTGTTTAAAGTTTTTCATAAATTTGTTTACTGAACTTAGGTGCTCTTCAGTTTTTTTATATTTGTTTTTGGTAGAACATACCATTCCTGGTGCAACTTAAGTTTTTTAACGGCATATTGTCTGCTACTAGGAGGTAAATTGCATTTATTCCAAAAGGAGAACACATGGTCTATTACCATGCCAGCTTGATGATTTACAAGTTTTCCTTTAACAAGGGACTGATTATAATGAGGATTGCAAGCTTTAATATGATGGAAATATTTGAGTACTTGTTTGTTGGTTGGAACAGCTGTAGTCGTTATGGAGGCTATAGGTTGACCTAGAAAGAGAATTTCTGTTTTGCTTCTAGTTAATGGTTTGCTTAGAGGCATTTTATCAATTTAAATAGGTATTATGTTACCTAGATTTAGAAATTCCTGAAAAAAAAGTTAGATTAGTTAGTAAAAATCGCTAAAAATATGAAATAAGGGGGCTAAATTGGACCCTGTGGGCAGGGCCGGATTAAGACCTTTAGAGGCCCTAAGCACTTAAAAGATTTTGGTGCCCCATATATATGTAATTCAAAATATAAACAAAAATAAACCATAAAATAAAATTTTATTTTTTGAAATGAAACAAAACTTACAGTAAGATGGAAAATAATGTTTATTTTTGTATACTTCCACTTCATTTATATTTGAAAAGTTTTCTCCTACTTTTTTTAATTGCAAAGTCTTTGATCAGATCCTCAAAACTAATCTTACGTAACACATCTGCTTCTATACTTAGTAGAGATAAGGCATCCAGCCTGCCTTGTTGCATAGTTGTTCTGTTGGTATTTTTAATATACTTCAACTGAGAAAATGAACGCTCAGCTGAGCAATTTGTGACCATTAATGTTAAAAATATACGAAAGGCAATTTCTACATTTGGGAAGGCACACTCAATATTGTCTTCTACAATTATTTTATAAAGTTCAGCATGACTGAATCTTGTTTTTACATTTTTTTTTGCACTGAACTTATGGCACACATATGAGTGAAACTGCTGAAGCTCAGCAGAGAAATTAGTGTTCAAGTCCTCTGGGTAAGCATCAATCATCTTTTTACAACCCTGAGAATACCTTTCAATTTCAGTAGATGATGAAGTGGTGACATTATGTGGCACATCACTTAGAAAAGAAAATCTCTCTGCTATTTCTTTGTATATCTCTCCTCTTCTTCTCATCTCAGTTTCAAGTTTGTCAACAATTGTGTAAAAGGTGGTGATAAGAAATTTATCTCTGGCATTCAGATATACTTCTGGTGCATCTCCGTCATTGGGTACCTTCTTTCTGATACGTTTGCGAGTTTGAGCTGCCTTGTAATCAACATCTGGTAGCATTTCCTTTGTAGCTGCTTCATATCTTTCAAATTCATCTCGTGAAGTGCACAGTTGGTCAGCTAATGATCCATACAGATCTGCACATGTTTTTAAGTTCACATCCTTATTCTGTAGAACTTTGCTTACTCTATGAAAATTTTGCAAAATCTCATCCCAAAAATTCAACATAAAAACGAATTCTAGCTCTTGCATCTTATTTGCAATATTATTTGCTTCTCTTCTAGTGTCTCCCTTTTGTGACTGGTCTTCAGCTATACATTCTAACGCTTCTAAAATTTTAAGGAAAGATTTCAAAATTGCTGCTGTTGCCATAGCATGTGCCTCCCATCTGGTATCAGAGAGGGATTTTAAGACACTTTCATTTCCAATACAACCTTTAAGAATTTCCCACCTGCTGGTTGAGGCTAAAAAAAAGGTATAGAGCAACTGCACTGTAGAGAAGAAATTAACCGCCTCTTGACAGCAGTCAACAGCACTTCGGCCTACCAGATTTAGTGAATGGGCTGCACAGGGCACATATATAGCAAACTTGTTTGTTTCTAAAATTTTTTGCTGCATCCCCTTATAACGCCCAGACATGTTGGCAGCGTTGTCGTAAGATTGACCCCTACATTTTGAAAAGTTTAGCTTACAAACTTCACGTAAGTACTGCAACACCTGATTTGCCATTTCCTCACCAGTATGGCTTTTCATTTTCAGAAAGGTTAAAAAGCGTTCAATAGGCTGTCCATCTTTTAAGTACCTAAGTACAACACTTAACTGATCGATATGTGATAGATCTGGTGTTGAATCAACTGACAAACTAAAATAACCAGAAGATTTTACTTCGTCAACAATGAGTGCGTGGACCTTTTGAGCCATTAGTTGAATGAGTTCCTCACAGGTGGTTTTGGACAGGTAAGAAGGATTTCCTTTGCCAGAATTTCCATATTTCAAAATGTGACCTGCTAAAAATGGATCAAACCGGCTTATGAGCTCAAGCAGCCCTAAAAAATTCCCATTCTGCAATGATCCAAATCTTTCTTCTGTTCCTCGAAAAGACAAGCCACGTTCAGCTAACGTACAAATAACAGCTATGACACGCCTCAAGACATGTTCCCAGTAATCACACTCTTCCTGAATTTGTTTTTCCAACTGTTGTCCCAACCCCGCACCTTGTCTGCGAGTTAAGTATGTTAGCATAGAGTCTCGGTGAGTAGTGCTTTTTTCATGATGATCAATTACAATAGTATTTCGCCAGTCACTGAACCCTTCTCTTATAACAAAATGTGAGACATTTTTAGGAGCAAACAGTTTACAAACATAACAGTAAACTGATCCTGTTGATGGTGAATACAATAACCACTCTCTCTTGTATTTCTCACCATTGGCTTTTGTCCCAACGAAAAGTTTTTGTGAACAGTATCTTGCTGGTTTGCCACTACTGAAATGCCGGTAAGACTTGTCAAATGGCCCATTGTGGTGTTGACAGTCACTGGGTCCACAAGCAATCCAATAAGCCACATCATCAGCAGAGAAATCAAGCCACAACCCTGGATCTTTTGCTATATTTACTTCATCTTCTGCAGACTGATTCATTTCACCACCATCACCATGGTCCACTAAACTTTCATTTTCAGCAATTATTTCAACCCCAGAATGTCTTGTAAAGCAACTTGAATCAACATTTGCAGTAGAGGTATCAAGAGAATTTACAGGCAAAGTGAGATCAGTAGTGAGACATGTGGTAGATGAACCTGCTTGTGACACCTCGGTGATTCCAACGTCATCATATTTTGATTTTGAAGTGATCAAAGTGGTATTTGTGTCCACTTCTGATGACGGAGATTGGTTTTGATTCAGAATCGGTATATCATGTTGACGTTGTGGTCGTGGAACTTGTGTGAAGAAATCAGTCAGCTTTGCAGTCTTGGACTCTAAATCCAAAGTCTTCTCTTGTTTCTCTTTTGATAGTTTTCGCTTTTGTGCACCACTTAACTGAACACGTTTCATCTTGGTTCTTGGGGTCTGTAAAATACAGAAATAAAAAGAATATTTTATTTGTATATTATGTGGCAATCAACACAGTTACACATATCACAATCTTGGCTTTGTTCTTTTATTCTCAGAAAGACAAAATGGGAACCGTACACAACCAAAGTGGCAATTTAAATATAAGTGGCAATTAAATATAACTCAACCGAAATATCAACTCGAAATGTTGAATACAAATCAAATCGAAAGAAGGAACCAAAAGAAGGAACCGAAAGAAGGAACCGAAACCTATAAAATAAAAATACTTAACATTAGAATTAATAATACGCAATCTATAAAAATATCAATATTAACATTTCACTATTAACGAGCCACATTTTATATTTACATTTATTTATTTATTTAAAACACAATATTTAATTATAGGAAATATGAACATTTGCTTAGGGCCTAAATTGTCCTAACTACGTTTGATGTTATATATACATTACAAATTATTCACTCTGGTTATTACAATCTAAATTCTTTTATACTGTTATGACAATAGATAAATAAATTATAAAATAAAGATACGTGTATGATAAAATATTGTTATATATACAAATAAAGTACACTTCATAGACTTACCCTAGAGAAGAAGAGAGAGCAACAGATAAACTTCTTCAACGCTAATTAACTTAGGTCAATATATCTTATTATTATAATGGCCGTGATAAACATCACTTGATACAACAGCAATATAGAGAGTTTATAGTTTTTTATTTTAATATTAACATATATTACAATTCTATAAACCTAAATCTTTCTGTAAAACAATACCAAATGATTATGTAAAATATATATTTAATATTATATGCACAAATCACACGTTCAGAATAACTTCCTATAGCACACGAAAATATTTAATCTATATGTATTTTTAATATGGCGCTCAAAGATTTGATATAAACAAAATAATAACGCAAAGCGTAAAGTGTGTGATTACAACGAAATATATTTATTCTCTCAAAAGGGTTGTTGTTCACTACAAATTCAAACAATGAAAAAAATAAATACTATATATGAATATATATAATTCAGTTTTCAACAGCTTATAGGCTATAAGCCGCGATTATAATAGTATAATAAATCCATGGTAAATCCGACAATGGAAAATTTCTGTGGTGCCCCCCTTCCCTTGATGCCCTAAGCACGGGCTTATTTTGCTTAATGGTTAATCCGGCCCTGCCTGTGGGGCCCACATTTAGCATTGACATTTATGAAGCTAGTATACATTACCAGAAATGCATATCGAGTGATAAATGTGTTTTAGTTTTAATTAAAATAGTATATTTTACTAGAAAATGCCAAAATATGCCATTTTTTTTGTCTGAATCGGCGATGTAAAATGTAAATCGCTGGGGATACATGAATGTTTTAGATAGGACTTTAAAAACTTGTGTAGGCATTCTTAGTAACCCACTTCACGATATTGTATTGGTTAATGCTGTACCCGACCAACTTTGGGTTTAACGGGACACTACTAGGGATGCTTCATAGTCAGATCTACTTTTAAGTGAAAATTTCTGTACTGGTAATTATTTCTGGAAATGGGATAGCACAGTTCGGGCTTCAACAGAATTCCTACCATACTTGGTTCGTAGGGATTTATAATTTTGCCAAGCATTACTGGTACCTCTACTACGCTTAAGACCTGTAGATGTTTAATTGACCGAGGCACTGTCTCCTCTCCCGAGTCCTTAACAGGAACATATTGCTCAATCAATGGGTATATGATGTTACAAAAATGACTAAACATTTGTGCAGTATTTAAATTCAAAATCCCAATCAATGTCTGCAATGTACTTGATATTCTGTTATATTTTCCCTTATGCCAACATCTGAGCAGAAGAGACGTTTCTCTGTTTATAGCATACTGAAAATAATATATACAGAAAAGGGGACTATGACCACAATGTGGAAACAGAGGTAACACATCATCATCTCCCACTCTATCATCCTCAGATGTAAGAAGCAAATCAAGAATATTCCCAGAGATAAAAAGTTGGCTCCCTGACCCACTGTGTAAAGCCCAAGATATTAAAGCAATCCAAGAATAATTTGTCACTATGAGATATAGGCTCATGCTCTGCTTCCTCACTCAGTCCCAATCTCAGGCTTGGTAGGTTGAAATCCCCAACAAAAATGGTTTCTTCATTGTTGCAAAATTCATAAAGGAAATTATTAAGGCATTATTCTCCACAGTACTATAAGGGGGATGGTAAATAATTATAATAATATGTCCGTATCACTTAAATGCAACGTCAAAACATTAGAAACATTGCAGTGAACTTCAATGAACTTAATTGATTTTCTGACATAAAAACAAACACCATGTTTAGCTAAGTTCCTCATTACATCTTTTCGAATAATTTCATAATTGGGAATACCTACATAGGAATTAGGTACAGATGGCAATAACCAGGTTTCACTTATACCTAATACATCTAAATCATTGTTTTCCAACAAATCTTGAACAAAGGTCAATTTATTAATTAAAGAATTCACATTAACATGGCCCACCCTCAGTATATAATAGCCACAGTTAGTGCCCAAAGGCTGACGAAGGCCACACCCAATGCCCACAAGTCCCCGATCAATCAGTTTAAAGGATGGTGAAGTTGGTTATTTAAAGCTGGCAAGGTTGAATGCCTAAAGACTGACTATCGGACCACAAAGGCTGGCGAGGCCGACCACCAATTGAAGTTTCAACTCCCAGTCTCCCCTGAGCATCTCTAGGCCTATTCCTGTTTAGTGCCCGTCTCTGAGAAAGTTCTTGGCGCTGGTTATATGTCAAATCCCTGTGTGTATATATATATATTGAGTGGAAATCCCTACTATCTTTAAGTTTGTTCGCATTATCTAATAACAATTTCTTTTCATCATCATCTAATATTTTACCACTAAAAATACCCTTGGCACGGTCAATACAAACATCATTCAGATATAAATCCCTGCCCACTAAATTAGTACATATATCCTGGAACCTATGACCCACCTCATCCACTGTCAAGTCTGGCAAACCCTTGAGAATGATGGAATACTTTCTCCTTTCTTTTGTCCACCTAAATGGCATTAGACATGTCCGGTCTAGTGTTTTTTACCCGTCTACTAACGGTCTCGCGGAGAACATGGTCCGTACTTTTAAGTCGGCCTTGCGTCATTCTCGTGGGGAGGAAATGCAAGTGGTGTTGGATAAATGTTTGTTTAAATATCGACTAAGACCTCACACAACGATTGGGGTGTCTCCTTCTAAACTTATGATTGGCCGGGGAATTCGTTCAGTTTTCGATCTGTTACGTCCAAACGAAACGTTACAACAACGACTTTTACGCCATCAGGAAAAACAGAAGTTATACCACGACACTAAAAAAATTAGTTATAGAAGCGCAACCTAATGATCCAGTTATGATTCGCAACTATGGGGCTGGACCAAAATGGATTCCTGCAACTGTGCAGGAGAGAACGGGCCCTGTTTCCATCAAGTGCCAACTAGAAGATGGTCGTTCCATTAAACGTCATCAGGACCAGAGATGGGAACGTGAATTGCAGGATGACCAGAGTCTTAGGAAGAGAGAACCGATCCTCTGGAAAATGCTTCAATTCGCCCGCTTATGCAGGTTGCACCGATTCCTACTACGTCAACCCCGCTCCGCAGGTCGTCTAGGGTCTCTCTCTCCCACTGACAGACTAAACATGTAGGGGAGGAGTGATTATATATATATATATATATATATACAGTATATATATATATATATTTGTCTAAAGTCACTAAAGGAAAAAATCACTAAAAGAAAGCTGAATGGCAACACAAAAGGATAAACAGTGGAACGCGATCTGTTCGTTTGTTATGGCTGGACTAACAGCATGGTTATTCATATCTGACTAAATTGTTGGACGTTGGTGCTAAGTTTAATTTGGTGATGTTCCTAAAGTGTTAGAATGTAAGCAGGAAGTTGTCAAATAGTATATAAGTGTAGGGGTAATGGCTGTAGCTTCTAAACTAGTAAAATGAGAGAGTTAGGTAGGCGCTTTATGGGACGCTGGAAATCTATGCTAGGCGCTAATGAAGATCTAAATCAAAGCACCGGTAAGTGCCTTTGTTGTTGTTTAGAAACCTAATAACTTGGCGGGGTCATTAACCATGGCCGTAACTACCTATGAGGTCACCGAGGTCCGGACCTCGGTAATTATTTCCTAAAAAAAAAAAAGAGACTGAACCGTGAAATATTGCTGCAGCTTTAATAAAAGTATTTTTGCTAACAGGTCCCTTTGTACAGTATTTAATTATAGACAAGGGTTTTGTGTTTAGTGTATAGCTTGGGTTGTGTTTGTAGATGTCATTTTGGTCTGAATTTTGCTCGTCCCGCCGCGCTCGAAAAAATCTGGACCTCACTAATTTCTAAACCCTAGTTACGGCCCTGTCATTAACCCAAAGTTATTACAGTTAAATCTTTTTGTTTGACGTATTATGCAGTCAAGCTATATGAACCATTTTATAAACTTCTTAAAAGATCGAATGACGTCACATATTTAAGCTACCTAGGCCTATATGGCAACTTTGCCCTCAAGCGATGTTACAGTTGTTACTTGTGCATGACGATTGATGGACATCCTCAAGGTAAATACTCTTATTTTATTATTTTTAATTATTCTTTGCTTTGTCATTAAAATATCTGCTCCTTCAGTTAAATTAGTAAAGGAATTTGTTACTCTTTACTTAATTAATTTTAAAATAGTGAATACCACCACTGCAAACCTATTATGTACTTTTGATTCTAGTAATCGTAATGGTAATCGATTACTAATCGATTACTTTTCCCAAAGTAATCAGTAATCGCGATTATCAAAAGTTAGTGGTATTGCCCACCACTACTTGGTAGTGAAGACAAATTTAACTAATTAAGTATGAACCAAATAAATGCCTAAAAGAACAATTCAACTACACGAGACCCACAGGAAAAGATATTGTACAAACTGATCATGTAAGGGACCTAGGAGTTATATTATCTGAAGATGCATCATTCAACAGGCACATTAACAAAATAACCTTATCATGCAAACAACCAATAGGATATATACTGAGGACATTCAGAACTAGGGACAGTATGACCATGCTTGCCCTGTGGAAATCATTTGTTCTTTCACACATCAACTACTGCTCTCAAGTATGGTTTCCTCACAAACAGAATGAATTGCAAAAAATTGAGGGCCTACAAAGAACCTTTACTTCATATATTAAACAACCTGGTGAGCAGCAGGTGAGTAAAAACAAATTAAACTACTGGGATAGGTTCAGAGACCTTGACCTTTATTCCATAGAGAGGTGGTTTGAGAGATACATCCTGATATACACCTGGAAAATTCTAGGTCTTTTAGTTGCCCCCAATACCAAACCAATTGTGCCTCCCACCAAACAGCCTGAGAAGGATTCAAACCCTTCAATATAATAATATCTCTAGGCAGAGTTCTCGCCTGTTTTACTCCTTGCCTCACAGACATGGGCAGTAATGTATTTGAAAATACTTAAATACGTATTTAAATACATGTATTTATAAATACTTTCTGGAGAGTATATTTAATTATGTAAATACTTTCGAAAAGTATTTAGTATTTAAAATTACCTGTTTTTAAATACATTTTTAAAATACTTTCTTGTGAACTGTTCAATTTTGCGAGGATGTACAGTACTAACCACCCACTATTTAACTGGTACCACAGAACACAGTAAAACATTTTTCAAGGTGCTTGTGCTTCCAGAAAGTTCCAGGCTCAGCAGGCTGGAACTTTCTGGAAGCACCTTGAAGAATGGAACTTCCAGCCTGCTCTAGTGGCTATTGCCACAGACTTGCAGCTATAGTGCGACAGCTGGCAGTCTATCCTGAGGCATCGTCATATGTGGTTGTGTAAAGTTCAGCGCTAACTGTGCAATTAGCCTTAGCCTACTGACCATATTAGACGAGGACAACATTTGTAACATGGCTGCAGCAAGTGGAAGTGGTGAAAAAGAAGGTGGTAAAATAGAAGTTGTTGATGGTGGAAGTGAAAATAAAAATAGCAAATCACATCTGCACCCACTTTTTGATGGAAAATATTTCGGAATAACTTCCAAAGATGGTAGTAAAGTGAAGACTTTGTCTTGTGTGCCACGAAACAATTGCAGCGTCTACTTCTGCGACTTCTCGATTTCATTTGACTCTAAACTGATGTTAGTGATTTTATGTGCGTTTTGAAAAGTATCTAAATTGTATTTGAAATGTATTTAAATACATTTTAGGAGTAATGTATTTAGTATTTAAATACTCTCTGAAATCCTGAATTTTACTTAGTATTTAATTACTTTTATTTTCAAGTATATAATGTATTTATTATTTAAATACATCTAAAGTATTTACTGCCCATGTCTGTTGCCTCAGTACCTTAGAGATATAAGTGCAGTCCCAGTAGACACTTTTAGAAAACATTTGGGCATATTTTCAGCTAATATACCATCCCACAGTGCCAGAGTATTCCTCTGCCAGACCAGCCCTAACAAATCCGATAGTGGACCAAATCGTATGGTAGAAGCAAGAGAAAAGAAGGGTGGCGACTATGTCGTGGCCCCACCTCAGGAGGCACTCAGCGGACTTCATGGGAGCAGCGCACCCTTGAGGCAGAAGCGCTTCAAGGTAAATTCAAAGCACCCAAAACGGGAACCCATTTCTCACAAAGACAGTCCACAGAACTATTTCAAACACAAAACGTCTTCATACTGCAATTGTTTGCAGAATCACTTTCAACAAGGCTTTCGTTTCCTTAAAATAATATACTTTTCTTGTGGATCATGTCCATGAGGGTGGGTAGATTGAAGGTACGCACACCAATACCTCGGAGTTCATCCTTCAGTTTTGCTCTTGGGGAGTCATATTTCCGGGACTTCAATAGGCAATGATCTGTGGTACCATCAGTTCCACTGCACCATTTACAGCAAGGCGAGTCCTCCTGCCTCCATCTATATAGGCGGGAAAGGAGTGTAGTGTGATCAATACGAAGACGGGTAATAGCTACATCTAAGGTTCAAAAAGAAGATCGGGCCCATCATCATGTACGGTTGCCAGGTCTCCTGGTTTGGGTCAGAATAGGCGAATTTCCGGATTTTTACTGATCTTCCTATATAAATATGTTGTTGGTTTATCCTATAATCTAATTATTTTTATCAGACTGATGGTAATTAGCATACAATGACAGTGACATATCAGGTAGGTAGTTGGGTAAAGATTCGGTAGAACACATCCACCTGAAAATAGGATTTTTTGGTGTACTTCATGCTGTTTCAATTGAATCTGACCTTCATTTTTGGCGCAAATGCACCATTATGGAGATACTCTCCCCTCCCTTTGGTTTTGAAGAAGAGGGAAATTGTGGGCTAAAAAGGCCAGAATTAATTGAAACAGCATGAAATACACCAGAAAATTCACAACAAAAGTAACCTAACCTAACATGGTACTACTTACCTTTCCGGGTCCCGACAATGACCCAACCTTACCTTTCCGGGTATAATCGCTTATGGCGTTGGATACCACAAAAGTTAATTGAATACCCGGTTAGGTCAACTGTATGCCCTCGACAATTGGTGAGGTCAAGTCGTGATATTTTCGTTAAAACAGTTGATCTAATCGGGCATACAGTTGACCTAACCGGGCATGGGTATCCCATAATGAATTCGGGACCCAGAAAGGTAAGTAGTACCCCTAACCTAACCTAGGCCGAGATGACGTCCCACTCGGACGGGGAGCTTCCACCACAGACAGCCATTCTAAAGCGATTGTCGAATTCAAATTTCAGCCGTGAAATGAAACGTTCTCCTTTTCTTAGGCTTTAATCAACTTAATTGAACAACATTCGTTAATATAAATAACAATAATATAGTTATGGTACACAAAATGTATATGTAATCAATGACGCAAGTTATAATAATAATATAGATATAGTAAACATAGGGCATTTATACGAATTGTTTATATTACAGATTAGGATTAATTACATCAAAGAAAATACCATTACCTTCATATAATAAAGTATCTTACATCTCATCAGTTTAATTCAGACAGCATCAGATTCATCAGTTTAATCGAATTGAATATAAACACAAATGATTTTACTTAGGTATAACATTCTAATAAAGTCATCATAAACCTGCAAAATAATATTACAAGCCGCCGGACCTGCGCGGGAGTATCACGTGACAATGGGGCAGCCACTGATTGGCTAATGATAACATGACTACATACGTCACGGGATGAGATGGTTTGACTAGTGAATAATGACGCCAAAATTTAATAATTTCGAAAATAAATATCTTGATAAATAGGAATTAACACCAAAATTAGTATAGAATAAAGTATTGTTTTTTTTTTTCAATCTAGCTGTATAAATATCAATATCGAGTTTGGTGGGTGTGTTCTACCGAATCTTAACCGTTAGTTGAATGGACTAAGTATAAAGTGTATGCATATTTATAATGTGTAAATGATATGGTATATTATATCTGAGTAGATTTTATATTCAAAACATCGTCAGGCGGCGGTGATGCTAGGAAATATTCAAACAAAAAACGAAGTTTCCCTAAAATTATTCTTCATTAGCTATTCTTTTATTAGATAACAGTTGCTATTTTTCGTACACATCTAATTGTTCTATTCCAGTAGGTAAAACACTTATTATTACATAGCTCTTATGAAATGATGGCTGTTGTTTTTTTAACCACTTGTAAGTTGTCAAATAATGATGAGCTTCGTAGGTAAAATCTCTGAATTTGGAAACCATCTGATTTGGCGACCCTAGGCCCAAGAGGCAGGGGGAGCTGATTTAGCAACACTCAAATGAAGTCGAGTTTGTTTTGACGAAAACAACAACAACAACTTGAGTTGACTTGACTTCAAGTCTATTGGACGAAAAGAAAACTGCTTAAGACTGAGGGTGATAAAATAAACAAAATGACTCCGGCACACCAGCTTGTAGATTTAATGTTTATTTGTTTTCTCTCTTTTATGTGCTTCGTCCAAATGACGGCACTGAGACGGACAGTAACGACACCAACCAGAGAAAGTAAGTCCCCTTTAACGAGAACCGGATGAGCCAAATACATTACGTGCTCGTCACTGACTCACTACACCCCTCTCCCCATTTCTTAGATCGGCTTTGGATAGTCCATGGCTGGCATGCAGGTTGAGTATTTTAAATATTTTATTCAGTCCTAGGAAAAGCCTCCGGGATGAAGAGGTGATCCAACTAAATACAAGTTCGAAAAGAAAAATGAAAGAGGTTTGTGAAGAGTTAAGTTTATTATGTTTCCAAAAATACCTCGCTTCCCCTTCTAATTGGATGATATACTGTCATGCAAACCATTAATTAATTAAAGGATATTTGTATGAGATGAGCTCCAAACATATTACAATTACTGTTAAAGTTTTACACCTTTAATGTTTAAAAAAATATTTACGAGTATAATTATATTTAAAATGGCAATATAGAGAGGGATAACTAATATAATTTGATAAAATGTGAAAAATTAAATAACTCTTAGAATTTATTTCTATATTTCAATTTTATTTAAGTATTTTCATTTTATTTATACATTGTTCATTTTAGGGCACCTTTATATTAATTTTTTTTACAATTTTCCTTAATGGTATTCACAAGCTCTCAGGTCTTACAGAGGTGAACGAGAGGTGGATAATGAGTAATTTGTAATTTATTAAAGCCATTTTCTTTCCAGCCAACTAACTCGAAGTCAAGTTAACTCAGGTTGCTACATTCTTTTCGTCAAAACAGACTAATCCTCATTTGAGCTTTTCCGAAGCCAGCTCCGGAGATAGCTAGAGAAAACTAGAGTTAATTTTTTGTAAACAGACGACTTGTCTACAGAATCAAAGGTGTTTTGAGAATTCGTTGCATTACTTAGACCCATATATAAAGATAATACATTTTACTGATATTAGAAAGTTATGCTAGATTAAATTTATGCATTTATAAGCTTTAAGTAAAGAACTGGCCTTTAGACATTGCAATTTTTGGCTTGCATTGGCCTGGGCCTTGGCTAATGTTACTGTAGCGAGCTCAAACCTAGGCCACAGTCTAGGCCTTCTTCAATCTTACTGTGGACTGGAGTCTTGATACAAAACAAACAAACACTTTATTTCAACTCACCAGGTACAAACGTTATACAAGAGGTCCATAGAAGATTAAGAGATAGTTGTCTGGAGCACTGACTAAGTAGGCCAATGCTTCCACATTTGAGTTATAAAATAATCGCAGACCAGTCCACTAACCATGGCTTCAATTACACTGGGTAACAAAATTTGAAAAATTTTCTGTTTATTGTGATTTTTCTGTCATTTCTTAGTGACTTCGGGGCTGATTCCAAAAATGATATTGGTTTTGCTCTATCATCAACCGTTTTAAAAATATAAGTTATCACACTTTTCATATGGCAAAGTATATAAAGAAGGGTAACAAATATTTTCTGAAAATAAAAACACTATTGAAAATTAATGTTTATTGAGCCAAAATTGTTTGACAAACCCAAAATGGTGCAAAGGATATAATATATATCATGAGGAGAACCGATAAGAGAATAACAAGCCTCGTTATGCAGTGTGTGTTCCTTAAAAATGCACTGAAGAACGCGACTTCCGCGTATGAACATTCTTATCCTTTTTGATCAGCAACCATACGTAGTCTCCCATCATGGAAGTATCCCAATGGCCCTGGTACCTTTTCTCCATCGTTTGAATATCTTGATGGAATCTTTCGCCATGTTCTTCACTCACATCGCCCAGGTTATCACGAAAAAAGTCTAGATGTGAATGCAGATAATGTAATTTTAAAGACATACGGCACCCCATTTTGCCATAGCACTTAATCAAGTTTCACACTAACTCCTTATAGTTTGGGGCTTTATGGTTGCCTATGAACGTGGTATTGGAAGACCTTCGCCATGTGGTACAGGAGCTATGGACGACGCTATGCTTGGATACTGAAGAGTCTGCCTTCCTTTAACTTTCCTGTACTTAGTTAGAAACATCTACCATACAGTAGTAGCAATCGTCGTGGTGGCTCTTTGGTTCTCTCCATATTCTGGGTACCGCAAAGGGCATTGCCTTGCGTACTCCCCGCAGCCACCCTTCAAGTGTGGAGCGGCAGCTTCCACAGATCACATGGGGTGACCAGGGCTTATCTTGGTCACCCATAGGCATACCAAAATAGAACCGATACGCGATCCAGAACTTGGTGCCTTTCACAATCTTGTGCGATACTTGCTTGGGGCCTATGTAATACCCACTGTTATGAAAAGGCCAATGAATTCAACGTTTAGAGGCTTTATTCAACTAATTCAAACATAATTCATAATCGAGATTACATCTGAAACAGAACAGAAATAATAATTAAACAATGAAAACATAATAGCAGTTAGCAAAAGTAAGTAAAGTTAAATTTACAACATTCACCCCTCCCAAAAGGCAAAACATAAATTCTCAAAAATTAATATGAGACGAATTACATTACAGTACATATCTTACAAATCTAAAATATCTGCCGCTTTCCTGCGGCGCTGAGATCGACGTAACGGGATGTCTTCAGCATTGACTGGAACATCAATTGATGGACTACTGTTTTTGGTGATGTGTCGTTGCTCATCTTCCATACCTTTCTCCACATCCATGTGTACAGGGGAGTTCGGGCTTTTAGTTGACGGTAGATCCGGGGGATCGTTCTTTGTCAAAGTTTCTTGCCTTTGTTCATTGGATGTAGAGATCACAGGTTCTGCATCTGCATCCAAACGGACATTTTCTTGCGGGGCTGGTACTAAATGCCTGACGGAAACCGTGGTCTCCCGTCCATCCTGTAGACGTACGTGCGCATATTGTGGATTAGCATCTAATATCTCTACTTCGTCGACCAATGGGTCGTCTTTATGATGACGTACGTGTCTTTTGAGGAGAGCCTCCCCGGTGAGACCAACCATGTTGGTATAGCACTGCCATAGGATGATCGACGAGGAAATCCAAAGAATCGTTCGTGAGGTGTCATAGTAGTGGCAGTTGAGAGCAAGGATCGAACAGAATGTAAGGCGTCCGGGAGTACAGCTTCCCATTGAGAGCTATCCAAATCTCGGGATTTCACAGCTAAAGATACGGCCTTCCAAATAATGCTATTATAGCGCTCGACTTGACCATTACCCTGTGGGTTGTATGGAGTGGTACGGCTGGTAGCCACTCTCCTCTCATGGAGGAATTTCCGTAGTTCATGTGACATAAAGGAAGACCCCCGGTCACTATGCACGAATGCTGGCATGCCAAAAATGGAGAACAATTGGCATAAGGACTTGATGACCGAAGATGAAGATAGATCGGGGGAAGGGAAAGCAAAAGGAAACCGTGAGAATTCGTCAATGATTACGAGAAGGTATTGTTACCAGTTGAAGAAGGCAGAGGACCTTTGAAATCAATATTGAGCCTCTCGAATGGTTGAGTTGCTTTAATTAGATGATCTGCTGGTGGTTTAAGAATCGAGGCTTGAGTTGCGCACATAGAGAGCAAGAAGCTGTCATTTTCTTTATATCATCCATTGAGTAAGGAAGATTGCGGCAACGGATGAAATGGGCCATCCTAGTTACTCCAGGGTGACAGAGAATCGTGCAATTGATATAATAGATCAATTCCCGTAGCCGAACAATGACTGCGTGACAGTGCATCCGCGGCTACATTATCTCTACCAGGTCGGTAAACGATGTCGTAGCAGTAGGATGACAGTTCCAAGCGCCATCTCATTATCTTTTCATTCTTTATCTTTCCAGTCTCTCTGTTGTTGAACATAAATGCCACGATTTTTGATCTGTAACGAGCTGAAAGTGATGCCCAAGGAGATAGTGCTTCCATTTCCGCAATGCCTCAACAATGGCATAAGCTTCTTTTTCTATGGCAGAGTGATGTTGCTCTGATTTTGAGAGCGTTCTGGAGAAGAATGCGACAGGCCGTCCCATTTGATTTAGAGTAGCGGCTATCGCATGTTCAGACGCATCAGTCTCAACAACGAATGGAGAAGTAGAGTCTATAGCCATCACCACTGCATTCCGTATGTCTTGCTTCAATGACTGAAATGCAGCATTTGCATCACTGGAAAGAGGGAATTCTGTCGATCGAGTGAGAGGATGAATCTTTTCCGAGAAATGAGGGATCTACTGTGAGTAGTAAGAGAACATGCCTAATGCTCGACGGAGCGACGGAAGGTCTGATGGGAGCGGTAGCTCCAGCAATGGTTTTATTCGTTCAGGATCTGGCTTCATAGTGCCCTTGCTAACACAATAACCAAGAAGATTGATTGATTGGGCAGAGAACACGCTTTTATCTGTATTAAATGTAAGGTTGTATTTCTTGGAAGCAGCGAGAAAACAATCAAGATTCCTGTCGTGCTCCTGCTGAGTACGGCCACAAATAGTGACGTTATCAATATAGGCATAGGTAGCTCTTAGGTTTTCCTTAGCAATAACGTCATCGATAACACGCTGAAAACTCGCAACGCCATTGGTGACTCCAAAAGGTATTCTACGAAACTGGTACAGTCTTTGATTCGCTTCAAATGCAGTGTATATTCTCTCTTCTTCTTTGAGAGCTATCTGATGGTACGCACTTTTCAGGTCTAGAGTGCTGTAGAATCCATATTGGGAGATCTCTTTAACCATCTCATCAATGCGGGGCAATGGATAGGCATCGAGAAGAGTAAATCTGTTTATCGTCCGAGAATAATCGACAACCATTCTCTTTTTGTGTCGTTCGTTCGTTGTGACGAGAACCTGGGCACGCCATGGAGAAATGCTGGGTTCGCTGGGTTCGATGATACCCTCCTTGAGAAGACGAGAGATTTCAGAATCTATGAATTTTGAATCTGATAGTAAATATCGTCGAGATTTATCTGCGATTGGTCGGCAGTCAGGCGTGAGGTAGGAAAATAGAGAGGGTGGAGGCACCGACGCGGCAGCAAGACTACATAATTTGAGTGGAGGATGTGCACCATTAAACGCTATTTCCACTCGTTCATGCTCACCCAAAACATCATGCCCCAGTATTACATTAGCGCATAGATGCTTTAAAACAGTGAATTTGACGTCTTGAAAAACATGAGTATCGTACTCAAGTTGTGCATGACACACACCAGCGGCCCTCGCTGAAAATGCTGTAGAAGCCATGGAAATGCTACTGGAGCAGGGAAGCAATTGCAAAGAATTGTGCAGACAAAACTCTGTGCAGTTGAAACTTTCCGAGCTTCTAGTGTCGACGAGAGCGTCGGCCGTTACGCCATTAATCTTTACTCGTAGGAGAGCTTTCGATAAACTGCCAGGAACTGATGCAGAAATGGTAGCCAAATATGGAGCTGCCGCAGAGATAGGTTTAGCAGCAGCAGATCGGCAGACTTTAGCGAAGTGTCCTTTTTTAGTGCACCTGCCACAAACAGCCTCTCGAGCAGGGCATTTGTTCCGAGGGTGTCGAGGAAATCCGCAGAAGTAGCACTTCTGCACTACAGCAGCTGACATGGCAGAAACTTCAGGAGCGTCCGACTCAATTGGACTGTATTCTGATCGGTTAGATAAGGGCGTTTTTGGCTTGTTTTCTGATTCGGCCATGGCAACAACAGATGAATGATAAGTGGGGTATGATTCGGCGGCCTGTAGCTGTGCAGCGTCCAAGGCCCGAGCCTGATCGTAGGCAGTTTGAAGATCTAAAGTTCTGTTTTCCAACAATCGCTGGCGAATCGCTGAGGATCGAAGTCCACTGATGAAGGAGTCACGAATGGAGTCATCACGACATTGCACTGCAATACTGTCGCGAAAGTTGCAGTCATGACTGAGTTCCAGTGCTTGGAGAAATGTATCGAGTGACTCCCCAGTCTCCTGTTTGCGGACTGCAATCAAATGTCTAGCATAGATTTCATTCTGAGGCTTTACGTAAATTCCTTCGAGGATAGCTATAGCGTCTTCATAGGTATTGCAGTCACCTATAAATTCATAGACAGTAGGTGTAACATAGTTCACCAGAAGAGCCAATTTGTCCACAGTATTGTCAGCTAATGATGAGAGGAAGTTATTGAATGTGCGGAACCAGTGATTCCATTCCTTAGCTGCGTTAGCACAGTTGGAGTCTGTATTAAATCTTTCAGGCCTCAGAAATTTTTCCATGATATGAATGAGTTGAATAAATTGTTATGAAAAGGCCAATTAATTCAACGTTTAGAGGCTTTATTCAACTAATTCAAACATAATTCATAATCGAGATTAATTATTACTGTTCTGTTTCAGATGTAAACACAATGAAAACAATAGCAGTTAGCAAAAGTAAGTAAAGTTAAATTTACAACACCCACAAACGTAGCAGAATATGTCCGGCGAGTGTTTACAAGCTCTAGTTGCCATTCTCTTTACCTATACTACATTAATCATAACCTGCAGATATAGAGAGAAGAGTTATTAAATCTGCAAAAGATTCCAGATTCCAGAATAAAGATGTATTCACAACACTGAAATAATGTTCGCAATAAAAAAGGATCGATAACACTCAAATCGTCAGCACAGAAACACAGTACCTCAGTGCTGGTAACCATCAGACAAACAACCTGCTTTCTTTGTGTGCTCACACTTACTGACTTCTCAGACTCTGCGCTCTTCTTTATAGAGCACAGTGGAAGTTTCGGGCAATTTATAGAGCAAGAAACTGTCAACGAACATCCGGATTGTTCTCAACAATTCCTGATTATTCTGATATTGCTGCGTCCATAATAACATTATACTGGTAAAACATGAAAAACGGATTATCTCTGAAACCACTGATGATGCACACAAACCAAGGCCAGATTTGGACTCAGCGGCCACAAATGCATATAAAAACATAAAAAATTCTATATAAACAGAATCAGTGTTACACAGTGTTATCTTATTGATTGACTCACCAAGCCTAGTGGATAAATATAAATACAAAATTGCAAATGACACTGGCACAGTTAGGCACCTTATTGACTACAAACAGCATACTGACACCAGGAGCAGCACCATTTATAAATCTTGGAGTTCTTAATAAACTAAAAATATTATTATATGCAACATATAATTTTCTTAAATTATACATCCTGTAGTTCCACCACAAATAAACTGTATACATTGGAGTACAAAAAGTTTTGAACAAAATCAACTTAACATCTAATGTACACATACGAAATTTTCTAACCAAAGTATTTCTCTGATCATATAATTGTCCACATTGCCTTAGAATATCACAGTCATCTGAAAGACTATCAGTTAGAAGCTTGAAGTAAGGACTCTGCTGCTCTGTATTGAGTTTTCAAATGAATGACTACTGTATTACAAACCATTCTGAAATCCATGAGATTGCCATGTAAATTCATACAAGATTCCCAGATATTTACAAAGTTCCCATTTTTTTATGAGGTGACTTGTTAATAATACTAAACTATGATAAAATGTTATCAACCAACCAATCAACTTGTATTTTGATGGATCAGCTGATGATGTGATCAAAATAGAGGCTTTGATGTGTTGTGTCCTGTATGAAGCATAGGCATATAGTACCAACCACAGGTAGCATAGATTTTCATTAAATCTAACCTAACCTATCATCGTGGATTTTACAAGTAAGGTCTTCAATTCCCTGAGACAAGTAATTTCAGTTTATAGAGAGAAAAACTGTTGGTCAATGCCAGATTCCTTAATTTACAAAATTTTCGCACGACGCTCCTGTGTTAGGAAAAATTATATTACATTTTACTTGGAAAACATGAAGCCACTCAGGCCTGTCGAGGTTATCCAAGTCGTGAGCTATATTTTATAATAATAATAAAATAAAATTCTCTACCAAATTTAAATTATGAAATTCTCACAATATGAACAATTCTCACTCCTAATATTGAGATATTTTGTATTTAGATTTATTACTAGGCTTGGTGAGTCAGTCAATAAAATAATAAAGCCATGGTTAGTGGACTGGTCTGCGATATATTTCATAAATCTCGAATCTAGAAGCATTGGCATAGGCAATTGTATGTTCATTAAGTACAGTGATTCACTGGCCTACTTAGTCAGTGCTCCAGAGAACTAGTAGAGCCAATTTAAATGTTAGAAAAAAGAAAGAAAAAAAAAAGGCGACTGAAAGGGAGTGAAGGCACCTCTGAAAAGGCGAAAGGAATGTCCGCTTCGTAGCAAGGTTTATTCTAAGATGGTCGCTGCATTTAAATAAAACCTTTTTTTGAGGGGATGTAAACATTAGAAAGGGATTCGGGTTTAGTTAACGTCGGATTTCTCATCTTTATTATTTCTTTTCTCTAATTTCATTTATAAAAACAGATATGTGATAACCCTTTTGAAAACGTACCTGAAAGAGTTTCTATTCGCGATATCTTCCACAGAGTTTGTACGATCATTTGAAACAAATATACATCAAATTAAGCCACGCCTTCGTCCCAATCTATTTGTGGTGTGAGAAAGTCACCCAACTCCAAATTTTAAGGTATACTTACGAAAATTTTAATTTTTTCACTTAAATATTAATGAATACCAAGAGTTTTTAAATCATTTGAAAGAAAATTTTATGTAGATTACTGAGGACGTCCAAGGAAGTCTACTGCAAAAGATGACATTCTTCGTCATTTGAGTCTCAGGAACAAGAGAGTGACATCTAATGAAATCTGTTTTGGTGACATTTCTGTATCTAACGTTCTCTATAGATTAAATAAAGGTTGCCTCAAGGGGAGAAAAAGCCTTTTCTTTCTTAAAAACATCGTAAGTATAGAAGTGGTTCAGACGTCGAAGAACTCTTTCACGGGTGTTACTCAAACCTTCCCTGGTTCTCCTATACTAAATTTGGTAAAATTTACCCTAGCTGTTTAGGCGTGTGTGTAAAGGAACGTAAAACAGATATCATCATATACTGTGTGTGTGTGTGTGTGTGTGTGTGTGTGTGTATATAAAGGTAGTATTAATCTGATAATGTTGACTCTTAAATGCAAACATTTAATAACTGTTGGTATGAGTAGTGTTTAAGAAATATTATCTGTTCTTTTTTACTTCACTTTTCAGTCGCTTCACTAACATTAAGTAAATTAAATTAAGTATATATTAATTTTAGAGGGTTTATAGTTATTCTATTCGTAATAATAATGTTTTAACTTTGGTCAAAAAGGAAAAAAGAAGGATCACCTGAAGATCAGGGACTCCAGCCTTCTTTAGTTAGCCTTATCAGGCTAAATAACGAAAATATCACGACTTAACCTAACCAATCGTCAAGGGCGTACAGTTGACTAACGATTGGTTAGGTTAAGTCGTGGTATTTTCGTTAGTTAGCCAAAAAAAATTTTAAACTTTTAAAATAACCGGTTAAACTTCAGAAGAGAGAAGGTCGCGAGTTGCATAATTATGAGTTAATTTTCAATTCTCAACTTTGGTTGTGAGCCTATAAAACACGAGTACTCTGAAAGTACTCTAAAAGTACTCTCAACTTTCATAGGTCATAAACTTTACGCTTTAAAGGTCTCCTTAAGAACGAAATTGAGAAACCAACCTCCGTCGCAGTTTATAAACACATAAAATCCATGTGCGGTTAAATTTATTTCTTGTCCTTCTGTGACGACAAATGGCGTCTCCAAAAGGAGGATTCCATCAAAGTCTTCAATTTACAAATTTGAATTCGTTGTATCATTCTTTAAGTAAAGTGTATTCCAACCCAATCGCAATTGCGTAACTGGAAGAAAATGGGATTTTTTTTTGTTTCGTTACTGTTTAATGGAGTTTTGGGGTAGACTGATGGGTATTTTACAATTATTTCTAAAGAACGACCCCCTTAGTGGGAGCCGCCTTGTCGTGGTGGGGGAGGCTTGAGGTCCCGCTGATCTGATGAGCCACACCAGCGGGGGCTTATCCCCCTTCCTCCTGATCGAGGAAAGGGCTACCCATGCTGGGAGGGTCATCAGTGAGGGATGAGACTAAATGGTTCCCAGGGTGCGTCTTTGGTCATGAGAGCGGGCTGGTGACCCTCCAGCCTAGTCCACCAAGTGCTGGGGAGAAGTAGCTCTCCCACGTGTTTGCCGTACGTGGCGACCCGTAAGGCTGGGAGATGGGAGTCCTGGAGACTGAGCGATGCCGCACGCCGCGCCCTGCTGCTAGCAACACGCCTCTCTGGTCCCTTATTCCGGCTAGACGGGCGGCTTGACTATTACAGGCCCGGTCAAGCCAATCGGCTGGTCTTATTGGCTAGGGTCAAGCTTCCACCACGAGGTCGGCGCCCCATTTGGTCCCGCGGATGCCATCAGACTTAGTGGTGCGTGCTCCCCATGCTACGCTCAACCAGTGTAGGGGGAATTGTGTTCTCCCGTGACCCGGTGCGTTATTCTGAGGAAAAGCTTGTCAGGGAGTTGAAGGACCAGCATATTGTGAAAGTAGAAAGCTTCCAAAATTAGGTGGATGGCGTTCTTACCCCAATACTACTTATAGCCTTTGATAGGTTTGACTTGCCGTATGTCCCCATTCCCCAACCCTAATAAGGCACATTTACACGAGGCTAATTTACAAGCTGCCAGTGCTTGCTGCAAGTTAACTTACCCGGCGAGTAAATGTTTACACTAGGCTAGTATAACGGGAAAGTAGTTACTGCCAGTAGTGTACAAGATGTCAAGTGAAATAGGCGAAGCTATTGATGCTGCAGTGGTTGTTTTAAGTAGAGAAGTAGAACTAATTATTAAAAAGAAGAAAAAGAAACGCACAATGTGGGTGAGAAAGTGGATTAGTAGGAGAGAAACGCTAGGTGCCTCAAATACACTGCTTCGTGAATTGGCCAGTGAAGACCCTACAGAGTATAAAAGACACTTGAGAATGAGCATAGAGAAGTTTGAGGAATTTCTGTATTTGTTAGAGCCTCTCATATCAAAGAAAGATACGTCAATGAGAATGGCAATTCCAGCAACAACTAAACTGCGAGTGGTGATACTTTAGCATCGCTTTCATATTTACTCAGAATTCCGGCCTGTAGTACATCAACATTTCTGCCGGAAGTACTGCAGTCCATTATTGATGTGCTGGATAGATTCCTTAAGGTAAGTAATAAATTTACATTTTATTTAAAGAAATAATCCTGTATAGTCGTATGTAAATTCGTGCATTTATGTGTATGTGAAGTGAGTGAGTTTTATATTATCGTGATCACCTTGTAGTAAGTAATGTAAGAGAACTAGGAGTAAAATAATGAGAAAGCAAATTTGTGAACAAAAATTTATTTAATAATTTTCTCTACATTCAACAAAAGAATGCTTATATACAATGATATCACCCTTACAATTCTTCATAATTGCCCTTAGCATAATTGCCCAAGGAAAATTGGAAATATTGTGATTCATTACAAGTAGGGCCAAAATTGTTGTGTGACACAGTAGACGAACCAGATGGTAAATCAGGAGAATGGGACAATGGGGTTCTATTCCCTGACATGCAGTTAAGCCGTTCTTGAGTGATCAAAGCTTGAATTTTTTCTTGTAATATGACAAAATTTCTGACGGGTAACTGCCTCAATTGTGCGGCAATATGCTTGCAAAAGTTGTCATACTCATCTTCTCGATTACGGTTGTTAGATATGTCTTGTAATTTTGTAAGTGCGGCGTCCACTTTATCAATATGGCTCACTTCTTGCTTCCGTTTTGCCCTTCCTGAAATTGGTAGAGTCCTTTTCTTCGGACAGGGAGTATTCGTTTCCTGACTGAAGGAAATTGTATCCCGATTGTTACCTGTACTTTCAGTTGGAGTCATAATTTCTTCTGTATCATCGTGTGAGAATTCCTAAAAAAAAAAAAAACGAACAAAAAAAGAAATATAACACCAGCTTATATAATTAATATATGCGTGTATTGTAATATATTAATACACGTGTTTAATATATGTATTTAATATATTTATTGAATATATGTATTTAATATACAGGGTGTACATAAAGTCAGGATCTATTTTTGTGAAGTACTTGGAAATTATATGGAATTCAATCATAAAATGATAAAGTGGTAACATTTATTAAATAATTAAGAGTAGGATTCGACGTGACGCCCATCAGTATCCCTGCACAGCTCAAATCGTTCCGCAGCATTTCTAAACACATTCTGGAGCATTTGCGGGGTTATGTTATCTGCAGCAGTTCGTATACGTGTACGTAAGTTTTCAAGACTCGTAATCTTCGTCTGATAGACGTGCGATTTGATAAAGCCCCATGCAAAGAAATCTAAAGGGGTTAAATCTGGTGATCTCGCTGGCCACTGTCTGTTGCGTCCGCGTCCGATCCAGCGATTTGGAAAACGTCCATTTAGATAATCCTGAACAATTTTGGCATAGTGACAAGGAGCACCATCATGTTGATAGACGACGGTACTAACAATCCTATCCCCGTCGTCTATCAACATGATGGTGCTCCTTGTCACTATGCCAAAATTGTTCAGGATTATCTAAATGGACGTTTTCAAAATCGCTGGATCGGACGCGGAAGCAACAGACCTTGGCCAGCGAGATCACCAGATTTAACCCCTTTAGATTTCTTTGCATGGGGCTTTATCAAATCGCACGTCTATCAGACGAAGATTACGAGTCTTGAAAACTTACGTACACGTATACGAACTGCTGCAGATAACATAACCCCGCAAATGCTCCAGAATGTGTTTAGAAATGCTGCGGAACGATTTGAGCTGTGCAGGGATACTGATGGGCGTCACGTCGAATCCTACTCTTAATTATTTAATAAATGTTACCACTTTATCATTTTATGATTGAATTCCATATAATTTCCAAGTGCTTCACAAAAATAGATCCTGACTTTATGTACACCCTGTATTTATTGAATATATGTATTTAATATATTTATTGAATATATGTATTTAATATATTTATTAAATATATGTATTAAATAGATTTAATATATGTATTGAAATATATAAGTAATGTATTGTAATATAGTGTAATATATTGATGCGTGTATTGCATTCCAGGTACCACAAACGACAAATGAGTGGAAAAGTATTCAACACACTTTTGACGTCAAATGGAATTTTCCTAAATGCTGTAGAGCCATTGATGGTAAACACGTTCAAATTAAACGTCCATCCAAGAGTGGATCAGAATTCTTCAACTATAAAGGCAATTACAGTATCATTCTGTTTGGACTGGTTGATGGAAATTACCGATTTACCTACGTAAATGTTGGCAGTAATGGTAGGGCTAATGATAGTGCTGTATTTAGAGATTCAACTTTAAATTTTGCTATACAAAATGATTTACTAAATTGGCCACACGATTCAGTTATTATTGGCGACGACGCATTTCCTCTTAGAACAAACTTACTAAAACCTTGTAGTAGAGTTAATCTTTCAATGAAAGAACGAATATTTAACTACCGCCTTTCAAGGGCGAGAAGAGTCGCTGAGAACGCCTTTGGCATTCTTGCCGCCAGGTTTAGAGTTTTTTGTGGGCCCATACATTTGAAGCCAAACACCATTGACCTAGTGATTAAGTGTGCTCGTTATCTTCACAACTGGCTTATAACGTCAGCCACACACTATTTTGCAAATGGTACTGTTGCCCATGAAGACATAAATACGGGAGAAATACACCCCGGAAGCTGGCGAAACACCGAAACTGAACTTCTTACTGTAAGAAACCTAGCTTCCAACAACTACAGTAATGTTGCTGCAAAGAAGCGAGACCAATATGCTGATTACTTCATTGGAGAAGCAGCAGTACCTTGGCAAATGAAATCAATTGGAGCCGAATGATATGCTTTAACATGGGCAGATGCAGAAATGAATATTGCAGCAGTTTCATTTGTGATTAGCTTTACTATTATTATATTGTTTATTATTATTATTATTATTATTATTATTATATTGTTACCTACACAGTCTTTAATTTATTCTATATGCTAAATTTCATTATGAATATAATTTGTTTGATGAAATTAAATGTAACTTGTAAATAGATAGTAATAAAGTAAACACTTACCAGATTTGAAGATGTGGTTCGGCATAGTGTTACATTTCTCAGGAAAGCGTCTGCTTTCTTGAACCAAGACAATCTTGGATAATAAATGTCATCCACGCCAGCTCCACTTTTCTTTGACTTTTCAATTTTTATCAGTTCCTGTCGGTAAACGTTCTTAATCACTTTGATCTTCTTCCTCAAAAACTCCACATTGGGTACATGTAGTCCTTCACTAATCAAAACACTCATTAGTTTATTCATGGCCAGTTCGCGTTTATTTTTGTTCAAGTAGTCAGGGTGCCAAATATTCCACAGAAATTCATGTTCATAAATTTCCACAAATTTGAAAATTTTCTCCACATTCCACTTTTCACTCATTTTTAAACAAACAATGTAACCTCCGTACTCAATGACAACTTTCCGGCAACTGAGCAAGTTGGTATTTACACGGGGACAGTGCAAGCCACTAGTGAGTCACGTGACCGGCAAGTGGCTAGTAAAGTAGCCGGGTCCTCAACTCTACTTACCACTATCCCGGCAAGTGGCAAGTTTCTGTTTACACGGGGTAAGTATAGGGATAGATCACAAGCCGCTAGTACTGGCAGCTTGTAAATTAGCCTCGTGTAAAAGTGCCTTAAGCGATGTTTTCACTGCCAGGCATATGGACATGCCAGCCACTTCTGCCGCCGCCTGCAGAAGGGCCTCCCTGCTGTGTGTGTAAATTTGGAAAGTGTGGGCATGAGTGTGTGGACTGTGGGATTCCAGCCTCGTGCTACCATTGCCGTGGGGACCATCCTGCGTCCTCCAGAGACTGTGACCAGTACAAACTGGATAAGTCCATTCTGACCATAAGGGCGAGGGACAGGGTAAGCTTTGCTAAAGCAAAGAGCATGGCACTTTCCCAGCATGTTCATTCTGGAATAGCTTGTGCTTCGATGATGGCACACCATGCTGCCAGTCGTTCCTCTGCTCCAAAGTAGTCTCATCCTTAGCCATTCAAACAGCCAAACGCTCCATTAGCGCGATCTACGTCACTCAGTACTATCCCGACTTCTGGCACTTCCACTTCTAAAATATACCAAAACCATCTATGACGTCTGTTGCAACTTCCAGGGTAGTCGATCCACCCACACGGAAGAGATTCCTTAGTGACGAGTACCTCGATGGGACTCCACCATTCAAATGCTCTCTAAGACTACTTTTGCATGCTGCAGTGTAAGAACAAATATCACATTTAAAAGGTTTTTTCTTTTTTTTGGGGTTTATACTCTTTTCAGTATTTTTAATAGATGTATGTGGGGCTTCCACCCAAAGCCAAACACTTCAACTATATCTGAACTTGGCCTAGCATTGATTTGATGCTAGGATTACATTCTTTTCTTTTCTCCAATGGTCCATTTTATTGTGTCATACCGACATATTTTCTTGTTGGGCCCATTATCTAATGTAAGTACTGGGGTCCAGGGTCAATACCTTCACCTGGTGGGATCCCCCACACTGTAGATCCCTTTGGTGAAGTTTCTTCTCCTCTGGGACTGAGAAAAGTTGCACCATTGCTCTCCTCACCCACCTGGTGCGTAAGCAGATTGAGGAGACCTTTTTATCCTGGGTTACATCCTGCCAGTGTGAGAGCTTTCCTTAGTAGACATTACATCCTGTTCTTGTGTGTGGAAAGCTACATACAGGTGGGAGGGGTTTCCCCACACCCATCCCTTATTTTTAGTCACCTTTTACCACACGCTGGGACCACGTGGGAAGTATTCTTTAAATACCCTACCCCGAGGGATAGTGTGAACTCCAGTGTGAACTCTTAAATGCTTTTGAAGATTAACTTTCTGTGCTGTACTGTAAGAACAAGTATCACATTTAAAAGGTTTTTCTCTTTTGGTTTATACTCTTTATTGTACTTTTTATAGCTGGAAGTGGGGCTTCCACCCGAAGCCAAACACTTCAACTATGTCTGAACTTGTCCTAGCGTTCGTTTAAGGAGGGTGACCATTCCTTTTAATGCCCCCGTTTGGATTTCTATGGCCTGGGGGCTGTCCTGGGATTGAATTCAGTTAAGTTGATAGGTTGTTCTTCATCATACCTGTTGCCCCAACTATGATGGGGAGAATGACAACTTCTTTTAATCTCCAGTTTCTCTTTATGTCATATATGAGTGCCTGGTATTTGGTAATTTTCTCCCTTTCTGCTCTACTAAGGCCATAGTCATTTGGGACAGTGACCTCAATAAGTAAGGCACTCCTTTCCCTCTTATCCCACACTACTATATCCAGTTTTACTGCAGAGTTGTCTATAAAAGTGTTGTTGGAATTACTGTCATAGTATATGGTATAATGGTTGTTTCCAGTGACTGGTGCAGGTGTGTGGTCCCATACATTTTTACTGCATTCTAATTCTAATGCTATCATGATTTTCCAGTGGATATATTTGCAAATTTTATTGTGTCTGGCTGCATAGTACTCCTCTGCCATGAACACCCTACAGCCTGATATTAGATGGCCAACACTTTCCACCTCAACATGACAGAATCTACACTTGTCATTATTACTTATTCCAGCCATTTTCTTAAACGCATTTGTTAGGAGTGCAAGATCTTAGGCACCCATTAATAGTTGCTCTTCATCATATTGCAGAACTCCTCTCCTTAACCATTCCAATGATCCTTCTTTGTTGATATAGTCCTTCTGTAGTTCTCGATAGTATTTTCCAGCTCTTTGATGATGTTTCCATTCTTCTGCATGCTTGGCCTGTTGTACCTGAACAAATCTTTTGCAACTTTTCCTAGTTATTAAGGTGGCTTGTACTCTTTCAGTTTCTACTTCTTCTGTCATATTATTCCCTCCGAAGTGCTGGGCCAATTTGGTTATGGATGTATGTTGCGTTACCCTTGTAGTTCATGGACTACAGCTATTGTAGGGCTACTCAAACTCCTCAGATATTGCCCAATGCTGATGGTCGATGATCGGTACAGCTGCTTAACCTGTCAATCCCACTCCTCCCAGTTTCCTTGGTAGGTACAATCTAGGAAGACACTGGTTCTGGTATGTTGTTCTATATGGAGTGAGGATTTTTCTGGTCTTAACATCTAGTTTCTTCAGTTCTGATTGCGTCCAGTCTATAATCCCTGTACTATAATTATTGATAACTTGATGTCGAGTATATAGCTGTTATTTTGTTCTTTGATGCAAGTTGGGTCTTGCAGATTTCTTTCAGCCTTCATACATACTTTTCACTGATTTTCTCTCGCATTTGCATGTGTTCTATATTTCCACTTTCTTCTATCCCAAGGTATTTGTAGGAACTATCCTCTTCCAAGTCTTTAATCTCGGTGTCTCTTCCTAAATTGATGTTATGGGTTTGTATTTTCCTGCCTCCTGTAAGTGTACACTTAGCGCACTTATCCAATCCAAACTTCATTTTTATGTCACTGGAGAAAGTATGGACAATCCTCAATAGCAGTGGCGACTCGTGGTATAAATGTATGGGGGTGCGATTTCATAAAATTGTACGACAACACGGACTCACAATAGGCTAGCGCGAATCCAACTGCCGCTCACAAGAGTACTTGTATTAACATATGCGGCTATGCCAGACGTACAATTCTAGTTAATTACAAATAAGTAATAATTTCAATAAAATACATATAAATGGTTTATAATCATTATTACTGAAGTAACTATTAGTAAAAATAAAGTTGTTATTATAAAAAAAATTCGCGATTGTACTTATATTTTCATTACAACAGTAAAATATAATTTATATTTACTTGAGCGAAAAATCTATCGCTCCATTCGGCTGCAATATTATTTTGTATTCAAACAGCAGTACGCTGTTTGAAGCTATGCTATAAGTTTAGAATATTATGTACTGTATGAAGGCTTACTCAAAATGCCTCATGAATCATGATATGCCACATGAATTTTTAAAATATATTTCAAGAATATTTAGTTTAATATCTTAAAATTAATATATTTTTTATCTGTTAAATTAATATTTATCGTTTCAAGCAAGGGGGAGCGACCGCTCCATCGCTCCTATACGCCAGTCGCCACTGCTCAATAGGTATTCCAGGTTCTGGTCAGACTCTGCGTACAGCTTCAAATCATCCATAAACAGGAGATGGTTCAGAACACTGGATTTCTTCACCTAGTTTGAGTGAGGTTGTAGCAGGGTTGCCAGATTGGCCATATGGCCAAATTAGACAACTTTGGCCATAGAAAAACAGATTTGGCCATTTTGGGAAATCTGGCCATATTTTGGCCATTTCTGAAAAAGGTGCTGACCCACGGTCGGTCATATCACAATGAGTTCATTATGACCCACTGGTTTGGCTCCACTGTAGATGAATGCTAGGTTTGTATGAAAACAGAATGCATTATATAAGGTGGCCTGATATACGATAATTAACGTATAAGCGCAACAATTTATTATTTTATACGATAAAGAATAACGTCCATACCCTATAATAATTTTATGTGATAATTTATTTAAAAATATGACAGCGTTTAATTTTCAAAATCCATTAATATATATACAGTATATATAATTTATTTCTTAATTTTTATTTTTTATTTATTAAATATGAATAAAGTATGATATATATTATATGCTCCTATATTATTTTTTATTAATTTATTACACATGAATTTGCGATTCAGTTTTTGTCAGTTATGCTGGAAAACGTAATTATATGTTATTTTACGTTTTCACCCTCGGTTCTCGTGGCACGATCAACCTCGTGTCCAGTTAGTTCTGCACGGTTGTTGGTGTCTTGTTGCTGTTTGCTGGTGCCTATATATTTCATAATTTGTGTAGCCCTTTAAGATGCCTAAGTGGAAATGTTATTATGAATATGTTTTTTTGTTAGAAACATTTGGCCATATTTGGCCATTTTTTATGCCTATTTGGCAATTTTTGTTAGAATAAATCTGGCAACCCTGGGTTGTAGCCCTTGTTGTTATTGCTAAGTAGTTTGCTAAGGGGGTCCAGGGTGAGGCAGAATAGCAAGGGTGATAAGCTGTCCCCTTGGAATATACCCCTCAATCTTGACATGGGGGATGGATATTTTCCCATTTTCATGGGTGAGATTGATGTTTGTTCGCCATTTTGTAATCTGGTTTGTTAAAGTGCAAATAATGGTAGGATGGATTTTGTATAGCTTAAGGCATTCCAAAATCCAGGAGTGTGGGACACTATCAAATGCCTTCTGATAGTCTATTCATGCCATACTTAGGTTTCTGCCTCTCTTCTTACAGTCTTCAAGCACAGTTTTATTGATGAGCAGCTGATCCTTTGTGCCTAAGCAGTTTCTTCTACATCCTTTTTGCATCCAGGTGTTCATATATGCTGTCTGCAATTAGGCCTGTAAATAGTTTATAGGTGGTGGTGAGACTGCAGATGGGGCGGTATTTATTTGGGAGATTTGTATCTCCACTTGTAAGCCATTCTGGTATTTCTTCTTCTCCCTGCAAAATTCTGTGAAAAGCAGCAGTGTAATGGTGGTGGAATGCCGTGACCTGTTTGAGCCAGAAATTTGGGAGCTTGTCTAGGCCAGGTTTTTTAAAGTTGAAGAATTTTGCCAATTTCCTTATCTTATCTTCCATTATGAATACTCTGCTCCATTTTCAGTTTACCCTCATTTGCCATCCTGATGGTCTCTATCCAGTCAGCATCCTGGTTATGCTGCTCAGGGGTTTCAAAGAAGGGTTTCTAGTATGCCTCCAACTGGGTTTGATCTGGTGGTTCATCGACTGTTATTCTTTCCCTAATGAGATTTTGGTAAAAGCTTCTAGGGTTTGATGAAAATTGCTTGTTATGGTTTTTCATGTCAATCTGCTTTTGTTTATTCCTAATTCTATTGGCTATGGCTAGGATTTTTCCTTCCAATTCCAGCACCTTCTCATGTAATTGATTATCTCAATTTATACTTCCTCTATTTTCCCTATTTGTTTTTTTGAGTTTTCCCTGTTGTGTGGGTTTGGAAATATTGTTTTAATTGGTTCAGTTCTCATCTGGCTTGTGCAAGTCGTTTAGTTAATTTAACTTTCTAGGGAGGAGTTTTTGGTTTACACTTTTTGTTAGGGGGCTTTGGTCTAAAGTTTGGGACAAGTTTCTGTTGCATGTATAGGCCAGCAGCATAATTTACTTCATTAATTTCAGTAAGGTTTGTGTTGACTGGGACTAGTCTATTAATTGCTACATTTACTCTGCATAATAGTAGTTTAAACTATTTTCACTAAGTTTGATCAGTTGGGGCCAGCTTTCCATATTCATGGTTTTAACAATTTCAATTATATTTGCTAGTTCCTCCTCTGTTTCTATTTGCTGTAAATCTATATCTTCATATTGTGGTCATGGTGGTGTGAACTCTTAAATGCTGTTGAAGACTCTTTTTGCGTGCTACAGTATAAGAACAAATATCATATTTAAAAGGTTTTTCTCTTTTTTGGTTTATACTCCTTTTAGTATTTTTAATAGCTATAAGTGGGGGCTTCCACCTAAAGCCAAACACTTCAACTATATCTGAACTTGGCTTAGCATTGATTTGCTGCTAGGATTACGTTCTTTTCTTTTCTCCAATGGTCTAGTTTATTGTCATACTGACATGTTTCTTGTTGGGCCCATTGCCCATTCTCATTTTTGGTTTATACTCCTTTTAGTATTTTTAATAGTTGTAAGTGGGGCTTCCAGCCGAAGCCAAACACTTCAACTATATCTGAACTTAGCTTAGCATTGATTTGCTGCTAGGATTAAGTTCTTTTTTTCTTCAATGGTCCAGTTTATTGTGTCATACCGACATATGTTTTTGTTGGGCCCATTGTCTGATTGAAAAGCTGGGGTCCAAGGTCAATACCTTGACCTGGTGGGATCCCCCTCATTGATCCCTTTGGTGAAGAATCTTCTCTGGGACTGAGAAAAGTTGTACCATTGCTCACCTCACCCATCCTGGTGTGTGAGCTTTCCTCAGTAGACATTACATCCCATTCTTGTTTGTGGAAAGATATATGCAGGTGGAAGGGGTTTCCCCTGCACCTGTCCCTTATTTTTAGTCGCCTTTTACGATACACTGGGACCACGTGGGAAGTATTCTTTAAATCCCCTATCCCCAGGGATAATATATATATATATATATATTTTTCTCAAATTGATATAAATAATAAAATGAACAAAAAAAATGTACGAAGTTGTGAAGACATCTTGTGTGTATGTGTATATATTATATATATATATATATATATATATATATATATATATATATATATATGTGTGTGTGCGTACATATACATATCAGGTCATCCCATAAGTAATGTCGTTTTCTAGATCTGAATTTGAAGGACAAAAAAAAACTCGACTGAAACTTTTTAATCTAGTATATATTTTCCATCGGAATCAATGACACACTGCCAATGTTCTAGAAGCTTTTCAATGCCATGTTTATAAAATTCAGGCAGTTTTGAGGCAAAAAACGTACAAAGACTGGTGTGCAGGTCATCTAAAGTAGTATACCATTTCTCAAGAAAGTTTTGCAGACTCCTGAAGAGATGATAATCTGAAGGCGCAAAGTCTGGAGAATATGGAGGATGTGCAAGTTTTTCTCACCCAAGC
The DNA here is from genome assembly GCA_023014485.1 of Bathynomus jamesi. Taxonomy (NCBI): domain Eukaryota; kingdom Metazoa; phylum Arthropoda; class Malacostraca; order Isopoda; family Cirolanidae; genus Bathynomus; species Bathynomus jamesi. The sequence continues at coordinate 68,251 of JAJOZX010002407.1, read as the reverse complement.
TCCTCAAGTTTTGCAGAAGTGATCCGAGTGATATGAGGATGTGCGTTGTCATGGTGGAACACGATTCCTTTCCGATTAACCAAAGGTGGTCTCTTTTCTTTTAGTGCAGTGTTCAATCAATCCAGTTCTTGACAGTAGACTTGAGCGGTGATTGTTTGGTTGTGTGGTAAGGTTTCAAAGTGTATTACACCACCTTTATCCCACCAAACACTAAGCAACACCTTCCGAGGTGAAGATCTGGTTTTGGCTGTGGTGTCGCTGGTTCCCCGGCACAAACCCACTGCCGACAGCGCTTAACATTCTGGTACAGTATCCACTTTTCATCACCAGTCACTAAATGGTGCAAAAACGGATCTTGGAGTTCACGGGAATGAAGAACTGTGCTAATGTTTACCTGCACCCTCAGATTGTCGACCAACAATTCATGTGGCACCCATTTTCCTAACTTAGGCACTTTCCCGAGTTGTTGCAGATGCCAATGGATGGTGGACGGGGATGAATTGAGTTTCTGGGCCAATTCTTCAACAGTTGTTGAAGTCTTTTTCAAGTGCGGCTAACAGCAGGTCATCATGAAACTCAGCAGGGTGTCCAGAGGGTGCTGCATCTGTCAAACAGCAGTCACCATTCCTAAACTTTTAAAACCATCTTTGACATTTCCTCACATGCAGAATATCATTGCCATAAATGTCCTGAATGTTTCGCGTTGCTTCAGTAGCACTATTCCCTTTTTTGAACTTGTAAAGTATTATATGCCTGATATGCTCTTCTGATACCGCCATGTTTATGAGGGGTTCACATAAAGCAAAACACACGTCTTCACTGGTCAAGGTCTGTAAAGTATGTAGCAAAACACGATAGATCTCCTCTTAGATATAACCTTCGGAAAATTGATGCTTAAACCAAAGAGGACTAGTTTAAACTTAATCTATCGTAAAAAATGACATTACTTATGGGATGACCTGATATATATATATATATATATATATATATATATATATATATATATATATACACAGGGTGATTCAGCAAAGAGTACATTAAATTGGAGGATGAAATCCTTGGATAATTCTAAACCACAATGTCTCTATGGTAAAATGTCAGATTCTGCATAGTTTCCATGTTACAATACATTTAAGATGTATTAATGAGAGTGAATATGAAGTAAAACGCCCGTAGGTTTTTGTAATCATTTATTCACAGATCTCTCGTGTGACCCCTCTTTGTTACAACCTGAAGGAAATGTTCAAAGTTGACCCCTTCTGCCTCAATGCAGGCCTGTACACTAGGGTGGATCGATTTTACATTTTTTTCGATTTCCATATTCTAATAGAGACAAAAACTTGCGCATGCATGAGAAAATAGCCTCTGCAAAATCTTAGCTTAATAGGTAATCATCTTCTGCCCCCGGCAGAGCGATGAAAATCATATTTTAGTAGTCAAAAACGTATTTTTAAACCCTAGCCTAGTCATAAAATTTTGCGTGTGTGTTATTTCATGCCTAAGCAACGATATAAATGCTATGGGAAATATATAAATGCATTATTTAAGACAAAGAGCCGATCTGAAAATATGTATAATATACATATTTTCAGATCGGCTCTTTGTCTTAAATAATGCATTTATATATTTCCCATAGCCTTTATATCGTTGCTTAGGCATGAAATAACACACGCAAAATTTTATGACTCTAGGCTAGGGTTTAAAAATACGTTTTTGACTACTAAAATATGATTTTCATCGCTCTGCCGGGGGCAGATGATGATTACCTATTAAGCTAAGATTTTGCAGAGGCTATTTTCTCATGCATGCGCAAGTTTTTCTCTATTAGAATATGGAAATCGAAAAAAATGTAAAATCGATCCACCCTACTGTACACGTCGTACCATTGAATGTCTGACGCGTTCCAGAATGGAATGCCTGGACTATGTTTAATTTGCTCGCAACTGTCACGAACACGGCCATAATTCCTCTCTTGTTTGACCCCCCTAGGGAGGGGGAGGAGGGGAGGTAATGTGGACTGGCTGGTGTGCGCCCCAGACCACTCCCATCGTTGCCACAGGACGGGGCGGACCCATATCACCATCCACTGTGTGAGAAACGTCGTATTACAGGTTTTTACCAATTTGATTGCCAAATTTGTAGATCATACAATTATTCCTGAATTGGCTGTTTACATGTTATGCCAATCTGTACCGGAGTGATAAGGTAATGTTGTGGTATTTCCTAACATCGTAACTGCACCTCGTAATTGTATCTATCACTATCTGTTATCTTACTTCTGTAGGTCACAGTCAGGTGCCGTATCAGAGTGCACTACAACATGGAGCAGTACAAAGATGGTGAATATGCTGATATGCACCTCGTGTTAGGGGCAGCAGGTGGAAATGCTGCACAGGCTGTACGACTGTATGAAGAACGGTATCCAAACCGAAGGCTGCCAAACCCCCGAACACTCATCGCTGTTGATCGGAGGCTAAGGGAAAGGGGATCTTTCCGTCGATTTACAGCAGATATTGGAGGACATAACCGACACAGGGACGCCACAGACGAGCAAATTCTGAACCTGGTAGATGATGATCCATCTACTAGTACACGAACAGTTGGAGCTGTTGTGCATGTGCACAGTCAGCCGTTTGGAGGTGCCTGCATACAAACCTCCTGTACCTCTATCATCATCAGGTCCAAGGGCTGGATCCTGACGACTATCCACGACGGATCAAATTCTATCAGTGGTTTTTACGATACCATGCTGTTGATCCTCGGTTCACTAGTAATGTTTTATTCACAGATGAGGCAACATTCGCAAGAGATGGTACTTTCAACACTCACAACATGCATACATGGGCGGAGGATAACCCTCACTCAACAGTACGTAGAGCACACCAGGTGGTTTTCAATAAACGTATGGGCTGGCATTATTGGAGATAACATTATCGGCCCTTATCTGCTACCACAGTGGCTGACCGGAGACGTCTACAGGCATTTCCTCGAGGAGACACTGCCAGTGCTACTTGAAGATGTGCCACTGCAAGTACAACGTCGCATGTGGTTCATGCATGATGGTGCACCTGCCCATTTTGCCCGAGCATCAAGGGAATATCTGGATACTGTTTATCCTAACAGGTGGATAGGGCGTGGTGGCCCCGTTCCCTGACCACCCCGCTCTCCAGATCTTAACCCTTTGGATTTCTACCTGTGGGGCCATTTAAAGACGTTGGTGTATGATACAGAGGTTCAAACAAGAGGAATTATGGCCACGTGTTCGTGACAAATGCGAGCAAATTAAACATAGTCCAGGCATTCTGGAACGCGTCACACATTCAATGGTACGACGTGTACAGGACTGCATTGAGGCAGAAGGGGGCAACTGAACATTTCCTTTAGGTTGTAACAAAGAGGGGTCACACTGTAGAGATCTGTGAATAAATGATTACAAAAACCTACGGGGGTTTCACTTCATATTCACTCTCATTAATACATCTTAAATGTATTGTAACATGGAAACTATGCAGAATCTGACATTTTACCATAGATACATTGTGGTTTAGAATTATCCAAGGATTTCATCCTCCAATTTAATGTACTCTTTGCTGAATCACCCTGTATATATATATATATATATATATATATATATATATATATATATATATATATATATATATAGGAATGACAAAAGTAAATAGACATTTTTGGTTTGGCTTTAGAATAAACCACTGTACTGACATGTGCTTTTATATGCTAAAGGCAACCGTTCTAAAGTACAAGGTGTCAAGTAGCATTGTTTTTGAACTATTTCGCTGAAAAGTTTTGCTGAAATTTATTTACAAAAAATATAGAAAGTGTATAGAAAGGATTGCCAAAAGTGAATAGACACAGTTTACTTTCTAAAGTTTTAGAATAAATGAAAGTGAATTATAGGTAAATTGGATATTATTCTTAGAGAATATGTTATTGGAATGATTTCTTTTGCTAAGCCAATTGTCTAGTGTATTTCTTTTATTATTAATATTGGGTATTGTTTAAAAAATTAGTTCTCTTGCTGAATAAAATTAAGGAGCAAGTCAATCTTGCCTTTAATAAATAAGTAATTAAAATAAATGGTGGTATCTACCAACTCACACTAATAAGTTATACCTGAACAAATAAAATAAGTAGTGGTATCTGGTAACCCCCTCCATATATAAATAAGTGATATCTGGCAATTTGGGGGTGGTGAGGACATCCCACCTTCTCCCTGAAAGACCTCCTCCATCTCCTTTCTCTTCCTCTCTTAGGTTAAGGCTATCCCTTTGGGGGGAGAGCTCCCTCCCCCCCGAAGCTCCCTCCCCTCTCCCCCTTGGCAGCATTGAGTTGTTGCATTACCCTACCCCCCTTTGCAATGATGAGTGTTGTATAACCCCTCCTCCTTCATTCCATAATCCATTTGCAACATCTTGCAATATTGATCATCATCTCATTGCAACATCCCTGCACTTGCCCTTTTTGCACTCACTGCACTCCAGTATGAACTCTCAAATGCCTTTGAAGACTATCTTTCCGTGATGCTGTGTAAGAACAAGTATCACATTTAAAAAGTTTTTCTCTTTTTTGGTTTATACTCCTTTTAGTATTTTTAATAGTTGTAAGTTGGGCTTCCACCCGAAGCCAAACACTTCAACTATATCTGAACTTGGCTTAGCGTTGATTTGTCGCTAGGCTTACGTTCTTTTCTTTTCTCCAATGGTCCAGTTTATTGTGTCATACTGACATATGTTTTTGCTGGGCCCATCGTCTGATGGAAAAGCTGGGGTCCAGGGTCAATACCTTGACCTGGTGGGATCCCCCGCATTGATCCCTTTGGTGAAGAATCTTCTCCTCTCTGGGACTGAGAAAAGTTGCACCATTGCTCACCTCACCCACCCTGGTGCGTAAGCGGGTTGAGGGGACCTTTTTATCCTGGGTGACATCCTGCCAGTGTGTGAACTTTCCTTAGTAGACATTACATCCCGTTCTTTTCTCTTTTTTGGTTTATACTCCTTTTAGTATTTTTAATAGCTTTAAGTGGGGCTTTCACCCAAAGCCAAACACTTCAACTATATCTGAACTTGGCTTAGCATTGAATTGCTACTAGGATTACGTTCTTTTCTTTTCTCCAATGGTCCAGTTTATTGTGTCATACCGACATACTGTATGTTTTTGTTGGGCCCATTGTCTGATGGAAAAGCTGGGGTCCAAGGTCAATACCTTGACCTGATGGGATCCCCTGCACTGATCCCTTTGGTGAAGAATCTTTTTCTCTGGGACTGAGAGAAGTTGAACCATTGCTCACCTCACCCACCCTGGTGCCTAAGTGGGTTGAGGGGACATTTTTATCCTGGGTGATGTCCTGCCAGTGTGTGAGCTTTCCTTAGTAGACATTGCATCCCGTTCTTGTTTGTGGAAAGCTACATACAGTTGGGAGGGGTTTACCCCGCAACCGTCCCTTATTTTTAGTTGCCTTTTACAACACGCTGGGACCGCATGGGAAGTATTCTTTCAAATCCCCTATCCCCATGGATGAACTCCAGTATCTCCAGTATGAACTCTTAAATGCATTTGAAGCTGACTTTTCCGTGATGCAGTGTAAGAACAAAGATCACATTTAAAAGGTTTTTCTCCAGTATGAACTTTTAAATGCATTTGAAGTTGGTGTTTCTGTGATGCAGTGTAAGAACAAAGATCACATTTAAAAGGTTTTTCTCCAGTATGAACTCTTAAATGCATTTGAAGCTGACTTTTCCGTGATGCAGTGTAAGAACAAAGATCACATTTAAAAGGTTTTTCTCCAGTATGAACTTTTAAATGCATTTGAAGTTGATGTTTCTGTGATGCTGTGTAAGAACAAAGATCACATTTAAAAGGCTTTTCTCCACTATGAACTCTTAAATGCATTTGAAGATTACCTTTCTCTGATGCAGTGTAAGAACAAAGATCACATTTAAAAGGTTTTTCTCCAGTATGATTTTTTAAATGACATTGAAGACTACTACTGTGTGCTGCAGTGTAAGAACAAATATCACATTTAAAAGGTTTTTCTCCAGTATGGACTCTTAAATGCCTTTGAAGACTATCTTTCCGTGATGCTGTGTAAAAACAAATATCACATTTAAAAGGTTTTTCTCCAGTATGAACTCTTAAATGCACTCGAAGACGTCTTTTCTCTGCTGTAGTATACGAACAAATATCACATTTAAAAGGTTTTTCTCCAGTATGAATTTTTAAATGACAGTGAAGTCTACTACTGTGTGCTGCAGTGTAAGAACAAATATCACATTTAAAAGGTTTTTCTCCAGTATGAACTCTTAAATGCTGTTGAAGGGTACTTCTTTTTGCTGCAGTGTAAGAACAAATATCACATTTAAAAGGTTTTTCTCCAGTATGAAATCTTACATGCTGCTGAAGATTACTTTTCTGTGTTGCAATGTAAGAACAAATATCACATTTAAAAGGTTTTTCTCTAGTATGAACTCTTAAATGCACTTGAAGACTACTTTTGCATGCTGCAGTGTAAGAACAAATATCACATTTAAAAGGTTTTTCTCTTTTTTGGTTTATACTCTCATTCTTTTCTGAGACTGATTTTGCTGCTATTGTAAATTTATGCTTGCTATGTTTCTGGAAGAGAGAGAGAGAGAGAATTAATTACTTTATAGAAAACAAAATCAATGTTAAAGGTGTATTACATGCTGAATTTTTTAGTCTACACTGAGCACACACACATTATCTTCAGATCCATATCCCACTCTGAATGGAGTCTCTACAACACTTGAGCTTAGGAATGGAAACATTGAACACATACGCAGGGATCCAATGTTACCTTTCATGACAAGGTTGGGATATACCTCTAGTGGTATGTACACCAAGTGGTACCAATGTCTCCATTTATACATCTCACAAACCACTTCCATTCCTGTTTCTCATTAACTTTTGTGCAACATTTATTCACACATTTGCTACTTACATCATTCCACCTTTCTACTGTCTGTTATTATACACCTTTTTCATGATTCTACCATTATTCATTCTCAATGAAGGTCATATCAACATAGCATACTTATCCTTCCATTCTGCTGTCACCTTTGTTTTCAATCCATTTCATACACATTCACATACAGATGCTGTCATCACTAAACAAGCCTCATATATATATATATTACATATTATTTACATTCACTTATTCATCATCTATCTCACTAAGAACTTGCACTACTCTTCTACAGTCTTTTATACCAAACACCAACCAACTTCAGTTTACACAATCAAATCATACGAGATGACAGACCTCCACTCAACCCTCAAACAAAATTAGTGGCATACCTTTTAGGATATGGCAGGTAAGACCAACATCTCCACATCTTACACACCTCAAAGCATTTTCATTCTTTATTTCTCTTCTGTCATGCAAATCATTATCATACAATATTGTTTAATATCCAATAATGAGGCAGTCAGAACCAGAAAGGCATATTTTTGGTGAGTTTACTCTTATGGTTCTGACTGCCTCATTATTGTTTTGCCTTTTTATCAATAACTTGTTACATATGACTATACAAATGTAGTATATCCTTGTCAGTTCTCACATTCTCATGTCCCCTCAGAGCATTCAATTCCACTCGTATATAGAAGAATTTTGATGTTCTGACTAATTGGGGACCTTGGTGTAGTGGTTATCATATCCAACTGGCAATTGGATGATCCTGAGTTTGATTCCTGGTTGGTCCCTCATTTTTCATTTGCTCATTTTCTCTCCTCCTCTCGTGTGGACACTTCTAAACAAGCATCATTCTTTACATTATACACACACACACACCGGTATTATATATACATATATATATATATATATATATATATATATATATATACATATATATACATATATATATTACAGGGTGTCCGAGAATTATCTGTACAATTTTTGGCTGTTATTAAAAGTCAACCATGAAGTGTAGAAATTCTAGTGTTGTCCCATTTTACAAAGAATCTCATTAAGTTTTTTCTGATACCAAGTTGTGACAAGTTTTTTAGAAATTCCAGTGTGTCCGAACATTATCTGTACAATTTCATCTTTTAATAAAATTCTTGATAACACACATAAAATTCTTAAACAAGATTATTTAGAATCTGTATTTTCAAAAGTTTCTTTTATTAAAGTAACATTATTCGGTATGTGCACCATTAGTGATTCGCAAAACATCCAATCAATACTCCAAATCTTGCCATGTACGCTGCAGCATATCCACATCAATTCTCTCAATAGCAGCTGTGATTCTTGCTTTTAAATCATCAATGTCTGTCACCCGCGTACATTTCTAAAAAACTTGTCAAAACGTGGTATCAGAAAAAACTTAGAGATTCTCTGTAAAATGGGACAACACTGGAATTTCTACACTTCATGGTTGACTTTTAATAACAGCCAAAAATTGAACAGATAATTCTCGGACACCCTGTGTGTGTGTATATATATATATATATATATATATATATATATATATATATATATATATATATATATATATATTAGGGTGGTTTTATAAATCTGATGTTGGAATATCTGTTATGCCAACCTGGCATTTGGTGCCACTAGCTTAAAAAATGATACACTAAAAAATGTTTTGAGATCAGGATATATTTAGGACTTGCTCAAAGCTATTTGGTTTCTTTTTATAAGACCTCCATCCATTTTATTGCTATTGGGACACATTTCAAAAGAATGGAGCTGTTATGTGAAAAAGAATGCTGTCCATTTTGACAAATTAAATTATTAAAACATTGTAATAAGTGTTCCTTTCACACAACAGGTCATTAGCCCCATCCCTGCTAATGACTGGTCCACAACCATCCATGTTGGGGGGATATATTATTAAAAAAATAATGTGTATTGTACAAAAAGAAAATATTGGAATTTCTCCATTGACAATTTACATGACATATATTAATAGATAAATGCCAGATAATCATTGTTGCTTGGTTCATATGATGGCAGACTTCTTCGTTGGTGAAAAGAAGACCTTCCAGTGATCTTCAATGACTTAGAAGGAACTGCTTCTGCTCTTTGCTGCATGTGAGAGATGCATTAAACTCTCGGATGAGTACAACTCTGTGTTCTGCAAGGTCATTGATCACTTTCACCAACCCGATAGTAGCCTGGCTCTTCCTGTATGACTCATGGACTGGCCAAAGTGTTGGAGCCTCCTCCAAGAAATCTTGAGGTAGTTCAAGTACAGCAGCACCTCGATTATTCTGAGTAATGAATCACGCTGAACCATCGTATTAAATGAATTTTTACTATTATAATACATAAAGTATGATAATTGGTCCCACCCCAATGAAAATATGCAATAAAAATTTTTAAGCACAAGTTTTTTATTAGGTCATCCCATAAGTAATGCGGCATTTTTAAATTTTTATTTTTTTTCCATGTTTATCATTATTTTACGGATAGAAATAATCGAAAGCAGGTTTATTTTTATACTAGCCTAGTCTACTAAACTCGAAGCCTAGGTACCTGTATGGCTTAGCCTAACCCAAGGCTTACATTTCGACATTCCTTAGTCGTCATTTTCTGAGCTATTAATTTTGTATTATTGTTAATTTAATGTGCCCTTATCATAAAATGATGAATATTATGGAAGTGTCAAAAGAGCACATTCGCAACGTTATGCTTTGGGAGTTTAGAAAAGGCAACAATGCTAAGTTAACAGCAGAAAGTTTGTGTCAAGTATACGGTGAAGGAACAATTAGTGTGAGCCAGTGCCAAAGATGGTTTCAGAATTTTCGCTCGGGAAACATTAGTCTCAAAGATGAACCGCATTCAGGATGACCAGTGGAATTTGATCAAGATCTTTTAAAAATAACAGTGGAAGAAAATCTGATTGTAACTGTTGAAGAATTGGCTGAAAAACTGCATTCAACTCATTCCACTGTGCATCATCATTTAAAGGAGATAGGCAAGGTTTCACGATTGGGGCAATGGGTTCCTCACGACCTGTCAGAGGTACACTTGCAACAAAGAATTAACATTTGTTCATCTCTCCTTTCTCGGCTAAAAAGTGAACCATTTTTGAGTAGGATTGTTACAGGAGACGAAAAGTGGGTTCTGTACAACAATATTAAACATTCTAGACAATGGATTAGTCCTGGGGAAAAACCAATACCACAGCCGAAACAGGGGCCTCATCCACGGAAGATTCTTTTGTGCGTTTGGTGGGATATGAATGGCATAATCCATTTTGAACTTCTTAACCCAAATCAGACTATCACCAAAGAGGTTTACTGTGCTCAGTTGGACCGTTTAAATGCAGCACTTGAAGAAAAAAGGCCAGCATTAATCAATAGAAGAAGAGTGCTCTTTCATCAAGACAACGCACGACCTCATATCGCAAGAGATACCATACAAAAGCTTAATAATTTCGATTGGGAACTAATGAGCCATCCTCCATACTCACCCGACTTAGCCCTATCAGACTACTATCTTTTTAGGAGTTTAGCGAATCACCTGAAGGGAATGAAGATGTCAACAACAGAAGAAGTCGAAACAACCTTAAAGAACTTTTTTAAATCAAAGTCAAACGATTTTTACAAACATGGTATTGAAAAGTTAGTAGAAAGATGGAGACTAGTGGTAGAAACTGGTGGAAATTATATTACTTATTAAATTAATAAATAAATATTTATTTAAATATAAATAACTTCAAAGAGTTGTTTGATTTCTATCCGTAAAATAATGATAAAAATGGAAAAAAAAAAAATTAAAAAATGCCGCATTACTTATGGGATGACCTAATATCTGTTTATTAATGTAATATATTACCAAAAGAATGCAAGGATAATAAAAATGTATCTGATTCAAGTTTATTATAAACTAAGCAAAGAAAACATTATTACATTTTTTAAAAATATTTTAGCAGGGTACACTGAACCATCTTCTTTTTCTTTAAATCTTCATACATATGCTTGTAGTTGTTGAAAACTTTATCCATATCTTGGCGGACTTGCATGCTTCGATCGACATTGGGGTCAGCATTCATAACTACTTGTTTTAAAGCTTCCAGAGTTTGAAATATTTTTTCGTATTCTTTGATGGTGAACTCCTTCATTCGCGCATTATCTACTTCTTCATCAGCATTGTCGGCTTCTTCAAACGCATGCTGTTGATCTAAATTAAGAAGGTCTCCATCAGTCATTTCTTCCGAGTGTAAATCAAGCAATTCACAGATATTTGTAGTGTCTAATTCATTAAAACCAAGCCATCTTCCAATGTCTGTTATTTCTTCAACAACAGATTGCACTTGAAAGGGAAAGCCATCAAAATTATTTGCGCAATGCAAAATGTGTTTCCACACTGCACGCATATTGCTTGCAGTTAATTCTTCCCAAGCATGGTAAATATTTTCAATTGCATCTTTGATGCTATATTTTTTCCAGAAGTCAATTAAAGAAATTGCATTGTTGCCTGTTGTTAGAGCAATTCCCTGTGCAAAAGTTCTTCTTAGGTAGTAGGCTTTAAATGTTGCAATGATTCCTTGGTCCATGGGCTGCAATAAAGATGTCGTGTTTGAGTGAGTGTTTGGCGGTGTGAGTCATTGATAACCCACGTGTAATTTCTGGCGCAATTTGATGAGTTTGGAATAAAAACTCGTACTAACCAAATTTTGGCTTGTATTAAATAAGGTTCTGGTATCACTTTATAATTCATAATAAATCGAATTTCGTACTATTCAAACTCGTACTAATTGAGGCCTCGCTGTATTTCAAAAAACTTCAGAGTTGACATGGTGACAAAATTGTGTAATTCTTTCCCACATACCTGGCCAACTGGAGAGATCCATTTAGGGGGCTCCTCAGACCCAATTTTATTTTTCAGGGCATTTACTATCTGCCTCTTCTCCTCTGCTGCAACACTGTCATCGAAGAAACTGAAGCCTACCAATGTTTCTGATAGATACCAAAGATGGCAGCTGAATGCTGTGCTGACAGCTTAGATAGATACAGATACTCCCCGAGTTACGACCACCCGACTTACGTCCATCTGGACTTACGACGATGACTGTCGTATTAAATAAATAAAATAAAATAATAGATGAAAAATTCGAATTCCGATCAGTTTATTTACTACTATTATTTACTATTATTTGTATAATTTGTGTGTTTTGTTATTTCACTTTGATTGAACTACGTATATGTTAACACACATCACTACAATTATGGTTATTTTCGACTTACGACCATTTTGAATTATGACAGGTTTGTCGGAACGTAACCCCGTCGTAAGTCGGGGAGTACCTGTATTAGTGATGTAGGTCATATCCGCATCCGCATAACATCCGCACATTTTCTCGCATCCGCGTCCGCATCCGCACTTTGGACTGCGGATGTCGTGCGGATGTGGACCATTGAGATAAAACATCATTAATAAGCGGAAATTATCAAATTCTACTATAATAATAGAACTAGTTCATTGTGCGCAAAAGTGATGCAAGCGACAAGACGAGAGGCTGTTCTTGTATGAAGGTACTCTCTTGCAACCTACTTAGATCCACGTTACAAAGCTAAGTTATTTTCACCTAGTACATTAGAATGAGTTAAATCATCACTTGGCAAAGCAGTTGAAGAGCTTCAATCTCTTGAATATGTCACTTCGCCACCCACCAAAAGAATAAAAGTTTCAGTGACAGAACAAACACCTTCAACAAGCAAATCTATCACAGAATCTCTCTCTCAGTTTCTTGAGTCAAGCAGCGATGACGAGACCTACGCGATGTCAAAAGATGTAGTAAAAATGATCGAGAGCTATCACCAAGAAAAACGCCTGGCTGCATGTGACAATCCTATTAGTTGGTGGAAAAATACGCAGAATATCTATCCATACTTGAGTAAACTTGCAAGGAAACATTTAGCGCATCCTCCAACAAGCATACCAAGCGAGAGATTATTTAGCAGTGCTGGATTAATATATGATGAAAAGAGAAACAGACTGGCAGCAGAAAAGGCAGAAAAATTAATGTTCCTTAAGCATAACCTTCCTATAATTAAGTTTGAATATTAAACGATGAACATCTTAGTTTACTTTATTTTAATTACTCATTTATAAATATGCCTAATAAAACTTTAAACTTAATATAAATAGTTATCAAGTTAATTAAAGATCTCTTTCTATAAGGGTGGAGGTTGGGGAAAGAGGTCGGGTAACACAATTATGGTTTCTAATTGTGGCTGAAACTCAACAAAATATAATGAATTTATTTGCAGACGAATTCACTAATTGATTTCTATATTAGTTAGATGCTTGCTATTATTTTATATGTTCAGGGAAAAGTACAGCAATTATTGTACAATTAATCAATTATACTATATTATAGCTACAGTTCTCTCTATATAATAACTTATTATATACGTTAAACAACAAATCTCAAATATATCCTAAAAAATAACGAAAATGTAGACATCCGCATCCGCGGATGTTGAAACCAAACATCCGCATCCGCGGATATGAAAAAAATGACATCCGCTACATCACTAACCTGTATATCTCTATCAGCATAGTTAGCTAGTGCATGGAGGAGATTCAGATCATTTCTCGGAGCTTCTATTGAAGATGGACTCTGAAACCAGTATTTGACATAGATGGCCATGATCATCAGGTCTTTTACTTTGTGACCAAATTGGCTCATGCGTGCTAATGCTGAAAATATATGTGCTGCTTGCCAGTCAAGTCACATTAGTCTGATCTAGTGCAGCTGCCACTTCAGGTGTCACCACACCTACAGTTCCACGAAGTCAAGCTCATTTAGGAGCACATGTTTCTGATGGTGCAAGCGCTTCCTCCACTTCTGATGAGTTGCTCAACGAAGACAACAAAAGAACAGCAACGTTACTTGTAGCAGCACTTGATGAGGCCTCTTTGCCAGTCCACTTTGAAGCTTCCGCTCTCCTTCTCGCAACACGTTCTTCTTGCAGAGTGAGTTTTCTGTCGACTCCAGCCATTGTGCCCATCTGTCCTGTCTCCTGTTGAGCTTCCAGGAATTGTCTGTCCTCTTCAATTTTCATCATCTGCATGGTTAGCAAGGTTCATGGCAGACTTTTGGTTGACATTCTTCTTGAGCACTTGCCACTCAGTATGAAGCTTCTTGATGTGTTTGACAACATGTTTAACAGCTTTTGTAGGCACTCAAGCTTTCATCCAAATTGGAAGCAAGAGATCAGCTCTCTTGGACACACTATCTTTAAGAGTCAATTTTTGCTGATTGTGGAAATGGAATAGAATAGCCAATACTTGATGGTGAGTTGGGAGCTTCGATGATGTAAAGTTTGCCTGAGTAACACCAACCAACCAGATGGCACTGGCCACACATGTTGTCATTGACATCATTGCTCCTGAGAAGTTGAAAGCAGCACAAATTTGTTAAATACCTGTGTCACTAATATTGTGTTGCAATTTTTTAATGCTACGAATTTGATTTATGTTAATTTATTTTAGGTTTGATTTTTTTTATTTTTTTTTTGTTTTTTATAAACCTTTTGTTTTCATTTTTATATAAATATTTAGTTTTTATTTTTTGCTTCAAGGACAACAAAATAATGGGATATTGTAGCTAAATTATATATATAGTATGAATTTTATTGATTCCTATTTAATATCAATATATTTTATATTTGTAAAATTTCAAATGAGTTGAGCAAGTCCTAAATGTCGTTTGATCATAAAAATATTCCTGCTTTACAGTTTCTACCCCAAGTAGCATGAGATGATAAGTTGGTAAAGAAAAAAATTGGAATAGAATTCCACATCTGAGATAAAACGACCCTAATATATATATATATAATATACAGTCGACCCTCGACTTACGTAATTAATCCATTCCGAGATGAGTTACTTAACTCAAAAATGATGTAAGTTGAACCCCAAAATACATGTAAATCAGGTAATCCATTCCAGGACCCCAAAAAGGTGTTGAAAATAATAAAATAACAATTTTTTGATAAAAAAAGTCTATATAAACCGAATTATAATGGTAATTAAAAGAAAATACATATTAAAAATTAATAATAAAAAATTAATTTAGACTGTATATATATATATATATATATATATATATATATATATATATATATACAGGGTGTCCGAGAATTATCTACAATTTTTGGCTGTTATTAAAAGTCAACCATGAAGTGTAGAAATTCCAGTGTTGTCCCATTTTAGAGATTCATTAAGTTTTTTCTGATACCAAGTTGTGACAAGTTTTTTAGAAATTCCAGTGTGTCTGAACATTATCTGTACAATTTCATCTTTTAATAAAATTCTTGATAACACACGTAAAATTCTTAAACAAGATTATTTAGAATCTGTATTTTCAAGAGTTTCTTTTATTAAAGTAACGTTGTTACAAACATTTGATATGTGCACCATTAGTGATTCGCAAAACATCCAATCGATACTCCAAATGTTGCTATGTACGCTGCAGCATATCCACATCAATTCGCTCAATAGCAGCTGTGATTCTTGCTTTTAAATCATCAATGTCTGTCACCCGCGTACATTTCTAAAAAACTTGTCAAAACGTGGTATCAGAAAAAACTTAGAGATTCTCTGTAAAATGGACAACACTGGAATTTCTACACTTCATGGTTGACTTTTAATAACAGCCAAAAATTGTACAGATAATTTTCGGACACCCGGTATATATATATATATATATATATATATATATATATACATATATACATATATATATATATATATTCTGGTCTGGATGTTCCTCACATATGACAGATGTAAAATTTACATTTGGATCAGGTTTTGACAAGCTTTAGATGCTTTTTTGAAAAGGTCTCCAATATCTGCTTCTTTAGATAAACATTGTTTTTTATGGAGGAAAGAAGAATGTATATCATGCAACTGCATCACTTCTTCTGCGGAATAACAACTCTTCATTTTGGCAAATTTAATAAATTTTTCAAGACATGCTTCTGCTTCAGCCCATGTTATTTTTGCGATTTCCTCATAATTTTCATCTTCAGAGTTTTTTTGTACAATCTCAGCAGTTTTAGGATTCAGAACACTGTCAAGTAGTTCAGCATCAGTCAATACACAAATCACATCAACATCTTCATCTACCTCACACCATTCTTGAAGTTCAGTTTCTTGTTTGCAGATGGTGCATTTTTTACCATATCAAGAATGTGATGGAGTAGTCCTTTACTTTGCCTTCTATTAAATCCTTCAAGCTCTTCTTCCTTTGAAGATCCATCAGATGAAAACAACATTTGGCTACAATTTTCTCCAAGCCCTCCTAAAAGTTACATTTTTCACAGTGTTCAATGCCCCTGAAACACCATAAATTGCATCTTTAATGTTAAATTTTGCTTGGAAATCCTGCACAGAACAGTTATCATCAACAAATTTTTGAAGAAAACTTCCTCTATAAAAACATTTCATGTTCTGTATTATTTCTTGGTCTATCAGTTGAATGAGAGATGTTACATTGGCTGGTAGGTAAATGGTGAAAATATTTCTAGAAACAAGCCGAGATTCATGAGGGTTGGCTCTACAATTGTCCAGCAAAAGAATAACTTTACTGTCTTCTGGTTTGCCAATATTCTTGAAGTGTGCCTTAACTTCTGGAACAAAATGATGATTGAACCAATCATGAAAAAAGTCCTTGTCCATCCAGACATTACTTTGTAACTTATAAATCATTGGTAGATGGGTAAGACCTTTAAATTCTCTTGGTTTATTTAATTTATCAATAACAAGCAATTTTGTTCTATGCATGTCTGCAGCATTTGCACAAGTTAGGATTGTCAACCTGACACTTTTTCTTTTAAATTCAGATGCAACAGTTTCATTTGAGACAACTAGGGTAGAGGTAGGTAAACAATGCCATAATAAACCTCGTAACCGGAAAATTTGCCATAAACATTTTCGCTGTAAGTCTAATCCGCCGTAAGGAAAATTCGCCGTAAATTAAATAAAATTAAAAAAAAAGTTTAACTGAACCCTTATAATAGCCTGCATACCTTTTATATATAAATGTTTTTTATTAGAGACACTTGGCAACTTTATCAACCAATCAACCATTGGCCATAAATAAAATAAATTAAAAGTTAAAACAAAAGTTTAATACTGAGCCCTTATAATGGCCTACATTCCTTATATATATATATATATATATATATATATATATATATATATATATATATATATATATATATATACACGTCGTTTCTATACATTAATATACTGCGCGGTCATTGCAGTTAAATGTACATATTCATGATTTGCGAGGGTGCCCTCTCAAGGCATTGGTTTCTGCCCTATGTAGGAGAATTACAACTTCTGACTATCGTGGCTCCGTAGTGTAGTGGTTAGCACGTCTGACCGGCAATCGGAAGATCCTGGGTTCGATTCCCGGGCGGGTGCCTTATTTTTCATTTGTTTGTTATTTCTCTTCCTCGTGTGCAGAACACTCCTCTATACTTACGTCGTTTCTATACGTTAATATACTGCGCGGTCATTGCAGTTAAATATGTATATATATATATTTGGATCTTTTCCATTTGACTGCCGCAATTGAAACATAATTAAACTCCAGCCTTCTTTAGTTAGCTTTATAAGGATAACTAACAAAAATATCACGACCTAACCTAACCAATCGTCAAGGTCGTACAGTTGACCTAACAATTGGTTAGGTTAGGTCATGATATTTTCGTTAGTTAGCCTTATAAGGCTAAGTAAAGAAGGCTGGGAGCACTCACCTCTTATGTTTCAATGGCGGCAGTCAAACGGAAAAGATCCATATATTTAAATAGAGACCTCATTACATTATTTTTAAGAAGTTTTATCACTGACTTTTACCATTGAATAAAGACTTGCCTTTTTAATGCTTACCTATATAATACCCTTTATCATCCATTGATTATTTTTTTAAAATTTTACGGCGAAATGTCCTTACGGCGAATTTGTCTTACGGAAAAAATGTTTACGGCGAATTTTCCTACGCTGAAAATGTTTGCGGCAAAATTTCCTAGAGTCAATAAACCTGTTTCATCAGCATTATAAATCTGATCAGGTTTTAAATCATGCTCAGAAACTAATAAAGCAAAAATCTCAATATTTTTCAGTTGCATTATGATCAGTTGACTTTTGCTCAAATGACATATCAAGTCTCCTTATGCCATGATGAAGTTTAAAGCATGTCCAGCATTCAGAAAATACACACTTATCACTTAATTTCATGTCATTGTAAAACTGCTTAGCTTTCTTGATCATCATCAGCCCTGAAATTGCAACCACCTTGTGACTGTTTCAGTTTAAACCACTCAAAGTACAATACTGAACCATTCTAGCTTGGGTTTATGTAAAGGTTTTTGAGTTTCTATTCCCTTAGAAGAGTCACTTTCACTATGAAACTTTAACAAATGATCTTTTAGAGCCTTTATATCATAAATTGTTTGAAGAACCAACATTGTAATCACGCATGAATATGTTGCAGTTTTCACTTTTCTGTAAACATTTATAAATTTCAATTTCCTGCTGCAATAGGGTGTGTCAATTTTAGGGAGCAAAGTGAAATCTTTAGATTTTCAAAGACTACTAGTGATCAAATGATGCATTTTTATGGGCTAAATCGAAATTGGCTTTAAAATCCAGATTTGACCACTCCTAGCTACTTATATTTGAAGTTGAAGTTTACGAAAAATCAGCAATTTTTGCAAGTATTTTTTATTGTATATAACTACATTTTACATACATTACATACAATTAAAGACATTTTGATTGTATTTCAATATTAAAACTTAGAAATATAGATAGGTTTCTTGAACTTTGCCAAGGATCCATGTCTGCCTTGCTCTTGTTCCTGGACATGAGCTACCTCCTGGCCACCTGGCCACTGATGTATGCCTCCCTCCTCTCTTGAGAGTAAACATGTTGTGCTGCTTCAGTTGTCATCCTTACACACCTCTCTACTAACTGTGTGTGTGAGGGCCATGCAGCAACTTCCATTGGTCTATCCAGAAACTCCTTGAGTGCAGCAGTAGTGAGGGAGCAGGTCTGAGGAGGCTCAGTCATGCCAGAGTTCCAGTCAATAAGCTCCAAGAGTTTGGTGGCATCTGGGTTGATATCAGGAGTCTTCCTGGGTCTGACACTGCAGTCTCCTACCTGTGTGTCCTCATCTCCTTCACATCTGATTTCCAGTATCCTCTTCACTGCCTCCCTCCTCTCCACCTCACTGCACAGCATGGCCTGCAGCACAGCCTCAGTGTGTGCATATCAGGCTGATCTCTTCACTGTAGGCATCACTATTCCTATCACCTCCTTCTGACTTCTAAGCAGCTCCAGCTGGTACAGTACATGCCTGGGACCTCCACCCAGCCGTGATTTAACTTGATGTTGAACCAATTTGGCATGTAGACTCCCACTATGAATTCCACAATTATCCTCAGATTCTTCAGGTTCCTACCCTTTAGCCCATGTTTGGAAATCCACAATTTGCAGAACCTTAGAGCCGTGGTGACCCACCTACTGTGACAGACTGGCCCAATCTCCAGGAGAGCTACACTCTGAGGTACCTCTCCCAATCTGATGGCAGTGATGATTCTGTAGCCATATGATTGGTCTGTGCTGAGGTCCTTGACTACCTCCTGACTGAGATGGGGTAGAGGAGGACCAACAGTGATCCTCGTAAACTTTGGGTTGATCTCCAGCTCAGTGGCAGTGTCTAACATCTTCCCTAGGGGCCCAGACCACTTCTTGTTGCTCAATGTCTTGCCATCCAGTGCAGTCACCAGGTGTCTGAGACTCAGCTCCCCAATGTGCAAGTCACAGACAATCTACACCAACTTCCTGCTAAGCTTGGCCTCCACATAATGCATCACTCCTCTCTCCAAGCCAGTATTCACATTAGTACTGTCACCTCCTATGACCAATAGGGTCTGGTCTGCTCCTCTCTCTCTTAGTCAGTTCACCAGATGATCAGCAATGATCTCAGCATGACTTCTCTCCTCTGCAGCTTCCTCTGGTACAAAATGCCACAAATATTTCCCACCTGGTTCATTGCACACTGTGTAGTGTTCTTCCTTAATGAGGCCAGGAAACTGCCTGTCACTGCCCTCAGCTTCCATCATCACTTTGGTGTCATCTCTTTTCCCATCAAAGATGATATAGGTGATGCCATTTTCCCTAATCTCTTCATCAACTTCTTGACCAGCTCCTTAGTCAGTCTCTCCTAAGCCCTCCTCACTGTGTTGTGGTCAATCACCAGTGCTGTGTCAAACTCTGTGATAAGACCAGCATCAATCCAGAAAGCAGTGGCAATCTTTGCACTCTCTCAGCCCAGTGTGATGTCTCAAGCTAGCCAGAGCTATGTTGGTGATATTTTCAGTGTTGTATTTCTTCTTCTTAGCCATATGGCAAGGAAGAAGTTGTCGCAGCCTCCAGTATGAAATCTTCATCCTCCTCTCTGCCTCCTTCAGTATATCTCCAGTCTCCTCCAATTCCATCTCCAGCAGTGACTCCTCCCTCAACTCCACTTCTTTCTTGGCTGACTCCTCTGCCTTCTTTCTCTGCTCCTGTCTCAGGGTGATCAGCTAGACCCATCTGGTGTGCCCCCACACTGCCCACCTTTTCTCTCTGACCTTTAATAAAGGCAAGCTCCTGCACTGGTATCTTCTGCTCACTCCTGCAACTGCAGTCAATGTGAACCTCACTGTTGCAGACAGGGTTGCACCCAAGCTCACTGCAGTTCCTGATCACACAGTGACAGGTCAGGATGTCCACCAATTTGTCCAGTTTCATCATGAACCTATCTTTGACCTCTAGCTTCACATTGCCAATGGACATCTTCACTGCCTTATCCCACAGTGCCTTCACTTTAGCCCTGATCCTGACCTCAATGTTGATTACAGGTCCTGTGAATAGAGCGTTGGCCTTTCTTCACTGAGCCAGTAGCCCTGGAACAATGCTGCTGTTAATCAGGTCATAAACTGGGTAATTCCTCTTGTCTTCCTCACTCATCTCTCTCCTCAACAAACCATACCTCAGCAGACCTCTGGCTGTGGGCAGCTCAGCAGAGGGAAGTTCCCTCCCAGTCCCCACCAAATGACTTAGGTGACAACTTGATTTGCTTCGGGTTCTGATTTCTTTCTGACTCAATTGACTCATCCTGTAGACCTGTGAACAAAAGAAATGTCATTGAAATTTGGATAGGCCTACTGATTATGATTACATTAAATTAAGTTAATTGAAATTCTTAATATCTTCCAATAAGCTCAGATAAAAGGTTGCACTGTTATAGGTACAAGACTTAATTATTCAAAGTAATGACAATTTCATATATCTATCATATCAAAATATACAGAAAGTTTGGGTCACACAACATTTCAAATAATTTGAATTACACAATATTTACATTACAAAGTAATCAAAATTGTCAAAAAGGAGGGAAAACACATGCATCCACAATCAAAACTCCAGCATTTGTGACTGTGTGAAACTTAGAAACCATACTGCACACCAAAAATAACCAAAGTTGACCACACATATCAATGGCACATTGATATATGATGCTACAGTCATATTTAGGTTATATTTCAAACCTTTATGGTCAAATATAAGTAGGTAAATGGCATTTTTAAACAACACTAAAGATATTTCTAAGTTTGCTAGATAATGATATCATTTGAGCATTAGTAGTTTTTGAATTGTTGACTTTACTAAAATTGACACACCCTACTGCTATTTTTATTTTTCCTCTTCCATGAAGCAGCTGGTGGAGCTTAGAAACAGTGGCACCACCAAGTGTCTGAAGTTTGCTGCTGGTTAGCAACAAAATTATGCTATTGACTAAGGTTTACAAAATTAAGGGGCATTTTTTAAAATGCCAGTTTCTGAAGAATTCCAGTTTGTAAGGTTCTAGATACACAGAATTTACTGTATTTTGTTTTGAGAGAAAATTAAAAGAGGTTAAAAGAATTTGAAAGAATAATTTCATTATGATTATTATAATTGAACTTTATTATCAAGTTCAATTCTTTTGGGAATTGAACTTAATGATAAATTGGACTCAAAGAACTTGAATTTAAGATATCATTGCTCTCAAACTTTATAAACTATTGAAAACATATTTTCAATTCAACAACTTATACAAATTCTGCCGAAGAGATGCCATATGAGCAAAACTTAGTAAAACTCGTATTACCCTACTAAAAAATTGAAAAATTTGATGAGTGAAAATGAATATTTGTGAAATTATTTTGTTTTTTATTATTACACTGCATAAATATCGTTATATACAACCAACCATAGATACACATAGGATGCAACACTCATTTTACAACCATTCCCTCGACTCAAGATTATTAGAGACAGATGATGTTTGCCAATTCAAATAGCCAAATTTTAAATTAATACCGAATCATCATGTTCAGTTTCACCACAACTACATCATCTGGACACACAGGATGGTTTCCCATCCAACTACTACCCAGACACAATGTTGCGTAACTTTGTTGATCTATGGGAAGTAGTGTTGTAACAATGATTACAACATAGTCCTACATGTAGTACAACAACTTTAAAAGAAAAATAAGAAATTATGGGATATAAATGATCAGAGGACTTAAAATTTTCATAAAGCAAGATTTAGGATTGAACAAACTGATCAAAGCAGCATGTTCTAACTATGAAATTCCTTATCAGCAGTATTTCAGTAAGAAGATAATACCAGAAACATACAGCAGTCTCCTTAGCATAATCTTGTTACAAACGCTCAACATTTACCATAAACAAGTGATATATGGATTGCGAGTACAGCATGCCTTTTTTGAGTTTAATGGTCTCTAGTTGATGGGAGATTTTAAACAGTAAGCAGTCCTCACAGTTATCCTATTCCCTGAAGCTCTTAGTGAACACAATATAAGTGAATGAATATAAAAAAACTTTAGAAGAGGTCAGTAATCCTGCTAGCAAAGTTCATCTCGTAGTAAAAAAAAATGAAAAAAATGTGGTAGTCAGAGTATGAGAAAATGGCCTGCAATCTTTATCCTGTTTCATTCATACCCAACAGCAGGGTATTAGTGATTCAAGTTTTGAACAAATGTTTTGTAAAAGATATTTCTATATGTAGGAATACAGTAAGTCCTCTATTTACATGATAGATGCATTAATGGAAACCAGCATTTATATCAAAAGTGTAAAAATAAAATCCCATTTTCCCCCAGAGATAATGTATTATAGGAAGTAAGTGTGTTCAGCCTAAGAAATTTTCACTATATTGCTGTATACAAGAATTATATAGAACATAATGCTTATTATACACATACATTAATAATAGAATATAAAATATATTATGTAATTTTGTACATACTGTACTTACTGGAGATGGCTCCAAAGACTGCTTAAAGTGGAAGCTCCTCCTCCTTGGTGAAACCGAGGTTGATGATGAGGTTAAAAGTGGGCTCTGGGCTGTTGCAGGAATTCTTTCAACCTTTTTGAAGTAGGTAAACAGTGATGTCTGTCTAGCCCTCTCCTCTTTTTCTTGGTACAACTCCCTGTAGCAGTGACTGAGATTTTCCACACCCCTGCCAAATCCACATCTCTGCTCCATGTTGGGGTCATTCTCTACTGCAATTTCCTTTGTTGCATTGAGGTGTGAGAATAAATCTGACAGTTGTTTGGTGGGTAGCTGCTTACAGGGTGGCAATGTTACTACTTCAACTTCTTCCTCCTCTGCTTGTTCTTGCTGCAGCTGTACCAACTCTTCATTTGACAAATCTTCTAAATGAGCCTCCTGCAGATCCTGCATATCATCCTCATCAAAGCCAGCATCCTTGGCAAGACCAACAATTTCTTGTTGGATTTCTGGCACTGACTTCTCAAAACCCTGGGAGTCATTTACACATTCCAGCCAAATCTGCTTCCATACACCATTCATGGTTGCAGAAGTCACTTCATCTCATGATAGGCTGATGTTGTCAACTGCTGCCTTCTGATTGTTGGCTATCACCATCTGTTTCATTGATGAACTGGCCCATGGTCCCGCTGTAATAACCCTTGAATGTGGTAATTACACCCTGATCCATGGGCTGGAGCAAAGATGTGGTGTTTGGTGGCAAGAAAAAAAACAAATGTTAGGAAAAAGATCTTCCAGGTTTACAGGGTGTCCAGGGGCACTGTCCAGGATTAGCAATGCTTTGTCAGCCAGGTTGTTTTTGCCACAATATTCCTTAACAAAAGGAGCAAAATATCCAGTGAACCACTCTGTAAAAGTTGCCATAGTGACCCATGCCTTCTTATTGCCCTCCAACTAACAGGCAGATTGTCCTTGCTGAAGCCTCTTAGAACCCTGGTATTCTCTGAATGGTATACTAATAAGCAGACGTGGGGAGTCTGAGTCGGGAGTCAGGGCTTTTTTGAAGAGTCGGGAGTCAGTAAAAATGACCAACTCCCGACTCTCTGATTCAATTTCTATATACCAACAATTTACCAGAATACTACTCTGCCCTAAATAAATATCTTCCTGAACTAATTCTAGATTCACATTTCCACATTTGATTTATTGTTCTGGTAAATCTTAGCAAATGAATTTCATATTTCTATTTTAGGATACTAGGTACCATATAAAAATTAGCAATATATTAATTATTAATTTAATTAGCCCCTATTAGTAATGAGTCGTGGGCCTAGTAGAAAATCAGCAGTCTTTCAATATTTTAAACTAAATGAGGATGAAAGTATTTTTATTTGTCAAGTAGAAAAGGATGGTAAAGAGTGTAATGCAAAAATTAGTGCTTACACTGGGAAACATGCTAATGCTCCAACTAGAGCCTCAAACTTGAAACGCCATCTACGAAACAAACATCCCAATATTTATAAGGTTGTAGATCAGCATGATAAGGAAAGAGTCGGAGTCGGTTTTTAAAAATACCGACTCAGGAGTCGGTTGTTTTTGGCCGACTCCCCATCCCTGCTAATAAGGGCTTCAACTTTGCATCCCCTGCAGCATTGCCACCCAAAAGAAGTGTCAGGTGATCTTTGGCAGCTTTGAAGCCTGAAAACCGTCCTCTTCTCTGGAAATATAGGTTTGAGATGGCATCAATTTCCAGTAGAGCCCAGTCTCATCAACATTAAATACTTGCTGGGGTGTAATTGCCTTTGTCTATTAATGCTTTAAGATGGGCAGGGTAATGGGTAGCTGCCTCTGAGTCAGCACTAGTAGCCTCTCCAGTCACCTTGATGTTATGGAGGCTACTATGGCATTTAAACTGCTGAAACCAGCCTCTACTGGCTATAATTGTCTGTGCACTTAAGGACTCTCAATACTCAGAGTCCTGGAATAAAAATGAATATTGTAATGCACAGTACATTTTTCATGTGAGAAAATGGCACAGCAACACAAACTGACTGACACATTGCACAGTGACAGGGTAATAGTGTGGCACTGAAGAATGCCTGTACATATTATTTACATATACATGAGCACAAATGGTTCCACCAGCCGATTGGTCATTCGTTAAATCATGTAAGTACAGATCACCATCATGTATACTGAATAATGTTCCCTATTTTGTTGATTGTGTATAAGCAAATCCTTGTAAATTGAGTTCACATATAAAGAGGACTTACTGTATTGTATACCACTTTAATCACTCCCTTTAAGCTATGACAAAACTATCTACTCTACAAGATTAGCTTCGAGTTCAAAAGCATAATCTGGTCCAAGATGTCAACATTCAGTTGAATACCTCTTCTTGTGTGTTGGAGAGAATATTAGAAGAGAAAAAGTCAATTGCTGCATATTCCACTGATAGTGAGGAAGCTGCATATCATTGAGAAACTTGCACAACTACTACAACCTTTTGAATTGTGAACTGTACAATTTAACAAATGGAAAGCAACAGCATCTATCTTTATTGAAACAATTAGGCCAGCCACACACAGGATTGTTTTGTGACTCATGACTGATTGTTGTTGTTGTTGTTGTTGTTGTTGGTTAGCCGATCAGCCCACCCAGATCAAGCAAGCTGGCAGCACACACGTAACCAATTGCCCTCTCCGGAGTGAACCAGAGGTTCAGCGCACTCAGAGATGGGCAAGATCACCAACTTTGGTGATCTTGAAGATCAAGATCAGATCACCAGAAAAATGTGATCTTGAAGATCAAGATCAGATCGTGATCTTGAAGATCACTTTTCAAGATCACTTTTTAAGATCACTTTTATATGAATTGAAAAAAGTTGTACTCTTGTAGAGTAAACAAAAACAAATTATTTTGTTAATCACTCCTGAAAAGTATCACTCCTAATACTCCCCTGAGGGCTGAGGCAATACAAGCATCGCATCCTACCCATGTCACCTGATCTAAACCACGGGGATTGACGATTCCCCTTTCAGTTTTTCAGGTGGTAAACTTAAAACTTAGTATTATCATAACTTATCAGCAAAGAAAAAACTATTAAATGACCTACATATAGTTTTTAGTTCTATTTTTCTCAATTCTCATTTCACCAGGTCCATAACCCATATCAATGAATGGTCAGCATATATAAGTAAACATTTTTTACATAGAATTTAATTTTACAGTTTTACTGCAGTACGCAATTACTGACAATATAAGGGTAAAAACCGCAAGTTAAGAGTGTTAATTTAATGTTCAACCGCTGTAAACATTTGCTTTCAGCAAAACCAATTGTTCAAAGTTACCATCCGAGAGACGACTTCGTTTGGGGCTATGAACCATGCCAGCAAACGAAAACAACCGTTCCACTGGTGCAGAGGAAGGTAGCGTGGTGTTATACCTCTTGAAGATCTTCTTTATAGCAGGATACCTATCTAAAGAGTCGAGTGCCTTACTGGTGTCCTGCAAATAATTGAGGACTTCCAAGTCTTCCTTGTTGTTAGGAGCAGAGAATGAGCCGTCCATAGTTCTGAAGAAATCGTCTTCAGATGATGAGTCTGAGTTCACCGAACTATTACCACTGCTGTCAGAATTACAATTTCTTACAGCCATTTGCAGCTTGTCTTTTACTTGAGACTTGATTGCTTCATGATCGCCGAAATTAGGCCCTTGCAACAATGATATCCATCTAAGTTTGAAATACGGATGAGATACTGAGGCCAAAACGGCATCAGTTACCTCGGGGCTCAACGACAAAAAATGACCAAATCTGGCATTGAAGCCAGAGACGACTGCTGCCAGTAATGGCATGCAGTGTCTCAAGCGCAGGTCGTTTGGTTGGATAGGCTCCAATCTTGCGAGGGCATCTTGAGTCACTAGGACTGTTGGAAGAAGACAACCGTAGTAGCATTCTTTCTCTGCCTGTAATTTGTTGAGGGCTGCTGCAATTGGTTTTAGAACAGACAAATATTCTGAAATAAATTCCAATTCATTGTCTTTGAGGATGGGTAGATTCAGTTCTTCAAGAGCTACATTCACGTCGTTCTTATGTTTATATATTTGGCTTAATGAGTCGTACATTGAGTTCCATCGGGTGACGCATGGGTACCTAAATTGGACGCCAGTTATTTCCTGTATTTTTTCTGCTGACTTGGGTTTACCAGCAGCATTCCACAGCGCCGAACATTTTCCCATTGCAGAATGCTTTATCTTCTTTAGTCCAGGTGAATTCAGTCCTTTATCTGCATCAGTTGTTGCTACCAAGTTCAATGTGTGGGAGGCACATCGAATATGGGATGATAGTTTCACTGACTCCTCTCCATGCTCTCCTGAATGTTCAGGAAAGTTGCTGATGATAACCTCTTCATCTGAATCTTTTTCATCATCATCTTCATCTGCATCATCTTCATCAATGTCGTCAGTACGATTCTGAACACGAACACCGAACTCTTTAAAGCATTTCACCATGTTCGATGCATTGTCGGTGACTGTAGATACAACTTTTCTATAAGATAAACCATGCTCCGAGTTGATCCTGTCCAATATTCCAGCAATTTTATCAAAGCTATGTGTTCCACGAAATCTTCGGCATGCCAGTGCAGCTGATCCTCGCGACAAGTCATCATTGATCTGTAATGTAAGAATATAAAATCAATGTTTGTATGAACATTTTTTTAAGCTTAATTTAATAATATTGGTTAGACACGCACCAGCTAAACTGCGCCACCAAACATTGAAGAGAAGAACTATGTGATATAAAGGAGGCAATTCAGCGATGAGTCGCCTACCATACCACCACATCAGTGACCCATCCCATAAGAGCAAAATGTGGAAGAGTCCATATTCACAGCCTGTGAATATGGACTCTTCCACATTTTGCTGTGAATCAGACACAATGACAGATGACAGAATCAGTGAATTAGTGTGAAATTACTGTGAATCACAGCAAAATGAAGACTCACCAAATTAATGAATGAGGAACACATGTCGAATAATTGAAAAGATTATACTATAAGTCTATCAGACTATCAGTCTATCACCAATGGTCAATTTATCAATTATATAAAAATAATACACTAAATCAATAGCATACCCAATGCGCAGTGACTCCCATGAAACTGCGGTGATTAGTTGACCATATGTCGCATGTAACACACACATGGTCAACTGCTGCCAGTTTTGCTTGTATGTCTTCCTTCATTGTACTGGTTGTTGTTGCAAGAGATCTAGCCAGGGTGCGTCTAGATGGCACCTGAACAGCCGGGTTGACGTCTGAAAAAAATATTTAAAAATTAAAACAAATACAATAGATTAGCTATGGAAAAAATATCAAAATATTTAGCTAGGCTAGCGATAGTCTAATGTTCATACAAATAATATGATTAATTATTTTAATCAGATATTAGCTATGGAAAAAATAGCAAAATATTTGAGTTATACTAACATGAAAGAAGATCCTTAAATTCATGTAGTTCAACTAGGCTCAATGGTAGGAGCCCATTAGCCACAAGCGAGAGAATCTTCTTTTCAAGGATATCCTTGCATATTGGTGGTCCTGGTTTTTGCTTGGAAATGTGGAACATGCTTAGTGTTGACTGCTTGGCAATTTTGGCAGGGCCAGCATTGCTGCCGCTGGCATCTTCTTCTTTAGCTGGACGCTTGCGAGATTTCTTCTCCGATTCATATTCACCCAAAAGATCCGAATGTAGTTTCTGCACAAGAAAATAAATTATTATCATGCGGAGAGACTTCTTGAACACCCTGTATAATATTTATCAGAGTATCAAACTTCTAGTTGAAATTAATACTTAACAAGATTCTAAAATTTTGTTATCTTTAACTAAAATTATTTTCACCATGATCAGTGCATTTTTATCCTATGTTAAATTGAAAGCCGAATTTCGTCCTTCAGTAACTAAATAGGAGAAATTACAGACATGGATCAGACAGAGAGAAAGACAGATACACCTGGCGTTTTATTATAGTTGGATATCGGCAGTTTTTAATGTAGTTACTAGTCCATAATCTATTAATATCTGAAGTGCACAATATATTCAAATGGACGTCTATGTAAATGTAGCATTAGTCTTGTATGGCACCAGTCACTTAAAATATGACTTGAACCATTATGTTAATGTTGCTACTTACTACTTAGTTACTAAGTAGTACTAACCCTGAGGTGCCTCAGAAGATTGCTTGTTGAGTCGAGGCCAGCAGACAGAATTGTAGTTTTCTTTGTACACTGCCTACAAATAACTTTGATACTGTTTCCAGTTTTTTCGACAATTTGAAAATATTTTCCGTTCAATAGCACAGATTGATCCTTATTACCAACATTGTTATCTAAATATATTGAATACTGTTCTGGTGACAACCTAGAATATTTGGTTCCCTTGGGAGCCTGTTGAAGTTGTAAAATTGCACTCATTATTAAAAAATTCAATCTGTAAATAAAATATGTTTAGAATTAATTTATTATGAATACGGACCTATAGGCTATATTTTATGCCTATATATAATAATATATTAATAGAACACTTTTAACATAATTGCACAGTAAATTACACTTTTTACGAGCCTAAATTCCACAGCAACTACACCTTCCATGAGCCCACGCATGACGCAAGTCACCCAACTAACAGAAAACATAAACAGTCGGTGTTGAACAAAGTTGCCACCAGATGTCGCTTGGACAAAAAACAAATGACATTCGCATAGCGGCATATTTAAGAATCTGAAATTAAAAGTGATCTTGAAGTCTAAAGTGATCTTCAAGATCAAGATCACAAGAAATAAAGTGATCTTAGATCAAGATCACCATAATAAAAGTGATCTTCAAGATCAAATCACGATCTTGATCTTCAAGATCACGATCTGATCTTGAAGATCAAGATCGTGCCCATCTCTGAGCGCACTAGTGATGTGTTGTGTTCTATGTTGTGCTAGAGCGGCACAGTCTGTCATAATATGTTCAATTATTTGTGGTGTGTCCTGACACAGGTGGCAGGTGTCATCTGTGGAGTTGTCTAGTCTGTATTTATATGTCTAAGTTGGGGTGATGTCCACATCGGAATCATGCTAAGTTAACTTGATCCAATCTGCTCAGGCTGGTCTCTGACCTGTTAATGGGTGGCAGCTTCACACCTAGGACCGCATTTGGACCAAGTCGTGTCAGTGCTTTGTGGGTTAGGTGTGTGTGTGTTTTTTCTGTACTGTCTGTGGGGCATGGTATGGAATGGAATATCTGGTTATAATGTCTCTCTGGTGTTACCTTAATGGTGCAAAGTGTCGGTGCATGATTGTACATGTAGTGGCAAGGATGTTGTGGGTTAGTTGTCGCTGCTGCCATGAATTGTGTTCCCTCATGTCTAAATGTTCCCTAACTTTCAGTATTTTTGTTTGTGTGTGCATGTGTTCTATTGGTGTGGTTTGAGTGCATCCTGTAATGATACGAAATGCATTGTTTTGTATTGTCTGTAAGGTGTGTGTGAGATAATGGGTGCCCAGCATGGGCTTACATAGTCCATAACTGAGCGAATATATTGTTTGTAGATGAGTGATGATGTTTCCTACTGGTGTCCAAAATTTGTGCCTGTTAGTACCCTAAGTGTGTTAAGTTCTGACATACATTTGTTTTTAATGTCCTTAATGTTATACTTCCTAAAATTTCAGTGAACTAGCGTTATACTACCTACTGTAGTAGCCATAGCTGAATGCTGAGCACTTACAGAGATTTTAGTCAGATGAATTTAATTAGCACTGATTTGCGCTCAAACTTAACTGTGAAGAACATATCGTTCTGTATGGAGCCTATTGTAGACTATATGTAACTGTAGTATCTACTATATCACTATGAAACTGCATTATACCATATACATATGACTGATACGAGTACAGGAATACCTCGGATAAGGCAGTTTCAAACAGGACGGATTTCGCAATAGGACGGATTGAATATTATAATATAAAATTAATTATTTAATATAATATTTAAGATATTTATAAAAGGAAAGTCAGTGCGACGATATATTAAGTTTCAAACAACCCGCGCACGGTCTATTCTACGGTATTTGTATCAGTACGAGTCAGTATTGTATCGACCACAGTGAAGTGCAAACGTGTCAATATTTTCGCTGCATAAATACAACCCCTATACTGTATTTATAAACAAACTTAATCATGACCGCTAAAAGGAAAACTCTGAGTGTCAACGAGTCTAATAAACGCAAATGGCTAACATTAGAAGAGAAGCTCTCTATTGTAAAGAGTCATGAAGATGGTGCTTCATTTGCAAAAATCAGTCATGAGAAAGGAATGAATGAATCGTCGGTACACAAAATTGTTAAGAAAAAAGATCAACTTAAAGAGCATGGCATCGCTACCGCAGATTATATGGCAAAATCATTAACAAGAGCCAGAAACTCTATAATGATTAATATGGAATGGCTCTTATCAATATGGATTGAAGACTGTAAACAGAATAAAATTCCATTAAGTCAAAGAGAAATTCAAACAAAAGCTGTGAGTCTTTATAATGACTTGAAAGAAGTTGGAGAAACAGAGAATGAAATTGAAGGGGAGACTTCTGAAGTCATTTCAGCTAGTCGTGGTTGGTTTTTCCCGATACAAAAATCGCATAGGCCTTCACAGTGTACACATTATAGGTGAAAGTGCTAGTGCAGATACAGAAGCTGCCATGAAATTTCCTCAAGAATTTAAAGAATTTATAGAAGAAAATGGCAGACGAAACTGGTTTGTTTTGGAAGAAACTGCCATCGAGATCTTTTGTAGCCGAGGAAGAAAAATCATTTGCTGGCTACAAAGTGTCAAAAGACCAACTAACACTTTTGTTAGGAGGCAATGCGTCTGGGAACTTTAAATTAAAGCCAATGCTCGTATACCAGGCAGAAAATCCAAGGGCCCTAAAGGGTTATTCAAAGAGCACCCTACCAGTTTTGTGGCATGCAAACAAGAAGGCATGGGTAACCAAAAGTTTGTTTGAAGATTGGTACACAAATTATTTTTGTCCAGCAGTTGAGTGCTATTGCAATGAAAATGAAATTGAATTTAAGATTTTGTTGGTGTTAGACAATGCACCAGGTCATCCCACTGGACTTTCAGATTTGAATGAAAAAATATATTTTCTACCTCCAAACACTACATCATTACTCCAACCAATGGATCAAGGCGTCATTGCTACTTTCAAGGGGATGGCACTTTTGTCTAAAAAGCACTTTTGTCTAAAAAGCACTTTTGTCTAAAAAGCACTTTTGTCTAAAAAGCACTTTTGTCTAAAAAGCACTTTTGTCTAAAAAGCACTTTTGTCTAAAAAGCACTTTTGTCTAAAAAGCACTTTTGTCTAAAAAGCACTTTTGTCTAAAAAGCACTTTTGTCTAAAAAGCACTTTTGTCTAAAAAGCACTTTTGTCTAAAAAGCACTTTTGTCTAAAAAGCACTTTTGTCTAAAAAGCACTTTTGTCTAAAAAGCACTTTTGTCTAAAAAGCACTTTTGTCTAAAAAGCACTTTTGTCTAAAAAGCACTTTTGTCTAAAAAGCACTTTTGTCTAAAAAGCACTTTTGTCTAAAAAGCACTTTTGTCTAAAAAGCACTTTTGTCTAAAAAGCACTTTTGTCTAAAAAGCACTTTTGTCTAAAAAGCACTTTTGTCTAAAAAGCACTTTTGTCTAAAAAGCACTTTTGTCTAAAAAGCACTTTTGTCTAAAAAGCACTTTTGTCTAAAAAGCACTTTTGTCTAAAAGCACTTTTGTTTAAACCCTGGAACAGGAGATAAACTTTGTTAAAACAAAATGTTGTAAAGACAAACTGTGCCACGGCGGATATTATTATACAAAAAATAATGCTACTACAAATGTTACTTATTGGCATTGCGAACATCGTAGTTGTCCAAGCCAGCTTGTTTTAAGCAAAAATTTAAAAGTAATGTCAAGTTCTGAGCATAACCACGCAGGAAGTGTCGCAAGAATTGATGTGTTGAAAGCACAAGAGAAATTTCGAGAAAAAGCGAACTCCACATCAGAAGCTCCTGCTGCTATTATTGCCGAAATAGTTAGTGAGCTACCAGGATCAGCCTTACCGTTGCTTCCTAGTACATCAAACATAAAACGTATTATCCAGAAAGAAAGAAATCAGCAATTACCTAAACTTCCGACCACGTTAGCCAAGATAGATGTTCAAGGTCGATTTACCACTACAATAGGAGGAGACCAATGGCTAATTCATGATAGTGGGCCAGATGATCCAGAGAGAATGTTGCTATTTTCATCGCCTTCATCCCTGAAACAGTTATCCATATGTTCGCATTGGTATGCAGATGGCACTTTTGAAACATGCCCAAACAGTTTTTATCAAATTTACACAATACATGGGGAAAGTTATGTCAAAATACATCCTCTAGCATTCATGTTCTTGCCAGGAAAATCAGAAGAACTTTACGTTAAAATGTTGCATGCGCTGGTTGAATGCATGGAATCTCACGAGTTTCAAGCTGAAATTACAAATGTAAGCATCGACTTTGAATTGGCTGCTCATAATGCATTTGTACGTGTTTTTGGAGATATTCAAGTAAATTATTGCTTGTTTCATTTTTGCCAGAATACTTGGAGGAAAATTCAACATTTAGAACTAACAACACTTTATAATAGCAATCCAGAATTTTCATTGTTCTGCCGAATGGTGAATGCGTTGGCATTTCTGCCTGTCAACGACATATCTCAGGGACTAGAACAACTGCAGCAAAGTGCACCACAAGAAGCGTTGCCTCTCCTTCACTATGTAGAGGAAATTTGTGTTAGGAAAACTTCGAAGAAATGGTAGACGATCAAAACCATTATTTCCTCCATCTGAATGGAACGTTTACGAACTCACACTCCAAGGTCGTGCTCGCACAAACAACTCTGTAGAAGCCTGGCATAGGTGATTTGGCGTTCTAGTTAGAGCTAACTCTAATTTTTATCATGTGCTTGATGCACTACAAAGGGAAGAAAGAATTATAGAAGCTAGAGTTGCACAACTCCACGCTGGAGCAGTTACTAATAGAAAAAATTCCAAAGCTGTAATCAGGGAACAAAGAATACGTACGGTTGTTGCAGACTATCGAAACAGATCTATAGAAGACTACCTTCGTGGTATTGCGCATACCCTTGATTATAATTAAGTAAAATCCTTCTAATAGCTTATAATTTTAGTTTTTGTTTATACTTTTACAACATCCATTACGATTTTAATTCGCGAAAATAAATGCTTTTAATGGTATTTCTTTTTTTTCTCCCTTTTATTATGAATAATTTATATGATTTTGAAAAGTGATTGTAGACGAAGGTGCTTTAAGACGGAAGTGCTTTTAGACAAAAGTGTTTTTAGACGTAAGTGCTTTAGACTAAACCATCGTTAGACGAAAGTGTTTTAGACGAAAGTACCTCGATCCCTTTCAAGGCTTACTATTTGAGGCGCACTTTTTCACAAGCCATAAAAGCCACCACAGGTGAAAATGCACCATCTTTGACAAGTTTTTGGAAAAATTATAACATCAGAAATGTTAAAGAAAACATCAATCAAGCGTGGCTTGAAGTCACTGCGAGTAATATGCGAACAGTGTGGAAAAATATTCTACCACATTGTGCAACTGATTTTCGTGGTTTCAAAAATCATATTGCAGGAGTTGCAACTGACATTGTTAGCATTGGGAAGGATCTTGGATTCGAAAATGTTGATGCACCAAATGTTATCGAGTGCATTGAATCGCATTTGAAAGATCTAGACAATGAAACTCTAATCAATCTAGAACAACAACGAGTTTATGAAGAAGAAGAATGAAAGAGGAAGATGCAGAAGCAGAAGACGTTCCTACAAAAGAATTTTCAACTGGTGATCTTGCAAAAATTCTGCAAACAGTCGACACTCTTGCTGATCAGATTATGGGAGGCGATCCAAACATTGAACGTAGCATTAGAGTTCGACAATCTATAGATGATGCTATTCGATGCTATAAAGATACGTTTGAAGAGAAGTCAAAATCTGTGCAGACAACACTTTTAAAATATTTTACTAAAAAATAACTTATCTTATGTCTTCAATAAAACCTTTCAAAATATTTTTTAATTTCTTTTTGTGGAATGTTCAATTAAAATCTTTTTAAATATTTAGAAAAAAATATCTTATGTCTTTTGTAGCTAGTGTACAGTATATGGAATATAAATGGAATATAATAATCTTTATTTTTATAAACTTTGTTTACTTTTATACAGTTAAAACCTTTAAGTTCATTCTTATTGTTTTATTTCACATTTAAACATGTTAAATCATTATAATTATCGAAAATAATCATACAAAAAACGTAATTTAAAATGTCTTGGAACGACCTACAGTATTTCCCATTAAAACATGCCTTGAACAGGGCAGTTTCAAACAGTGCGGCATGTTGGCGGAACGAATTAACCATCTTATCCGAGGTATTCCTGTATCTATCTATATGTTTATTTTTTATTCAAATTAGAAGTAACTAGAGCATGTACTGTATTTGTAGTTTTATTTACTAAATATATATTTTTTGTTTTCGAATTAACTTTTACTATTTTTATACAGTAATTGTTCTATGAAATGCTCTATTAAAGTTTTGCCTGTAGCGTTACCCTTCCTAAAATTTTAGGACACCACTGTATGTGACCCCAAGTATTTTGGTCCTGCGAGTGTGTGGAATGTTGGTTTTGTTTAGTGTAAGTGGTGGCATTATCTGGTGTTCTTTTGTGTTGCTTGTAAGCAAGGTGATGGTTGATTTTGTAGGCAATATTTTGAGTCTATTGTGTATGACCCAGTCTTGTATACTGTTTATGTATGTTTGTAGGTTATTTGTAGCAGTGTCAATGTTGTAGGTAGATGTTAGAGTGATGTCATCTGCATATGATGATAAGGTAAGCTTGTAAGTTGAACAGTGTTGGTGAGAGAACAGAGCCTTGAGGAATCCTGTTTCAAAAAAGCTTGTTTTTGGATGACTTGCCATTAAATGTGACATGTGAGTATCTTCCTGAAAGGTAGTTGCTCAGCCACCTTTTGGTGTTATTGTGCATGTTTGTGTTGAGTATTTTGTTTATGAGAGGGAAGCATTGGATAGCATCAAATGCTTTACTAATGTCTATTGTTGCTAATAGTGTACGTTGAACTGGTCATCCAGAGTTGATGCCATTCATGATGTGCTGCGTGAGGTTAGTGAGTAATGTCATGGTTGAGTGGTGAGGTCTGAATCCATGTTGAGTAGGCAATAGTGGTATGTGTGGGTTGGTGATTTGTAAGATTAGTCTTTGTTACTTTGGAAGGTGTGCATAGTAATGGGTTTATAGGAAGCTGGTTCTGTTGGATTTTTGTGTAGCTTTGAGTAGTGTAATAATTTTACCTTGTTTCCATGTGTCAAGAATAATACAGTGTTGGTATGAATATGTGCTAATATTTGTGAGAGCTAGTATTCCCTGTGGGCACAAGTGTTTAAGGTGTATGTTAGATATGTTGTCTGGTCCAGTCATCTTCGAATTCTTAATATTTTTAATGATCTTGGTCATCTGGTCTGTACTGAAGGGTGTAATGGTCGTGTCGAGTCTGTACATTTTCTTGTGTCTGGCTGTTTGTCTATCTGCATGTTTCTGGTTGTTGTCTCTGTTTAAGTGACTTATCTTTGCATAGCGATTAACTAGAATGTTAATGTGTTGTGTATATGTTGGGATATTATTTACGCTGCGACAGATAGCCACGTGTGAGGTGTGAATGCTGTTTATAGGCTCATTCCATGACAAATCATGCAAAGAAAAAAGAAAAAGTGCACCATACCCTCATAGATTTTGCTTAAATTTGGTTTATAGAATGGTCTATGTTAGTAAGTACCAAATTTCAAATATCAGCTCAATCAGAGTTATGGTTCAAAAGTTATGCTCCCCTCCCCCCTTTTTGAGGGGATGAAAACTGGAAATTTTCAAACCACCATAACTCAGTCCCTAATTGACAAAGAACAGTGATTTAAAGTGTGTATGAAAAGTAATTGCGCACACAATAAATTAGCATAAGCAGAAAAAAATGGCTAAAATTAACAGAAAAAAAAGTTATGACACTTTATTCCATTTGAAGGGTTCTGCCCCCCTCTAAATTACAGATTTTCTACAATTTTCATATATACAAAAAATGAGTTTCAAACTTATTCTATCAATATATGAAAAGAAAGATTTTTTTTTTTTTTTTTCAGATTTACCGCCGATTCGTACCTAAAGAGACGGTACATATCTCAGTGAGGCAGTGAGTGGGTGATGTTACTGTGCTGGGGGCGGTAGACTAGGGGAATGAGTAAGGGTCAGTCGATGGATAGTGGGTAGGAGGGGTACGGTTTCAGATGCGATGGAGCAGATGGGAGTGAGTAAGGAAGAGGAGAATGGCTTCCACTGAAAAGTGGGGGCCGTCGGCGAGTATAGATCGTAGGAAGTTGGGTATGGGATTTTCGGCCGAGAGAGGGAAACACCTGCGATGGAGAGCGGCCAACTTTGAGCATTCCACCAGATGGTGTAAGACAGTGATAGGGGTATGGCATGGCAGGTAGAGCAAAGCGGGGCTGGCGATTTCGCCATAAGGTGTCCGTGGGTGATGCGGGTGTGACCTATGCGGAGATGGGCTAGGATTACTTCTTTATGGCGGGACCGGTGGAATGAAGAAGCCCAGTATCCTATTTGCGGTTTGATCGTGTGGAGTTTATTTTGTGTGGCCTGGTCCCATTCCCACTGCCATATGGAGCGGAAGTGGGAGCGGAAAGCTGGGAAGTCGGAGAAGGGGAGGGGTCGGGAGGAGGCCGGCAGCAAGCAGGCCGTCTTTGCTGTGCGGTCCGCCGCCTCGTTACCCTGGATGCCGACATGAGCCGGGACCCAACAGAATGTGATTGTCTTGTGTTGGAAGATCGTTAAAAAGTGGAAGGTCTGCTGGATAGTACAGACGAGCGGGTGAGGGGAGTTAAATCTTTCTAGGGAGAGAAGTGCACTTTGGGAATCCGAATAAATGACAAAAGAGCTGGCAGAGTGGTGTGCACAATATCGAGGGCCTCCGTAATGGCGAAAAGTTCCGCCGAAAAAACGGAGGCCTCGCGGGGCAGGCCGACGCTCCGGGAGAGCGGCTGGGACAGAATCACCACTGAGGAGGCCACACCAGCTTCCAAGCAGGAACCATCTGTGTAAATGGCGATTGCGTCCGGGTGTTGGGTTGCGTGTTCGCGGAAAAGTGACCTGTATATCATGGCGCTCGTGGTAGTCTTCGGTAGGGAACACAGATCTTTGCAAAACTTGATAGGGGTTAGGATCCATGGGGGGTAGATGCTGAATGAAATGGGGATAACTGAGGGGGTGGGCATGTTGAAAAGATCAAGGAAAGAGTGGACTGCTTCAGTAAAGTGCCAGTTCCGTCCCTGAGGCGGTAGTTCTAAAACCAGCATGCCCAGAAGCGAAGAAGGTAGCCTCTGTGCACGGAGGTATGTCCGCATGAGTAGACCCCGTCGGAGGGCGAGAGAGGTGATCACATTCCACATGGAGGCTGGAGGCTGGGGAGGAGCGGAAAGCACCGGTGGCGAGGTGGAGGCCTCTATTAAGTACCGGGTCCAGGATACGGAGGTGGGCGTTGGAGGCTGAACCGTAAACTGCGCTACCATAGTCCAGCTTCGACTGTACTATGGAAGTATAAAGGCGAAGAAGAGAGCGTCGATCTGCACCCCATGTGGCGTGAGAGAGGTGATCCAGGAGAGCGAGGGGGCAGTCACCTGTAGCGGGGACCGGATGGAAAGATTGTAGAAGGGGACTGCGTGGTGGATGAGGATGGCAGCTCCCCTTCGAGTGCAGGGAGGAGGCGGGATGGCGATGCAGAAATAACCAGTGGGGCAGGGCATGGGCCTGGTCCCCAGGATTAGCTCCTGGAGACAGACACACACCGGACGGGAAGTGGCAATCAAGGAGTTAAGGCCTTCGTAGTTTGCGAAGATTCCTCACAGTTCCAGTGGACTATTGTGGTTTTCGGGGGATCCATTAGTTGATGAAGGGGGATGGGTAAAGGTGTAGGCGCTAGGAGGTTGGAGTGTGAAGGGAGATCTGGAGTTCGCGAAACTGAAGGCTGGGTCGGGAGCATGGCTGGCTATCTACCGTTCACCAGGGAAGGAATCGGTCGGCCTGTCGAACCCTGCGGAGGTTGCGGGGTCGAGTCGGCCGAGCGAGACAGGAGGCGTGGATCACGGCAGGCAGAGGAACATCGTGGGCTGAGCGGGTCAGAAGTGCCTTGTCGGGCTTCTATGGTCGGGCCAGGGGGGAGCACGTTAACCCCAAAAGGGGCGCTACTCCCCTGTCTGGGGTCTCACGGCGGACCCTACGTGGTGACAGGGGGTACCAAAAAGACCAGGCGGGTGGGAGGGAGGGCGTACTCAGGGTAGCTGATAAGGGGGGAGCCGGGGATGTTGGGAGGGTAGGTACGATGGGGGTGGAAGGTGAACCAGAGTGGTCTCGTGGAGGGGTGGAGAAAATGGCACCAGGAGGCAAGGGCAGATTCATGAGACTCATGGGCGTGGGCGCGGCCGAGCTTCCCTCGGTCACACCGTGCAGCTGCGCCAGAGCCGCATCCACTGGATCCACTGGGCTGGGTCTCGTCGTACAGGGCGGGTCGTGGATTTCGGCCACTATTGTCAGAGTCGGTGGGGGTAGAACGGTGGGACTTCTGCGATGGGGAGAGATGGACATAGTGGGCGTGGTGGGCGGTGTAAGGGTCCGAGCCGTCTTCTTGGTCTTAGGGGAAGAGGGAGAGAGACGTTGGGAGGCCGGAGGGTCTGGTGACACGCTCCGGCGTCTCCGCCTCGACGGCTTGCTCCGGGCGTGTACAGGGAGTACTGGGAAGGCAGGGTTTGAGGTGGCTGGGACCTGGGAGCCCTGGTCCCAGACTCCTGGGGGATTCGTGGCAGGTGAGGTGCGGGAAGAGGAACGGTGGGGGGACAGGGGACCGTCGGGTCCTGCGAGGATTTGCTATGTGGGGAACCGGAAGCAGTGGCTGGGGGGGGTTTCGGCGGCAGGCCAGGGCGGCGTGCTGAGATGATAGAGCCGAGAGCAGCGGCATAGGACACCCCCGGCCTCACCTCCCGACTCCGCACCCTGTCGCGTGCCTCACGGGGGCTAAGGAAGTCCGTCACCTGTAGGCCCCGGACCTCCTTCTCGAACCTGAAGAAAAGGCATTCTCGGGATGAAGAGGGGTGTGCGCCTTCACAGTTAGAGCATTTGGGTGTGTTGGGGCACCTGTCAGGGTGAGCGAGTCGACCACAGTGAACACATAATGGATGCGGCTGTCGACAAGCGGAGCTGACGTGTCCGAATTTATTGCATTTGAAGCAACGGGTCGGGTCTGGGACGTATGGGCGGATAGAAAACTCGCATGAGGCGCGGTCTCCCATACCCCATACAATACGGCCAGGGGGGATTAGTGTGTTAAAAGTAAAGAGCAGGCGTGGGGTGGGGGAGGGGGTGCCTCCCTGTCGGGTTGTGAAACGATAGATCTTAGTAACTCCTTGGGGTGCGAGATCCTCCAGGAGCTCGTTCACTGTGACCGACAGTAGGCGGGTTGCGTAAATAGTGATGGAGAGTAGGGCTTTCGTCTCTGCAGCTGAGCGTGATTTTACGAGGAGGGAGCCATCCCTCTGTGGGCGTACGTCATAGCGGCTGGAGTTGCTGTGGGTTCGGATCGCCTGGAACGTCCATTCAGAGTTGGTCGGGAGGGACCCAGATGTAGGCCGAATCACCAGGAATTTGTGGATACTTGGAAGGGAGAGGGAGGCTGTAGAGTCGAAATGTACTGGGATATTCAACGGTCGGTAGGACGGCCGTGAATGCCGGCTCCCCCGTCCGCCGCGAGGCTCTCTACGCGGGGAGGTGGGCTGACGGCGGGTGAGGGGGGCATATGGGGAGAGCAAGAAGCCGGGTTGTGGGGGCAAGTCCTCGGTGGAACTTGACTTGCCCGAAGGTGGCTGAAGTGGGCTGGGGCGAGACCCCTGCTCCAGAGAGTGTAGGTCCAAGGGCATAGTCGAGGGACGGACTGGGGTCGGCAACGGAAAAGGAGAGTGCAAGCGTTCCGCTTCCACAGGGGGGTCAACCCCATTAGGTTGCGGTCTTCCAGTGGTAAAGGACTCGAGGGCCTGGTTGCCCACCACCCGAGTGTTGAGAGAAGGAGTAGTCCGCGAATGAGAAGCAGTAGTCGTAAGCCAGGGGGGGTGAGAAGTGTCCATAGCAAAACAAAAAAGAACTTCATCCCCCGCGCACATCCAGCCACCACCGACTCCAACAAGGGAAAGGCGAAGTGTGGGCACACTTGGTCCCACCACCGATAGATGTCACGCAGGGGAGATACACCCGCACCCAGTCCCTGTGCCTAAAAGGCGGCCACTCTCATCCAACGCGCAGTGAAAAGTGACAGGGACAGGGTTTGGGTTTGGTTGGAAAGCGACAAGGGTGCAGGGCAACCACCTCCCACACCCAAGGGCCAAGGAAAGGGTCAAAATCAAGGTCCAAAGAACAACGCCAAAAAAAACAGGGAGAAGCCAGAAAGAATGGGTTAAAGGAGAAAGAAAGAAAAAGAAGCAGGAGATCAGCCGGGTCCCCAAACGGGCCCAATGGTCCACAGGGCAGAGAAAGCCCTTACACCGAAGAAAGGTGTATTCCCACATTCGCCACAGAGGGACACGCCCTATAGCTCCGGACAAAGCAAAGGGATGAAAAGAAATATATGTGTATTTGCATATAAAATAGGTATTTACAGATTTGAAAATGACTACTTTCACTTAAGAGACAATAATTTCTAACAAACTGTTCAACATTCTCATTGACTTCTGGTATATAGATTGGTGTACTTGTTAAAAATGTAAATACATATGTGTTAAACTAGTATTCTAAGAACTAAACATAAAACATTAGTACCTACCATAAAATATCTTCCCCCATTCAATTACTGGGTAAATTGGTTTAACAAAAAATCCCATGACATTAAAAAAGTGGCAATCCTACCCAGGATAACTATTGCATAACTAGAGATATCTTTATTTTGCTTTCTGTGATGCGCAAATCATTCACTGTTCTCATTTAATATTTTTTATTTTTTTCATTTTGAACAGATTTACATACATATACGCACAGTGTTTTAAATAAGTAAAAGTGTTTGATGAAAATGTCTACACACAAAAGCTATAACAAGCACTGTTGCAACCTTTTTGAACTGCACAAAAAGCCTATTCTGCAAAACTTGAGGCCACTTCCAAAGTTTGTGGTTGAAAATAGTAACCCTAAATGTAATTTCAGTGATGAATCAGAAGTTTGTATAAATTGTCTGAAATTAATTAATAAACAAGCAAAACCTGAAGAATTATTCAGACTGCCAGAAGCAATAACTAGTAGTACTGAAAGTACGACTACTTCACCTGACATACCCCCAGAAAAAATTCCAAGAAAATGTACTGAAATGGATAAAGATATTCAACGAGAAGATCTTAATGCAATTTTGGAGCAACTTCATGTTACCCCAGTGAAATTACGTAAGTAACTAGCTATTAATGTGTGTACAGATAATGCATTTTTATACTGTCAGCTGAAATTTAATTCAGATATAGTTGTCTTATACCTAATACATATATATGAAATTATCTAAAAAATATACTTCAGTTCAGAAATTCAGAATTGTTGCCACTAGATACGTCATACTTATATTTATTAATTAATTGTATTTCAAATATTTTTCAGAATGCCCTGACAAGTGGAAGCAGATCAAAGGCAGTTTCACAAAAATACAAAAAAGCTTCAACCTCCCTCAAGAGGAAGTTGGAAACTGCATTTGCCACTGAAGT
Organism: Bathynomus jamesi; assembly: GCA_023014485.1. Lineage (NCBI taxonomy): Eukaryota > Metazoa > Arthropoda > Malacostraca > Isopoda > Cirolanidae > Bathynomus > Bathynomus jamesi. The sequence goes on along the minus strand of JAJOZX010002407.1, from coordinate 24,951 downwards.
TCAAGATGTTGGTGAGCCACTGAGTAAACAGCATCTCAAAGAAGCAGATTTGGAGAGATAAGAAACTAAAAATAATTAATGAGATGGCTTTCAACTATTAATGTATGTATGTAAATACCTGTATATAGGTACAGTATTATAGGTTGTCATGTTTGGATATATATATATAGACATTAGCTATATTTCCTAAAATGTGATATCATCCCATATACTGTACACTGCATTCGCACTTATTAAGCAGATTACATTTTCTCCAATGTTTTCAAAAGTTTTTCCCCGATTTCAATGAAATTTGTAGCAAATAATCACTATATATAGCAGCATTGATGGTATTCATTTTGATAAAATATTTTGATAATTAAAATAATTATCTCATTTTATTGAAAAATATGTAAAATATTGTGTTCTGAATTATTAAGCAAGTATTCTATTTACGGATCTAAATGGTGAAAATGGGTAAGAAGAAGGATTTAACATTAACTGAGAAAAGAAAAATAGTCAAGTTACTCGCTGAAAATATAAAATATATTGAAATTGCGAAGCAGTTTGGCAGAGCTTATCAAACTGTAAACAAGTTTGTAGCGGAGGGTACCAAACTGAGGCAGCGAAGTGATAAAGGAGCTATAAGAAAAGTGACAAGGCGGCAGATATCTGTAATCAAGCGCAAATTGCAAAGCATCCATTGTCCTCAAGTAAAGAGGTTTTTGAGCAGGCTGGCATACATAATGTACCAAGAACATCTCGATGTGGAATCCTCCAAACAATTGGCAAGACGTGTAAACCTACGATTCAGTCACCATTCACACCCAGGTACAAGAAGCAGCGTGTTGAATGGGCGCGTCAGTACGTGAAAACAGATTTTAATACTGTATTGTTAACCGATGAATGAAGAGCAACCCTTGGGGGATCTGATGGTTGGTCAAGAAGATGGATTGCTAAGGGTCAATCTCTACCATGGAATGAGGTTTTTTTTAGAAAGTTTGTGTAAGACTGGGCATTCATTTTTACACCATCAGGCACTCTGTATGGGACAGCTACTTCATTGCCTAGCAATCCTGCCCAAAACATGACACTACTTCCACCTTGTTGGCGTCTTAATCTCGATGGTAGAAATTGGCTCTCAGCAATCCATCTTCTTGACCAAACATCAAGTCCCTCAAGGGTTGCTTTTCATTCATCGGTTAACAATACAGTATTAAAATCTGTTTTCACGTACTGATGCGCCCATTCAACATGCTGCTTCTTGTACCTGAGTATTAATGGTGACTGAATCGTAGGTTTACACGTCTTGCCAATTGTTTGGAGGATTCCACATCGAGATGTTCTTGGTACATTATGTATGCCAGCCTGCTCAAAAACCTCTTTACTTGAGGACAATGGATGCTTTGCAATTTGCGCTTGATTACAAATATCTGCCGCCTTGTCACTTTTCTTATAGCTCCTTTATCACTTCGCTGCCTCAGTTTGGTACCCTCCGCTACAAACTTGTTTACAGTTTGATAAGCTCTGCCAAACTGCTTCGCAATTTCAATAGATTTTATATTTTCAGCGAGTAACTTGACTATTTTTCTTTTCTCAGTTAATGTTAAATCCTTCTTCATACCCATTTTCACCATTTAGATCCATAAATAGAATACTTGCTTAATAATTCGGAACACAATATTTTACATATTTTTCAATAAAATGAGATAATTATTTTAATTATCAAAATATTTTATCGAAATGAATACCATCAATGCTGCTATATATAGTGATTATTTGCTACAAATTTCATTGAAATCGGGGAAAAACTTTTGAAAACATTGGAGAAAATGTAATCTGCTTAATAAGTGTGAACGCAGTGTATACTGGTATATGTTCAAATTCATCAAGTACAGTACTTCCTTAATTCTTGAATAATATAAATCATGTACTTACATCCTTAATATTGTACAGTAATTTGGGGTTGTTTTTTTATAGGGATGAAAACCTCTTGAGTGATCTTGTACAAGACTTCAAATCCACATCGTACAAAATGAGGCTTCAGATACTTACACTCTCACCATTTCCTATTTCTAGGACAATGGATTTGTTTGGTGCAACCAGATACATGGTTGACAAAGCCAGACATTTGAAACATACATTTGGTATTATGCCACAGATTCCTATCTACAGTAAAGGAAGAAAACTAACAAGATATAATCTCTGAAGTAAAGGAATTCTACAAAGATGAAGTCAGTCATTTGTGTGCAGGGAAATCTGATTGTGTTAGCATAAGAAATAATGATGATGAAAGAGAGTACAAGCAAAAATGTCTATTACTAGGAAATTTAAAAGAATTATATTCAAAGTATAAAGAAAACAATGATAATAGCATAGGGTTTTCTACCTTTGCCAATCTGAGGCCTAAATGGTGTGTAATTGCTGGAGGCAAAGGAACCCACTCAGTTTGTGTTTGCACCCACCACCACAATCCTTAACTCATGGTATCAGCAATTGCAGAGAAACACTTAACCTATTACACACTTATGGAAAAAAGTGTTCGTGATATAAATTCTTCTACATGCATATATAACATGGGTCGAGAATGTCCTGGTAGCATTGGCATATTTAATTTATTAAATACTACACCTTCCTTGACAAGCAGAGATTCTGTCAAATATGTTCAGTGGACTAATACAGATAGATTAACATTGGAAACTCATATAGCTTCTCCAGATGAATTTATTGAACACCTTTCGGAAAAAAGTTTTTCTCTTACTAAGCACCACTACATTGCAAAAAGCCAGAGTCAGTATTTGAAGACTATGAAACAGAATCTTCACTGTGATGAAATACTTGTGCTAGGAGATTTTTCAGAAAACTATTCATTCATCACTCAAGATGAACCACAAAGTTTTCACTGGACAAATGACCAGGTGACCCTCCATCCATTTGTGGTGTATCACATGAAGGATGAGGAATTAATTCATACTAGTTACTGTATTATTAGCAATTGTCTTGAGCACTCAACATCAGCAGTTCACACTTTTCAGCAATATTTAATGAAGGATATTAAACAGAAATTCCCCAACGTACAAAAAGTAATTTATTTCTCTGATGGGTGTGGAGGCCAATACAAAAACAAATATAATTTCAGCAATCTATGCTATCATGAACAGGATTTTGGTGAAGACTGAGTGGAATTTCTTTGCCACAAGTCATGGATAAAACAAAGTGATATGATTTCTATCATGATGACACAAAATATCAAGCCTGGTGTTAAGATTATTTACTCCTTCAATCCAAAGCAAGTTCAAGAACTTAGTGGGAGTTTGGAACCAAAACTCGGATAAAAATCTGTGGAAAATTAACTATATATAAGCTTAGGTAGGTATAGATTATTAGCATTAAGAATTATTGCACCATGTGTAAATTGCAATGTATTAATTACCTAACAGCTTACATGAATTTGTAAAAATTAGTCTTTTAAGTAAAAGTAGCCATTTTGAAATCTGTAAATACCTATTTTATATGCAAATACAATATATTTCTTTTCATATATTGATAGAATAAGGTTTAAACTCATTTTTTGTATATATGAAAATTTTAAAAAATCTGTAATTTAGAGGGGGCAGGACCCATTCAAATGGAATAAAGTGTTGTATCTTTTTTCTGTTAATTTTAGCCATTTTTCTATTTATACTAATGTGTTATTGGTGCAATTACCTTTCAGAAACACTTTAAATCACTGTTCTATGTCAATTAGGGACTGACTTATGGTGGTTTGAATATTTACAGTTTTCACCCCCCCCCCCCCCCAAAGGGGGAGCATAACTTTTGAACCATAACTCCGATTGAGCTGATATTTGAAATTTGGTACTTACTAGCATAGACCATTCTATAAACCAAATTTAAGCAAAATCTATGAGGGTGTGGTTTTGACCACTGCATGATTTGTCATGGAATGACCCTATAGTCTTGCATTGCCTGGATGTATCTGTGGAGTGGTTTAGTGTTGTTATGAATTCTCTAAATATGTTTGTTTGTTTTTTCTTTGAGTTAGTTTTTTATTTCTGTTCTGAGCTGTTGTATCTGCTGTTTTATGGCTTCTGTGTGTGGTGATTTGGTGTTATGTTTGAGGTTGTTACGTTGCCTTATGAGGTGGGCTCTCTCTCTAGTGTAATTTGGGTTGTATTTCCTTCATGACTGATGACTTGGGTCATGATGACTCAAGTCGTGTGTGATTTTACATTGACAGAATGGGAGCCCTGCACACTGCAGTGACCACAACATGATTCTGGGAATGTAAAATCATACACAACTTGAGTTGTTAGTCATGAATCGCATGATGATCCTGTGTGCAGCTGGCCTTAAAATTCTGAAACTGTCTCTTTCAAAGGCTTTAAAATAGTGGCCAGTTTAGTGGTATGTTAACCACTGTGGAAGAAATGTGCAACTCAATAAGAGGCTTATATGCATAACAAAATTCTTGGATTCAAGGTACAAAAACAAATTTATGGAAATAGATCAAGAAACAGTTACAGACTGGATTATTGATGAAGTAGAAAATCTGTAAAATATTCAAAACATAAGTAGTTCCAAGTCAAATAATTCAATAGAAGATGGAAATAATAAAGAAAAATATGAGGTTGGATTTGCAAATATGAGTGAGTATTGCGAGGAAATACTGCATTCAACTATGGAAGCTCAGTTCAACCTACAAAAGAGCTGAGGACACAGAGATATTACAGAAATGGGTGAAAAGGAGAAAAGCCAGAAAGTACAGTATATACAACCATTCACACAAGTGTCCTGGTGGACATGCACGGTGACATTTCCAGCCTTCTCAAAATTTATTTCAGAAAAAGTAAAGAATGGTGTGGATATAATCTAAAGGTCATAAATTAATTTACATGTCCCAAAACTTTCACAGAAAGATTAACTTAAAACTATAATTCAGTCAACAAGTATAAGCTGTGTGTTGACTAAAATAATAAATTGTCACACTTCAAAAGGGAAGAACAGGACTAAAGTTGGAACTACTAAAAGAGAAAACATTAACATTCACTTACCTCAGTTTTTGTTTCATTAAGGTCAAATGCTATTGGTTCTTCCTCTATGGAAATATCTTCAACAGATTCCTCTTTGATCTTACAACCCTGAAATTAGGAGCTTTCTTTAATCACTTCCATAACAACTCTAAAATTAGGAGCTATTTTTTAATCAGTTTCCATAACTATCTTGATCAGTAACAGGAATTTATTTCAAAAGGGAAAACCACATCACTTTCATTCTTAGAAAAAAGAAAGATTTGTCAAAATTTTCACTTTCAAAATAGTTAATCAACTATTTTTCTTGATTTAAAAAACTTAAATTGCTTCATTTAAATTTTTTTTTAAATTCCTAAATACTAAAGAAAGCAAGGAGATAGTAGAGTACGCAATTTGGTACAAAAAGAAAATTTAGTATACAAATTTTTTGCATTTCTTTAAATAACTTCACTGGACACACTTGCTCTTCTGATTACATCTTTAGGAAGGGTTCTATCAATATTCAATTCATCATCACTCATTTTCAGTCTTTTAAGCTTAAAACATGTTAAAATTTAGAATGTTCAATTTTTTTGAAGAATTTTTCTTTTAGCAGGTTTTGCTCTTTTATCTTCAAAATTTTAATTTTTCTGGAAATCAGTTTTGTCTAAATATTTAGCTCTTTTGGACATCAAATTTTGCATCTATGAAATAAATTGTCAATTAGAAATCCTCCAAAGTGGGCAAGTCAACCAGAAGCCGAAAAAATTTCATGTCCCAAACCAGATTCACAAAATAGGCCTATCCATTTAAAATTAATAGACTTTAAAGTATCCAAAGAATCTTAAAATTGATTATACATTAAAGAACAATTCACTTTTGAGAAAACAAAAAATAGTGCAGATATAATCTAAATATCATATAAATGAACAATTTATATCTCCCAAAACTTATATACAGAAAGGCTCAACTGAAAATTACAACTGAAACAAACGTTATGTGTAGGCTAAAATAATAAATAAATTGTCATATTTCAAAGGAGAACAGGACTAATGTTGGGCCTACTAAAGAAGAAAGCACAAATATTCATTTACCTCAGTTTTTGTTTCATTGAGGTTGAATTCTGTTGGTTCTTCTTTTATGAAAATATCTTCCATGAATTCATCTTTGATTTGACAACCCTGAAATTAGGAGTTACTCTTTAATCAGTTCATAATCATCTTTATCAGTAATAATAATCATTTATTTCACTGTATAGAAGTAATTCTTTTGTAGTGATGCAAGTTTAAATATAAACAACTGAAATAAAAGGAGAAAAAAGCTGTTTGATGATATATTTCACCTTAAAATCTTTCATTTGCTACTTAGAGAAAATATGCTCTTGAAGATTAAAATGGAAGGTAAATTCACTGTCAGTTTAACGCTTCAGTCAATTAAAGATTAAACAGTAAAAAGAATAAATTAACCAGTGACAAAATTTAGTTATAAACTTTAATAATAAAGGTAGCTAATGAATGTTTCTTGATCCACAGCAGAGGTGGTTTTTTTAATAACAAAATAACCACTCTGTTTATTCCTTACCTGCCATTCATGACTGGAGTCTTTAGGACTACATAAATTTCCTTCACATCTACCTTGTTCACAAAACATTGGTTTGTTTTTACTTCAACTTCTGTTTTAATACTAATTTCCTCTCCTTCCTCCAAACAAAGTTCTCTTTCATTTTTGTCCATTTTCAAAATGAATGACACAAATGAGAAGTTTAGAAGAAAATTTTTAAAGTGTTTACAAAGAATTTTCTTTGGATTTTCCTTATTTCAAGGCATGAAATATTGCGCTGAAAATATCAATGAAAGCATATGGTCAATGAAGGGATCTCTTAGTACAAATATTTATGGTACTCCATGTATAGATTCATGCTTCACTTCTTCAGCGAGATGCATGAATTTGTTGCAGGGTCATATAGATCCATTCTTTAAATAGTTAAGGTACTGCACTTGTATTATGTTATTGGTACTATAAATACATTGGGAACAAAACCCTCCCCCTGAACACCTGACTGCCAAGAAGGTAGTCTAATGAATCATAAATACTATCAAAGTTACTTTAAACCTAAATAAAAAAAATACCTAAATTGTACCACATATATAGGGTGGAGTGAAAAATCAAAAGTGCCAGGATCAGAATTGAGGGGTCTAGATAGTTGTCTTTTGTCAAGGATTAAACTTTAAAACTAATTATGGGTGGTTGCATACAAAACTGTGACTGCTATTGGCCAATTTATACAAATTGTATGTGACCAAAATTTGAACCCAGTGACCTATCTTGGGTTCTGGACATGATAGAGAGAATTTAAAAACTGTTTATGATGTATTTTTTACCTCTGAAGCATATTAAATCATTTACAGAGAGTTGCAGGGTCAATAATGCATCAAAAAATCCATATTTCATAATTTTTGCTCAAAAAATGCAATTTATTTGGCCCTTTTTCTCCAAATATTTTGTTTTTTTATTTAAAATTATATTTTATATTTTTTTTCAGGTCTAATTTATAGAATTGATAAATACATGTATTTTGATAACCTTATTGCCAAAAAATACTGCATAGTAGGATGTTAAGACAGTTAAAATTCTTGATAGAGGTCACAAATTTTCAAGCACAGACTCATTCCCCAATGTAAAGCTTCCTCTTGGTAAAGATGTTATCCAACATGTAATGGCAGAAGAGAACTGGACAACCAGACAAGCAGCTGATACAGTTGCACTAAGTCTGATTGAACACTGGATTTGGTGCAATGTCTATCCAATTTCACGCCCCAGTGTCACCAGCAAGATTCAGGATCTAGTGAAAGAATTTTTGAGGTAAGACAAATTTTCAGTCCCTTATAAAAAGATTTAAAATATGTCATACTTTTGTAAATTTTGTAGTTACATTTATTTGTTTGTAACTAATTTTATTAACATAATCATGTGATTCCATGATTTGTAAATCATAAGAATGATCGGTAATAAATTCTGTTTTGACGAACTTAAATTTGGGTTTATAATTTAAATTTGCATTCACAATATTAAAAGTTTTGGTAATTTTGTAGGTTTGATAGATATCCAAAAAAGAAATGTGGTAACAAGTTCTGGAGTGATCTTTCTTCCTTCATTGAAAAAACTTCCAAGTTGTTTGACATCTTCTGCGAGGACTCAAATTGGAGAAGAGATTTGGAACATTTGTATCAACTCGAAACAACAGAAGAAGACTATACTTTTTATGAGGACCAGAAAACAACTAGAATAGGATGATCTGTTAGTTTTAAGGAAAGCCTTACATCGGCAGACATCAGATACAAAATGAAAGGAGTACAGCAGGAGAAAGCAAAAGAAAAGAATCAGTGAGTTTGATCTATATAAATTAAAAAACTTTTGATTAATGGCCACCAAGAATCTGGGTTTCTTGAAATGATTGTGCTACAAATTATAAACTTTTATTTTTGCATCTTTGGTAAACTATCTTGTATCATAATCATATTGTATTGTATTGTATTTTATTATCCCCAGGGAAGAGCTCATCAAGCTCAGCAGCAATACATGACAGTGATCTCGACAGTCTCTCAAGTCAGGGCAGCCTAGAATCACATCTCAAAGGAAGCCTTCCAAAGTTCTGATCACACTTGCAGAGTTTTGTATCTTGGTCTATTTTCCAAGTTGCTTACAGATCAAGAAGGGGTATCGATGTGCAGATGGTGCTAAGAACGTTTATATGCTCCAAAAGATCCTGAAATTTCTTCACAAGGAAGCCAGGGAGATAGTCCTAGAAACCCCATACCAAAATGCATATTATGCTCACCATGAGAATGTGTTAATTGCAATGCTTGCTGATTCAGACCCACAACTCCACAACATCCCAGTTAACAAGGTACTTTCAGTCAGAGGGAATGAATCAGTTGAAACAGTGATAGACAATGACTTCGGTGGTGACCTGATAATTGATTCAGATGAGGATATTGAAATCACAGTTACATTCTGACTTGAGTGTTGTGAGAGATAGTAGTGTCAGGAGATTGATGGTGCCTAAAATCGATAACGAAGCTCGAAGGTATCTCAAAATGATAAACTTAAATTCACCCAACATCCATGAGCTCCCTATCGTAGAATCTCTAACTAATGAAAAACTCATAAACATAAGCTGTTTAGATGATTATTTTTTACTACTTTGTTTAATGAGTGATATTTTAGATTAATCTTAAGTTGATTTCTAATTTTTTCAGTAAAAAATTGTACATATTTACCGCAAACTGTGTATATATAAAAAAAAAAAAAAAAAAAATTGCAATTTTTTGGCCAAAAGTAATATAAATATGGATTTTTTTTTTATGCATTAGTGAGCCTGTAGCCCTCTGCACATGTTTCAATCTGCTTCAGAGGTAAAAAATACATCATAAACAGTTTTTAAATTGTCTTTCTATTCATGTTCAGAACCTGAGATAGGTCACTGGGTTCAAATTTTGGTCACACGCACATACAATTTGTATAAATTGGCCAGCAGTAGTTACAGTTTTGTATGCAACTACCCAAAATTCATTTTAAAGTTAAATCCTGGACAAAAGACAACTATCTAGACCCCCTCAATTTTGATACAACAACAGGTTTAAAGGAAGTTATTGTAACCTGTAACCTCTGCTCTAACACTAAAATCAGTCAATCACATTAACATTTAAATAAAAGTCTACAGAGTGTAATCAGATTTAGTTGGTACACTACTACTACTACTACTACTGTGCTTATTACATTTGAGAAACATATGCTCCTCAAAGTGACTAGTGAGCATTGTTACCAGAATTTAACTAAAATTCAAACTTGACCACATCATCATTACGCCACTTCAAACTGGTACGACCACATCATCATTACGCCACTTCAAACTGGTACGACCACATCATCATTACGCCACTTCAAACTGGTACGACCACATCATCATTACGCCACTTCAAACTGGTACGAACATCATCATTACGCCACTTCAAACTGGTACGACCACATCATCATTACGCCACTTCAAACTGGTACGACCACATCATCATTACGCCACTTCAAACTGGTACGACCACATCATCATTACGCCACTTCAAACTGGTACGACCACATCATCATTACGCCACTTCAAACTGGTACGACCACATCATCATTACGCCACTTCAAACTGGTACGACCACATCATCATTACGCCACTTCAAACTGGTACGACACCCATCATCATTACGCCACTTCAAATGGTACGACCACATCATCATTACGCCACTTCAAACTGGTACGACCACATCATCATTACGCCACTTCAAACTGTACGACCACATCATCATTACGCCACTTCAAACTGGTACGACCACATCATCATTACGCCACTTCAAACTGGTACGACCACATCATCATTACGCCACTTCAAACTGGTACGACCACATCATCATTACGCCACTTCAAACTGGTACGACCACATCATCATTACGCCACTTCAAACTGGTACGACCACATCATCATTACGCCACTTCAAACTGTACGACCACATCATCATTACGCCACTTCAAACTGGTACGATCACATCATCATTACGCCACTTCAAACTGGTACGACCACATCATCATTACGCCACTTCAAACTGGTACGACCACATCATCATTACGCCACTTCAAACTGGTACGACCACATCATCATTACGCCACTTCAAACTGGTACGATCACATCATCATTACGCCACTTCAAACTGGTACGATCACATCATCATTACGCCACTTCAAACTGGTACGATCACATCATCATTACGCCACTTCAAACTGGTACGATCACATCATCATTACGCCACTTCAAACTGGTACGATCACATCATCATTACGCCACTTCAAACTGGTACGATCACATCATCATTACGCCACTTCAAACTGGTACGATCACATCATCATTACGCCACTTCAAACTGGTACGATCACATCATCATTACGCCACTTCAAATGGTACGATCACATCATCATTACGCCACTTCAAAATGGTACGATCACATCATCATTACGCCACTTCAAAATGGTACGATCACATCATCATTACGCCACTTCAAAATGGTACGATCACATCATCATTACGCCACTTCAAAATGGTACGATCACATCATCATTACGCCACTTCAAAATGGTACGATCACATCATCATTACGCCACTTCAAAATGGTGATCACATCATCATTACGCCACTTCAAAATGGTGATCACATCATCATTACGCCACTTCAAATGGTTTGATCACATCATCATTACGCCACTTCAAATGGTACGATCACATCATCATTACGCCACTTCAAAATGGTACGATCACATCATCATTACGCCACTTCAAAATGGTTTGATCACATCATCATTACGCCACTTCAAAATGGTTTGATCACATCATCATTACGCCACTTCAAAATGGTGATCACATCATCATTACGCCACTTCAAAATGGTATCACATCATCATTACGCCACTTCAAAATGGTACACATCATCATTACGCCACTTCAAAATGGTTTGATCACATCATCATTACGCCACTTCAAAATGGTTGATCACATCATCATTACGCCACTTCAAAATGGTACGATCACATCATCATTACGCCACTTCAAAATGGTACGATCACATCATCATTACGCCACTTCAAATGGTACGATCACATCATCATTACGCCACTTCAAAAATGGTACGATCACATCATCATTACGCCACTTCAAATGGTTACGATCACATCATCATTACGCCACTTCAAAATGGTTTGATCACATCATCATTACGCCACTTCAAAATGGTTTGATCACATCATCATTACGCCACTTCAAAATGGTTTGATCACATCATCATTACGCCACTTCAAAATGGTTTGATCACATCATCATTACGCCACTTCAAAATGGTTTGACATCATGATTACGCCACTTCAAAATGGTTTGATCACATCATGATTACGCACTTCAAATGGTTTGATCACATCATGATTACGCATTCAAAATGGTTTGATCACATCATGATTACGCACTTCAAAATGGTTTGATCACATCATGATTATGGCACTTCAAAATGGTTTGATCACATCATGATTACGCACTTCAAAATGGTTTGATCACATCATGATTACGCCATTTCAAAATGGTTTGATCACATCATGATTACGCCACTTCAAAATGGTTTGATCACATCATGATTATGGCCACTTCAAAATGGTTTGATCACATCATGATTATGGCATTTCAAAATGGTTTGATCACATCATGATTATGGCACTTCAAAATGGTTTGATCACATCATGATTACGCATTTCAAAATGGTTTGATCACATCATGATTATGGCCATTTCAAAATGGTTTGATCACATCATGATTATGGCCATTCAAAATGGTTTGATCACATCATGATTATCGCACTTCAAAATGGTTTGATCACATCATGATTACGCATTCAAAATGGTTTGATCACATCATGATTATGGCATTTCAAAATGGTTTGATCACATCATGATTATGGCATTTCAAAATGGTTTGATCACATCATGATTATGGCATTTCAAAATGGTTTGATCACATCATGATTATGGCATTTCAAAATGGTTTGATCACATCATGATTATGGCATTTCAAAATGGTTTGATCACATCATGATTATGGCATTTCAAAATGGTTTGATCACATCATGATTATGGCATTTCAAAATGGTTTGATCACATCATGATTATGGCATTTCAAAATGGTTTGATCACATCATGATTACGGCATTTCAAAATGGTTTGATCACATCATGATTACGGCATTTCAAAATGGTTTGATCACATCATGATTACGGCATTTCAAAATGGTTTGATCACATATGATTACGGCATTTCAAAAATGGTTTGATCACATCATGATTAGGCATTTCAAAATGGTTTGATCACATCATGATTACGGCATTTCAAAATGGTTTGATCACATCATGATTATGGCATTTCAAAATGGTTTGATCACATCATGATTATGGCATTTCAAAATGGTTTGATCACATTATGATTATGGCATTTCAAAATGGTTTGATCACATTATGATTATGGCATTTCAAAATGGTTTGATCACTTATGATTATGGCATTTCAAAATGGTTTGATCACATTATGATTATGGCATTTCAAAATGGTTTGATCACATTATGATTATGGCATTTCAAAATGGTTTGATCACATTATGATTATGGCATTTCAAAATGGTTTGATCACATTATGATTATGGCATTTCAAAATGGTTTGATCACATTATGATTATGGCATTTCAAAATGGTTTGATCACATTATGATTATGGCATTTCAAAATGGTTTGATCACATTATGATTATGGCATTTCAAAATGGTTTGATCACATTATGATTATGGCATTTCAAAATGGTTGATCACATTATGATTATGGCATTTCAAAATGGTTTGATCACATTATGATTATGGCATTTCAAAATGGTTTGATCACATTATGATTATGGCATTTCAAAATGGTTTGATCACATTATGATTATGGCATTTCAAAATGGTTTGATCACATTATGATTATGGCATTTCAAATGTTTGATCACATTATGATTATGGCATTTCAAAATGTTTGATCACATTATGATTATGGCATTTCAAAATGGTTTGATCACATTATGATTATGGCATTTCAAAATGGTTTGATCACATTATGATTATGGCATTTCAAATGGTTTGATCACATTATGATTATGGCATTTCAAATGGTTTGATCACATTATGATTATGGCATTTCAAAATGGTTTGATCACATTATGATTATGGCATTCAAAATGGTTTGATCACATTATGATTATGGCATTTCAAAATGGTTTGATCACATTATGATTATGGCATTTCAAAATGGTTTGATCACATTATGATTATGGCATTTCAAAATGGTTTGATCACATTATGATTATGGCATTTCAAAATGGTTTGATCACATTATGATTATGGCATTTCAAAATGGTTTGATCACATTATGATTATGGCATTTCAAAATGGTTTGATCACATTATGATTATGGCATTTCAAAATGGTTTGATACCATTATGATTATGGCATTTCAAAATGGTTTGATCACATTATGATTATGGCATTTCAAAATGGTTTGATCACATTATGATTATGGCATTTCAAAATGGTTTGATCACATTATGATTATGGCATTTCAAAATGGTTTGATCACATTATGATTATGGCATTTCAAAATGGTTTGATCACATTATGATTATGGCATTTCAAAATGGTTTGATCACATTATGATTATGGCATTTCAAAATGGTTTGAATCACATTATGATTATGGCATTTCAAAATGGTTTGATCACATTATGATTATGGCATTTCAAAATGGTTTGACACATTATGATTATGGCATTCAAAATGGTTTGATCACATTATGATTATGGCATTTCAAAATGGTTTGATCACATTATGATTATGGCATTTCAAAATGGTTTGATCACATTATGATTATGGCATTTCAAAATGGTTTGATCACATTATGATTATGGCATTTCAAAATGGTTTGATCACATTATGATTATGGCATTTCAAAATGGTTTGATCACATTATGATTATGGCATTTCAAAATGGTTTGATCACATTATGATTATGGCATTTCAAAATGGTTTGATCACATTATGATTATGGCATTTCAAAATGGTTTGATCACATTATGATTATGGCATTTCAAAATGGTTTGATCACATTATGATTATGGCATTTCAAAATGGTTTGATCACATTATGATTATGGCATTTCAAAATGGTTTGATACATTATGATTATGGCATTTCAAAATGGTTTGATCACATTATGATTATGGCATTTCAAAATGGTTTGTCACATTATGATTATGGCATTTCAAAATGGTTTGATCACATTATGATTATGGCATTTCAAAATGGTTTGATCACATTATGATTATGGCATTTCAAAATGGTTTGATACATTATGATTATGGCATTTCAAAATGGTTTGATCACATTATGATTATGGCATTTCAAAAATGGTTTGATCACATTATGATTATGGCATTTCAAAATGGTTTTGATCACATTATGATTATGGCATTTCAAAATGGTTTGATCACATTATGATTATGGCATTTCAAAATGGTTTGATCACATTATGATTATGGCATTTCAAAATGGTTTGATCACATTATGATTATGGCATTTCAAAATGGTTTGATCACATTATGATTATGGCATTTTCAAAATGGTTTGATCACATTATGTATGGCATTTCAAAATGGTTGATCACATTATGATTATGGCATTTCAAAATGGTTTGATCACATTATGATTATGGCATTTCAAAATGGTTTGATCACATTATGATTATGGCATTTCAAAATGGTTTGATCACATTATGATTATGCATTTCAAAATGGTTGATCACATTATGATTATGGCATTTCAAAATGTTTGATCACATTATGATTATGGATTTCAAAATGGTTTGATCACATTATGATTATGGCATTTCAAAATGGTTTGATCACATTATGATTATGGCATTTCAAAATGGTTTGATCACATTATGATTATGGCATTTCAAAAATGGTTTGATCACATTATGATTATGGCCATTCTCAAAATGGTTTGATCACATTATGATTATGGCATTTCAAAATGGTTTGATCACATTATGATTATGGCATTCAAAATGGTTTGATCACATATGATTATGGCATTCAAAATGGTTTGATCACATATGATTATGGCATTTCAAAATGGTTTGATCACATTATGATTATGGCATTTCAAAATGGTTTGATCACATTGATTACGCCATTTCAAAATGGTTTGATCACATCATGATTATGCATTTCAAAATGGTTTGATCACATTATGATTACGGCCACTTTCAAAATGGTTTGATCACATATGATTATGGCATTTCAAAATGGTTTGATCACATTATGATTATGGCATTCAAAATGGTTTGATCACTTATGATTATGCATTCAAAATGGTTTGATCACATTATGATTATGCATTCAAATGGTTTGATCACATCATGATTATGGCCATTCAAAATGGTTTGATCACATCATGATTATGCCATTTCAAAATGGTTTGATCACATTATGATTATGGCATTTCAAATGGTTTGATCACATTATGATTATGCCATTCAAAATGGTTTGATCACATTGATTATGGCACTTCAAAATGGTTTGATCACATTATGATTAGCATTCAAAATGGTTTGATCACATTATGATTATGCCATTCAAAATGGTTTGATCACATTATGATTATGCATTCAAAATGGTTTGATCACATCATGATTATGGCATTTCAAAATGGTTGATCACATTATGATTATGGCATTTCAAAATGGTTTGATCACATCATGATTATGCCATTTCAAAATGGTTTGATCACATATTTACGGCATTCAAAATGGTTTGATCACATTATGATTACGCATTCAAAATGGTTTGATCACATTATGATTAGGATTCAAAATGGTTTGATCACATCATGATTATGCATTTCAAAATGGTTTGATCACATTATGATTACGCCACTTCAAAATGGTTTGATCACATTATGATTACGGCATTCAAATGGTTTGATCACATTATGATTATGCATTCAAAATGGTTTGATCACATTATGATTATGGCCACTTTCAAAATGGTTTGATCACATTATGATTATGGCCACTTTCAAAATGGTTTGATCACATTATGATTATGGCCATTTCAAAATGGTTTGATCACATTATGATTATGGCATTTCAAAATGGTTTGATCACATATGATTAGGCTTTCAAAATGGTTTGATCACATCATGATTATGCATTCAAAATGGTTTGATCACATTATGATTATGCCTTTCAAAAATGGTTTGATCACATTATGATTATGGCATTTCAAAATGGTTTGATCACATCATGATTATGGCATTCAAAATGGTTTGATCACATTATGAGTATGCATTTCAAAATGGTTTGATCACATTGATTAGGCATTTCAAAATGGTTTGATCACATTATGATTACGCCACTTCAAAATGGTTTGATCACATTGATTATGGCATTTCAAAATGGTTTGATCACATTATGATTATGGCATTTCAAAATGGTTTGATCACATCATGATTATGGCATTCAAAATGGTTTGATCACATCATGATTATGCCATTTCAAAATGGTTTGATCACATCATGATTACGGCATTTCAAAATGGTTTGATCACATCATGATTATGGCATTTCAAAATGGTTTGATCACATTATGATTACGGCATTTCAAAATGGTTGATCACATTATGATTATGGCATTTCAAATGGTTTGATCACATTATGATTATGGCATTTCAAAATGGTTGATCACATTATGATTATGGCATTTCAAAATGGTTTGATCACATTATGATTAGGCATTTCAAAATGGTTTGATCACATTATGATTATGGCATTTCAAAATGGTTTGATCACATTATGATTATGGCATTTCAAAATGGTTTGATCACATTATGATTAGGCATTTCAAAATGGTTTGATCACATTATGATTATGGCATTTCAAAATGGTTTGATCACATTATGATTACGGCATTTCAAAATGGTTTGATCACATTATGATTATGGCATTTCAAATGGTTTGATCACATTATGATTACGGCATTTCAAAATGGTTTGATCACATTATGATTGGCATTTCAAAATGGTTTGATCACATTATGATTATGGCATTTCAAAATGGTTGATCACATTATGATTATGGCATTTCAAAATGGTTTGATCACATTATGATTATGGCATTTCAAAATGGTTTGATCACATTATGATTATGGCATTTCAAAATGGTTTGATCACATTATGATTATGGCATTTCAAAATGGTTTGATCACATTATGATTATGGCATTTCAAAATGGTTTGATCACATTATAGATTATGGCATTTCAAAATGGTTTGATCACATTATGATTATGGCATTTCAAATGGTTTGATCACATTATGATTATGGCATTTCAAAATGGTTTGATCACATTATGATTATGGCATTTCAAAATGTTTGATCACATTATGATTAGGCATTTCAAAATGGTTTGATCACATTATGATTATGGCATTTCAAAATGGTTTGATCACATTATGATTATGGCATTTCAAATGGTTTGATCACATTATGATTATGGCATTTCAAATGGTTTGATCACATTATGATTATGGCATTTCAAAATGGTTTGATCACATTATGATTATGGCATTTCAAAATGGTTTGATCACATTATGATTATGGCATTTCAAAATGGTTTTGATCACATTATGATTATGGCATTTCAAAATGGTTTGATCACATTATGATTATGGCATTTCAAAATGGTTTGATCACATTATGATTATGGCATTTCAAAATGGTTTGATCACATTATGATTATGGCATTTCAAATGGTTTGATCACATTATGATTATGCATTTCAAAATGGTTTGATCACATTATGATTATGGCATTCAAAATGGTTTGATCACATTATGATTATGGCATTTCAAAATGGTTTGATCACATTATGATTATGGCATTTCAAAATGGTTTGATCACATTATGATTATGGCATTTCAAAATGGTTTTGATCACATTATGATTATGGCATTTCAAAATGGTTTGATCACATTATGATTATGGCATTTCAAAATGGTTTGATCACATTATGATTATGGCATTTCAAAATGGTTTGACACATTATGATTATGGCATTTCAAAATGGTTTGATCACATTATGATTATGGCATTTCAAAATGGTTTGATCACATTATGATTATGGCATTTCAAAATGGTTTGATCACATTATGATTATGGCATTTCAAAATGGTTTGTCACATTATGATTATGGATTTCAAAATGGTTTGATCACATTGATTATGGCATTTCAAAATGGTTTGATCACATTATGATTATGGCATTTCAAAATGGTTTGATCACATTATGATTATGGCATTTCAAATGGTTTGACACATTATGATTATGGCATTTCAAAATGGTTTGATCACATTATGATTATGGGCATTTCAAAATGGTTTGATCACATTATGATTATGGCATTTCAAAATGGTTTGATCACATTATGATTATGGCATTTCAAAATGGTTTTGATCACATTATGATTATGGCATTTCAAAATGGTTTGATCACATTAGATTATGGCATTTCAAATGGTTTGATCACATTATGATTATGGCATTTCAAAATGGTTTGATCACATTATGATTATGGCATTTCAAAATGGTTTGATCACATTATGATTATGGCATTTCAAAATGGTTTGATCACATTATGATTATGGCATTTCAAATGGTTTGATCACATTATGATTATGGCATTCAAAATGGTTTGATCACATTATGATTATGGCATTTCAAAATGGTTTGATCACATTATGATTATGGCATTTCAAAATGGTTTGATCACATTATGATATGGCATTTCAAAATGGTTTTTATCACATTATGATTATGGCATTTCAAAATGGTTTGATCATTATGATTATGGCATTTCAAAATGGTTTGATTACATTATGATTATGGCATTTCAAAATGGTTGATTACATTATGATTAAGATTATAGTATAATCATGTGATTATAATCATAACCAACCCCATGTCTGAATGAATTATATTACCGTACATTAAATTTGGAAAACATGAAGCCACTGGGGCCTATTTAGATTATCCAAGTCATGAGCTATATTTATAATAATAAAATCTTGCAGTGTCAATCTTAAGTCAGCTAATTAACATACAACTATTTACTACTACCAAAGCAGCCTACATAACTTAAGCCAGAATATATAGTATTTACAATCTACAAACTATTTTGGTAAGTTATTCGTTTTTACACCCAGTCTATTTTATTATGAAAAACTTTTCTGGTCAATTTGAGGTGTTTGCACGAAACGAATCTGCCATCTGTTTCCTGTGCAAATGCGTAATTTTCGAGATATTGTCATCTCAAAAAGTACGCATTTGCACAGGAAACGGATGGCAGTTTCGTACAAAACACCTCCAAATTAACCAGAAAAGTTTGCTCTCATCATTTTCATTTAAACTAACGAAAAACCAGGCCTGCCTTCCGTTAACCAAAAACCGGGCTGGCCTTCCATTAACCAAAAACCAGGCTGGCCTTCCATTAACCAAAAACCGGGCTGGCCTTCCATTAACCAAAAACCGGGCTGGCCTTCCATTAACCAAAAACTGGGCTGGCCTTCCATTAACCAAAAACTTGGCCGGCCTTCCATTAACCAAAAACTGGGCCTGCATTCCATTAACCAAAAACTGGGCCTGCATTCCATTAACCAAAAACGGCCTGCATTCCATTAACCAAAACCAGCCTGCATTCAAAAAACCGGGCCTGCATTCTTAACCAAAAACTGGGCCTGCATTCAATTAACCTAACAGGTTAATATTGGTTATTTCACCTAAATATCTTCTGATCTTTTCGTATTAGGCACTCACTGTCACATTTTGAGCAAATTAAGGATGAGAGAATAACGCCATAATTGATAAAAACATCCAATCCTTTGTTTTCATCTAGGGCACATAACGAATCAAGTTCTCAAAGTCAAAATCAAACGAATGGCACATCATAATTCTATCACAACCACCACTAAACTGAATCCAATTAGAAAAAAAAAATGGCCAGAACAAAACCCAACCAACTAATTAAGTCGCAGAGTAATGAAAAAATAGCCTACTCAGGAAAAATATTTTATGAAAAAAAGTACATTATAGCCAAAACAGGAAATACATTTTATTAAAAAAAGTACATTTGAACAAATTTGCACAACATAAGATATATATTTTCTTAGTCAGTTTTGAATGGCAATTCAATATATTATACTGTTTTAACTGCGTGTGAGTGGGTTAAAAGATGAATATTAACCACTATTTTTATTCATGAAAGTGTTCAAATTTTTGGCTATTATGCAGCAAATGGGCATCGCAGCTTTATAAACATACACTACCCTTTTTTACTTTAGAAATATACTGTATGTACATCACACTACAATTAATTATATACTGGGGAAATATCATTTTATGGTGAAGTTTAAAGAAATTATGTTAGAAAAAATTCAAATTTGCTGCTACCATACCACTGCCATGATCAACATGGCAGACATCAACCAATCACCAAGTGACAAGCGCTCTTGTGATATCATCCAGCCAATTAATATAAACCTGGCTCTATACCAGGTTTAAAATCGCACCATTTCTCAGTCTAGATTTCAACATGGTTATCTTATGTTGCTTTAATTGGTGATAATTGTTTTTTTTCTGCATTATTTGGTGATAATTCTTGGTTATTTTCTGCTACTTTTTTGTGCTTTGTGCAGTGGTACTTGTTTATTCAAAACACCTTAAAACTGATGTTTTTTCATAATTCCACAACTATTGACAATATCTACTACACAAACCATAAAAAACATTCAGAAAAAACAAAAAATATCACCAAACTCGGCGACACTCCTTAGCTGCATAATTACCAAATTTTTCTTAAAATTAACTAATGAGCTACTATTTATTACATCATATGGTAAGTCATTCCAAAAATCTACTTCTCTGTGACTGAAAAAGTATTTTCATGGATCAAGTCTTCAAGTCTGTTTTCTAATTTTCTTATTATGCCCTTGATTCCATCAGCCTCTAATGAGGAAAAGTTACATCTAAACTGTCCAAACCTGAAAACATTTTGAACATCTGTATCATATCTCCCCTCATACAATGAGAGCAAACTTTTTTTGGTTAATTTTGAGGTGCTTCGTACAAAATGGCCATCCGTTTCCTGTGCAAATGCATAGTTTTCAAGATGACAATATCTCAAAAACTACGCATTTGCACAGGGAACAGATGGCAGATTCGTGCAAAACACGCTCAAAATTGACCAGAAAAGTTTGTTCTCATCAAAAAAACAGACTGGGTGTAAAAATGAATAATTACCCAATCTTCTTAGGTTAGGAATAAACCTGGTTGCCCTATATTGCACACCTTCAAGCATATCATATCAATATCATGTCTGAGGTGAGAGGACCAAGCTTGAATGCAGTATTCTAATGTGAGGGGACCAGGCTCAAATGCAGTATTCTAAGTGAGGCTTAACATAAGAATTATTTAATTTACAAATGACTTCCTTACTCTTGTAACTAACTTTCCTCTTAATAATACCTAGCATTTTATTGATTTATTTCTAGACTCGAAGAACTACTTAGAAAAATTTTACATCAGTACTAACTATAACATCAAGATCTTTTTCCTGTCTAACATCCTCTAATCAGTTTCCTTGCATCTCATAACTAAAGTTTTCATTATTTCTACCAAAATATATGACAACATTTTTGAACACCGAATTCCATCTGCCATTTACTAGCCACAGGCTTTTATTTTATACAGAAATCTCCTGTGGAACCTTGTCAAATGTCTTACTAAAATCCAAATAAATACAGTACCTAACATAATAATAAAAGCCTACTCTAAGAGACAATTTCCACAACAGTTTTTCTGTAGCCACCCGAAGAGGATGCCAGTGGGCATCGAAACTGTTGTGGAAATAAACTCTGTCTATTAGAGTAGGTTTTTATTATCATATTATCAAGACATTCAAACATAGCCCTTTTTACTTCCCCTGGCAATGTGAGACCATCATCCTTTTTCGGAACTTTACTCTCCCTCTTCTCTCCATAGAAATGTCCATTTCCTCACACTTTGTAGTTGCATAATGAATGGCCTTCTCCACAATGCATTTACCGGGCATTATAACATCACGACGATGCATTTATAAACACTTAAACATCACTATTGATACCACATTGTCAAAAATTACTGGACGCTGGTATAAGTACCATGATATTGTTATAAACACCAGCACTTTATGCTTTATCATAATTATTTAATGGAAACATACCTCATGTATGTGGAGTCACAGTGTCAAGTAAACAAGACTTGCAATGTCAGTTGCAGGCAGCTGGCTATGCTCAACAAACTGATGACTAAAACATCAACAAACGTTCGCCTTTTGATGTAATTTTTATCAAATATTTAATTTTTCGTTTGTAAACTTTGTATTGCCAATAAAAATAAAAAATTTATTTTATAGTGGAAATTAACATTAAGCTGTTGTAATAGTTTGAACATTTTAAATTTTTTTCTTACTTTGGCAAATTTTTCATTTGGTTTGAAAACTTGTACTGGTATTTCAACTCTCCCGATGGCACCCCCCTCCTGGCTGTCACCCGGGCAGACCACCCCCCCTCACACCCCATCTAGTGTGGTGTGCAATGTTCCCTCTAATTTTTTTTAGTTCGTGTGCGCAAGAAATTTTCGTTGTGCACACATTTAGATTCATGGTGAAAAATTGTGCAACCTTTTCTGAGCGCTATTATCTTCAAAATTAAATATATATAAATATTAAATACTTAATAAATATTATTTCCATAAGGTGATAGCTTGATCGTTACGGTACTATTAAATGGATATTAAAAAACTGTTTACGATATTATATATTCTTAAAAAGAAAACATTTTATCCATTCTAAAAATATGAATAAAATAAAAAATAGTAAAATAAAATTCAACAAAATAAAGAAATAAAATAAAAATAACATTAATTGAAAATGACTATTTTAGTTATCATTTCTCAAAACAATTTTTAACATTTAGCAATTTAAAATAGACTATCAAGATTAATACACGATTTTATCCATTCACAAAATAAGAATAAAATAAAAAATAATAAAATTCAATAAAATAAAATATAATCAAAATAACATTAAATGAAAGTGCCTTTCATTTAAGTATGATTATGATTTCTCCCTACCATCTTTAGCATTTGCCCATTCCAAATAAACTCTATGAAGATTAATACATCCGCCATCATTCAGGTAACTTTTAATTCGCATGAGCATGTCCAAATGATTTTCTTTCAAGCGGTTTCTTGCTGTGTGCGCAGGTTTCACAACGCGTGTGCGCGCGCACACGCGCACACCTTAGAGGGAACATTGGACTGGTGTGTGTGTGTGTGTATATATATATATATGCAAAGGTGGGCAGGACCGAGTTCCAAAAGGACCGAACTCCAGGAACTCGGTCCTTTTTAAGGACCGTGATTAAGGACCGTGAGCTGGAAAGTCGGTCCTTTTCTCAGTGAGGACCGAAATGAGGAGCGACGGTCCATTTTTAAGCAATTCCGGACGGTCTTTTTTAGTGTGTTTAGTGATTATTTGAAGTTCTAAAGAAGATGGATCGTTTCCTCCAGAAGACTCAGAAAGAGACTGAGACTGAACTGAAACTTGTTTCAACACCTGGTGGAGACGAAGAATCTACTGATGTTAGTGCTTCAACTTCAAGTCAAGCAACTGGAGCTCCTAGCGGAAGAACTGAACCCGGCAATCCCTGGCCGTACCTGGACAAATACTTTGAATACCTGGGCCCCAAGAGTGAGCAGAACCTGGAGTACAAGTGCTTGCTGTGCCTGCCGAACAAGAACATCCTCTCGACAAGCAACAAGAGCCAAAACAACCTCAAGCGACATGTCTCCAGGCGCCACCCTCACGTCCAGAACCAGTTCAACCAGTGCATCAAGGACGGGGTGGAGCTCCAGAAAAAGAAGAAGCGGCGAGGAGACCCTCAGGAGCGCCCCGACGACAAGAGGCAGAGGACCATGGTTCAGCCGACTATACGGGAGGCCATGGCTGGACCGTCCAGAGTCACCAAGGCTCTCTTTGAAGAGAAGGCCAGTAAATTCAATTAAAAATCTTACAACTCTGTCTAGAAGTATTTATAATCATTAAATTACACTCAAATGTCAGTCAGTTATGATGAAACGTAACAAATTTTTATCTTTTTAATTAGTTGATCACCTTATTTGTGGGCAACATGTTGCCTCTCGACGTGTATATATATATATAT